>JAOSBK010000003.1:322986-337350 GCA_027568895.1 Erythroxylum shatona
TAGGATGTGAGATAAATTAAAGGATAATTTTAGAAATAAAATTATAAACATGTATGAAAAATCGTGAACGACACTTATTTTGAATAATTAAAAATCATCTAAAACGACACTTATTTTAAATAAGAGGAAGTATATGTAACACTAATCAGTCGTCGTTGACGCCGTCGTAAGCCCACCGGTATTCTTCCCTGATCTGAGCTTCTTCTTCCGGAGTGAAGTCATTAACGATCCCAAAGTACTCCCTCACGTACTCCACACTTTTGTTCTCGATGTGTTTTGCTATGGCGGTGCACACAACATCAAACAGTGCAGGAGCATTCAAGTAGTTGACAGCCATTACCAACCCCTTCAACTCTATCTTGTCAATCTGCTCCAAAAACTGTTTTTCGAATTCTTTCAGCTTCTCCTCGAAATCAGCCTCTTCATGTTTCTCTTTCAGTTCAACGTACTTCTTGTAATACTCGATGATCATGGCCACATATTTAGCCTCAACGATGAATAGTGAAACCACCTTATCGCTTGATCCTTCACAATCTTCTAACGCCGACTTGACTATTTGAAGATGGGAAGCCACAGCCATGTCCACCTCAAAACACTCTCCCTCGGACGATTTCAGGATGACCTTGTCGTCTGTGGAAGCCATTGTTGTGTAGATGGAGCTTTGTTAATACTTGAAGCTTTTGTGTGTTGTTAGAGAAGAGAGTGAAACAACTTTGGAGAGTGTTGGAAGGAGGAAGCTTATTTATAGAGAAACATCCTCACACCTTGTTGGAAGGAGGAAGCTTATTTATAGAGAAGTTTTCTTGTCTTTGAAGACTTCTTTTCCTAATTAGTAATGGAATACTAATTTAGGTTTAAAACTTTTTACTAATCTAACTCAAATTTAAGAGACCATAGAATAAGAAAAAGAAAGTACTTTTCTTTCAAATAATATCTGAGTTAGGAAATATCT
Source organism: Erythroxylum shatona (assembly GCA_027568895.1). Taxonomy (NCBI): domain Eukaryota; kingdom Viridiplantae; phylum Streptophyta; class Magnoliopsida; order Malpighiales; family Erythroxylaceae; genus Erythroxylum; species Erythroxylum shatona. The sequence goes on from JAOSBK010000003.1 coordinate 323,939, forward strand.
TAGCACTTCAAGTTTCCTCTTAAGAGTAGGAGTCTTATCCAACTATACTGCAGTCTCTTCTAGCCTGTTTGGTTCAAGGAACGAAATAGATATGAAATATAATAATTATTCTTAGGAATAAAAAAGATAAGGAATAGAATATAATGAGTATTATTTTTGTTTGGTTCAAAGAATAGAATAGATAAAGAATTTCTATGCCAATATTTGGTTTGAAAATATAAACTTGGAATAATAAATAAAAAACTAACAAAAATATCAAAATATCCTTATTATTATTATTATTATTATTATTTTAAATTTTATTTATTATTATTTCTTCTTCTATTATTATTATTATTAACAAATAATAATAATAATAATTATTATTATTATTATTATTCTTATTATTAATAATAATTATTATAAAATTTCTTCTTCTTATTATTAATTTTATCGATTAATTTTATTTTTTTATTATTAAATTCTTTATTATTATTAATTTTATTATTCTTCTATTTTATTATTAATACGTCGACGGATAAAATTGTCTTGGATAAGTCTTGGATAAGACTAAGTTTTCTTAGAATAGATAAAGATAGGTATGGATTGATATTAGTTATTCCTTAAACTTACATAATACATATTCTTGATGATTATTTATTTTGTGTTTGTTTCTAACCAAACATAGGTTTAAGGAATATAATAGGAATAGAATAGCTATTCTGTTAAACCAAACAAGACCATTCTTGTTATCTTGGGGAATCCATTGGCATTCCTTGTCATCTTCAAAGACCCATGTTCCTCGAAAGCTACTAGTTACTACTATTTCAGCTTCAATATCTTTGTGCATTAGCAACTCCAAAGAGTCGAAGAAAAATCCCAATAAGGCAGTTCATGCCCTTCTTTGCACATTCAATCCAGTGCCAAAAGAAGTAAAAGATCAAGACTTCTCTTTAATAGGGCTCACATAAGCACATGACAATACTACAACAACAGAAGAACAAGTGGCTTTCTCATATCTACATTTTACTTCCATGACCTTGTCCATTTTCTTAAGTTCAATAACAATAGTAGTAACTCCCACTCAGCTTGCCAATACAATACTATGCCAAACTGAAATGGTGAGTCTGAAAAGAAAATTTTCAATCCTAGACTGCTAAGAGATCCTCAATACTTCATTTAGCAGAAGGTGCTTGGTTGTTTCTACTCAGTGAGCAGCATCTCAATGTCTTCAATAGGAGTCGGAAGCTGCAAAGTTTAAAGACGAGCTTATGATGAATCAAACCAAGTAGTATGGAGCTATCAGGGAAGAACAAGCTCAAAACACAAGACTCTCCTAGTAGAAGCTACCATTTGTGAAAATTGAGCTATCATCACTACGAGCAGTAACAAATGAGCACCTCTTTGAATAAGCATGTCCTAAGTAACGGCTTCTCCAAAAAATACCAGAACTCTTATGACGCATTACAAGGTATGATTTCATTCTGTTTATCTTGCAGATTCAGTGATTTAATAATAGTAAGTGCTTCCCCTAATTTGATTAACAGTTAACACATTCTAAAAACCAGACAAGAACAGATCACTGTTGACAAGGACATAGCAAGCAATCAGAATCAAGAAGAGAACAAAATAATACCTGTAGAAATCGATCCAAGAATCCACCACAAGAACCTGACACCCCATCACGGCAAGAATGGACGGTCTTAAACTGGTCAATATCAAGTTTCTTGTTAATGATTCCAACCTGGAAGTAAATCGACCCAGAAGGTGGCAAATCAACCTTTATCTCATCAACATCAAACCACAAAAAGAACCTCTGCACCTGAATCCCCTTCAAGTTCGTGATCGACCCATAACTCAACCTCCCCGTGATATGCTTATCGTAATACACCAAGTAGTCGAATTGAACATAGCACGGATTCTCCAGCTCAACGACGAACCTGCCATCTTCTGCTAGGGAGTAGTTGGTTACCGTGCTCGGTAATAACCCACTTGGGAGGCCATACTTGGGTAAAATTTCATAAACAGAAAGATGGTTCTTTTCCGAGTTTGAGACCGAGAAGAAGAGAAGAAGGGAGAAAAGAGCGAGACCCAGTTGGGAATTTCCACTCAGGAAAGCCATGAAGATGGATTTTTGTGGCCTGGTTGGAGAAAGATTGGATCTTTATAGTGAGAGAGTGTCTGTAGTTAACCGTTTCTTGTGTGTGAGTGAAAAAGAGAGAGAGATAGAGGTTAGACTTTTCATGATCTTTTGAATCTACGGCTTTAATGGTGGAGTTTAAGAGGAAGGGGAGAAGAGACATGATATGGTAGGTGCGGGTACATGAGGTCGGCAAGTGAAGACAAAATGGATTATAATTTTTTAATTTTTTATTCTAAGATTAGATTTACTAAGATCTAGGTTTTTTTTTTTTGAGGGGTCTAAGATCTAGGTATTTGTTCAACTTATCCTTAATAGCTTATCCTAATATCTATTTTAAAAAAGATAAAAATTGAATTAATGAGGCTAATTTCATTAGGTTTTAAGTTGATAAGTTCTAATTAGTAAAGTTAATTTGTGATAAATCTCCAGATTAACGTAATAGCTTGTAAATTAGCTAGACAAACTCTATATGACATACTCAATCGAGAGAGCGTAGATAAGGGGAATCAAACATAAAATCTTTTAGTCCCATACCTTTTTACTCCACCAACTTAATCACCCTTAAGAAGCCAGTTTTTATTACAAATCTTTACTAAATAAGTAAAGAATACATACTCTTTTTATTAATTTTTGATAGAACAAATACATGATATTTATTTCTTATGTCGTTATAATCAATTAATATTTTTAAAGAAAACAGCTGTACATGAAGGCAAAATTAATAATTTTAATATTAAACTATAATTCATGTAAAATTCCTAGGGCAGGCTGGCCGGCTTCATACATTTATTTTTAATAAATTTGAGAAGTGCATCAAAGTCTTAATTAAAAAAAAAAGGGCAATATCATAATAATAAATGTGAAAAGTATAGGATGCTATTTTTGACTGCAACTTTGAATGTCTTTAAAGAGAAGACAAGTCAGTCATCAAAACCTTCAGTGACTTTTAATTGTTTGGGACAGTGTAGTTGTCCTAATTGGTCCAATGTGGTTTGATTAGACCAACCATCCAAACCAATGAAGTTATTTAGTACATGTCGTGACTCTTAGGTTACACCATAAGTCATGGAAGTTAGGCATGAACATTCATTCATCTTTGGCTCCCAAAGTCTAGGTAAACATGATGTTGTGTACAGAAATGCTTGTGTCCTAAAGGATGCATGGAAGACCCTAATAAAACTTGATAAATTCACATTGTGGGCAGGCTGAATTGGATAGGGGAAGGATTAACTCCTCAAATAAGTTACTCTTCAATTAAATTTAAACTAAATAGTTGAAAGTTGGAAAAAATTTAATCAGATTGTAATAAAATAATATCGTTTTGATGTAACTTACTAAATTAGTATCACTTTAATCTTGAGTTTTTCAAATTTATTGATTAGAATAACATCATTTTAAAAAATTAAATCAAAATAATGTCATTTTGAAAAAAATAAACCACTTCAAATCATATTTTTCAAAAATCTTCAACCTATTTCTTATGTATGGCAAAATGGAGAAATTGCCTTGCAGAATCTTCTATGGCCCTAATTACTTATGTTGAAATCTCAAGTACATCCAAGTCTCAGCTTCATTGTTGTATTCATCCTTGTCATTTGGATATTGGTGCTTTTCTACAATTCTTTGATGTTTTATTGCTCTCTTATCTTTCAAACATTGATGCCTTTCTATAGATAAAGAGATGATATATTTCGTTATATTTAAGTTTTAAAATATATTTTATTTTTAAAAGTCGAGTTATATTTTATTTATTTATGTATTTATTGTAATTTATTTACATAATTATTTAGCGTGTCAGTTTTATTTATTTACTCTTTACCCTGCATTATTCTTTTTATTGTCACATCTGTATGTAGGTCTACCAAAGATAACCTTTCTATTATATAAGAGTAAGGCTGCGTACTATCAGACTTCTCCATACCTCACTTTATTGCAAGACTTTGAACAAGATGTAATGATAATGATGAGTTAATGGTTTATTTATTATAATTAAAGGAGTTAAACATATTAAAATCTTATTATCAAACTTTATTAGACACTTTTAATAATTTAATTTTTTTATATCTAACAACTAAATAAAATGATATTATTTCAAAATGGAGATTAGATTTGAGTGGTTGTCAGTCCCCTAAATTTGATTTACTTTCTTGATGTTGAATTATGATAATCACATGTAGTAGCACAAGGGGACATCTTTTAAGGATTAAAGATACAAATACTAGGGATGAAATGGGTCGGGCCAACAAATGAGTAGCCTGAACCTGACATGAAAACTGGTTGAATTCAAATCGCACTCATTCTGGTTTAATGTCTTAAAACTAACTTGAAACTTAATCAATCACGGCCTGATCTGCTAAGGATTCTCTTTTTATTCTATTAGATGATTGAATCATAGGCATTTTTGTACTAAGCATTTGGCTGTTAGACAATATATAAAATTAATTAAGTTGGCCTCACACAACAGCTTAAGTTATTGTGGTGAAATGGTCGCTTAATATGGTATCAGAACCTCTATGACTAAATGATTATGAGTTCGAATTCTATCACCCACCTATTCTAATTAAATTAAGCACAATATAAAGTAGGTCTGTGCAAGTTTTAAGCCCAAAAATTTTTCACTCAAGGGTGTGTGTTAGAGAATATATAAAACTAATTGAGTTGACCTCACACAACAGCTTAAACTATTGTGGTGAAATGGTAGCTTAATATTGGCACCTGATCTGCTAACTGCCAAATGGTTACTCTGTTACGCAAGAAAACAGAGGTCCATTCCTTGATTGGAAGTGGAAGTTATGTGCAAATTTCGAGGTCCTAACACCTATTCTCAAAGACCCTTTTCTTAAAGCTACAAGGACATGCTAATCCATGATTCCTTGTGAGATTGGAGCACGGAATCAAGCGGTGGATTGACAGGAGTTGCTCATTGCTCATTGCTCCTCGGCCTGGATCAACATAGTATTGGCGGATATTTTGCTCTGATACCATTTATAATGTGACCTACTATGAGTTGATGAGAATGACAGAGGAGGAACATATATGCTCATATGCTATAACTCCTCCTGGAAGAGCCAACTCAAAACTTGGGGCAACGCTTGAATTGGAAGGTGTTTTTGAGACTTAACCTACTCATTAACTTTGCTCACAGTAGCTGCCCCAAGAAACATGGGCCAGTGTCCTACATTCCAAAACCTAAAAATCAAGACACACCTACCTGGAACTTGGTAAATAAAAGCTGTTCTAATGATTACGAGAGAACGGCAGTAAACTCAGTGTGAAACTCCTTACCTACATGTTATGGTGGTTGCAGTCCGTACAGTTACTGCAGTTTGTCGTAATTCCAGCTAATTTTCTGGTAATTCTGACTGCATAGCGCTCACTGAAAAGTCATTGCGGATCATATCTGATCATGAAAATTCTGGAGACATGAAACTTGTGATGCTCAAGAAAGGATGTCATTAATGTTTCCAATTGTTTTTTACCCTTACTGAGCTATGAGAACTGTGGATCTAGATGCAGAAAGGAAAAAACAAAAGTGGAATCTCCATTGGCAACAAACATAAATGGAAATTTAAGGAGTTTGCCTGATGGAAATCTACTCCTAACAGTTGTATCATTCATGAGGGGACCATCAAGCACTCAGTACAGTTGAAAAATATAATGACATGATCAAGTAACACAACAAAAACACCAGTAGAGAACGGAGAAATTATAGTCATTCTGATAGTGATCATATTATATAGATCACAAGAATTCTGATAGGAATACATAGTTTTTGAGGAATTTTAGATGCATTTCTACTCATAAGAAAGCTTATAATTTTAATAGAGAATGAATCGGAAAGTCCATAGTAGAAGTCCACAGATCATTTCTACACCAAGCTTCCCTCTTGCTTTCTCACCAGAACTCTTCACTTCAGAACTTGATGAGCTGCTAGTGACGTTCCCTTTGAAACAAAGAACAAAACAAGGTGTCAGGAAGATATAGTAACAGTAACACCAAACCTGAGACTATTCTTGGGAATTGCAAGATCTGGAGAAATTTTTTTTTACCTGTAGTAGCTGATGGTTTCGTAGACCCTTTACTGAAATTGCCAAATATTTCAAATATCTTAGCTTCCTGGGAGCTAGGTGAAATGTGCAGAATATCTGTAAACCAGATAAGATTGATCAACCATATAGCTCAAAAAATACAAAATTGAAGCTGTTTCTGGTTCCTGATTCTGTTTGCTTGTTGGTTTGTGTTCCAGGAGAGCTTACCAATGCACTCGGAGACATTAGCAGGTGCATGACAGGTATTGGGGAGGCCGGCTGCGAGGGTTCCATTGATCTTCAGACCAAGACTAGGATCATCACGATCTCTAATCAGGATGCACAGACATTTTTTGCTCTTCCCAAGAACTTGTTTAAGTCCACTGCAACAGTCCAAGGTTGGAGCTTTAGATTCACCACCAACAAATGGAAGACATGTGGAAAGGCTAACCAGTTGCTCTGCACATTCTGCTCTATCCTGCTGCACATCTGAACTTGCCATACCAAGTAACACCAGCACCAAGATGCATCGGGTTGCCAGGTTCAGAGCCTGTGAGCCCATTTTCAGATTCTAAGAGAGAGAAAAGAAGTAGGATTATGGAATAAAGATAGGCTTGGCTTCTTTCAAATTTAAAGGGTATGTTCCTGAGACACAGAGAGGGGGAAAAAAAAAGGTGGCAGTTTGTGGGCAAGAAGAAGTAACAGTGTCAGATCCTACAAAGTTTCAGTGGAGTATTCACATGCTAAGGAATTGATTTGTCTTTTAGTGGACAAACAAACGCTTCAGTTTTAGATAGATGGAGGCAGAGCAGCAGATACAGTACAAATTTGCTTTTAATTGCTTCTTGGGATTGATTAGGTTTGATGTGATGGTCATAGGCAAGCAACTCAACTAAAATGGGTAATTTTTTTCTTCAGAAGAGTAACTCCTATAGAAAGAAAGCCCTCCCAGATTATTACTTGCATCTGACAGTGTATTCCATACATATTCGAAGAGTACATTACAGAAAAATGTTAAAGAACTTGTCACAATCCGCTTCAAGGCAACGAATTTTCAGTAATTCTGTTCTTAGAATGCTTCTGAACCTGAAGAGCAACTTTTGTATCCAGTCTAGTCTAAATTAACAGAAAAGTTCTGTGCTTTCTTCTGCTGATAAACAAACTTCTGTCCTGTCCATGCATGGTCAATACTTTTTACCTACTAGTAATGCAAGAATCTGCACTTTTTCTGGTCAGAATGTTGACAGAACTAATTTGAAAAAACATATTTTGCTCAAAGACCCGTGAAAATATGAAGCTTTTGTTTCTTTATCTGATACGAATCAATCCCGTGATCACCAAATAGTCAATCAAAGCTGGTAACTTTGTCACTTCTTATGATAATTAAGTTGACAGATAATGATACTTAAACTCTTTTCTATCAATCTCCTTGTACCTTTCCATAAGACCAAAAAGCTTTGTTACTTAGTTAGGAAATGAAGGCCTAAAATAGTCCTGAAACTTGCTGCACTGAAGTTGTTAAAGACCCAGAAAAAGCTTCCATCTTTTGGTAAATATGAAGATCAGTATATATAATTTTCCTGTTATTCAATAGTTAGGTGTTTATTGCATTGTTCCAGGCAAAAGTATCAAAGTACAGTTGGGGAAGTCCTAATTAAATTTAAGTGGTTGTGAGCATGTGGTTCTAAATTAGTTTGGTGAAGTTCTCAACTTGAATCACTAAGTTGTGATTGTTGCATTGACCAACACACCCATTTGTGCATATTAATGCATTTGCTGTTGTTTCGCTTATTTTCTCAACTTCTTCAGTCAAACAATAATTTCAAGATAACACTTTAGTGAAACTCAACGACAAACTTGACAAACTTAAACACACGAGCAGTCTTCTTTGAGGTTGTATACGATCTTGCAATTATGAAAAAAAGAGAAAAAAAACTTCTTCAAAAAAAAAAAAAAGATACCTAAATGTAAATGAAGATTGGAAAATGACAATAGAAGAAGATAGTATCTATGACAAGCCATTGAGTTAGTTTCTCCATTGTTTGTAGTAGTATTAGAGAAATTGGGAGTCATTGTCAACTAATCACATTATAGTTAAGAACTTAAACTAAAAAATAATTTAACAAAATAACACAAAATTTGATTGGAATAATCGTATTTAAAAGTTATTAATTTTTTAATTTTTTTTTTCAAATAATTCTCCTTCCACTTCAACTCATCTAATATTGTTATATGATATAACAATTGAGCATATAGAGGTTTGGAACTTCAATTATAGTAATAGGTCAAGTTAGCTTGATTCCAAATTATCAAATTAAATTTTGACAAAATATAATATTAAATTAAAATTTAATCAAACTTATTTCAGGCCGTTTAAATTAAATTTGTTTAATTTTTTAAAATCTGAATTCGATATGAGATTTAGGGAGTGCTTAGTTAAGGGGTATGAGAATAAATCAACAGGAAAAAAATAAATGGTAATAGTTGGCTATTTATTATGATTGATTGAATAGTTTTTTTTATATTCCAGTTTTAGGTAATAGTTCATACTCTGTATATGTGGGAGGAATGATTTTAATTCCTACAAACACTAATAATTTTTAATTAAATATAATTAAAATGTAATTAATTAAAGTATATTTAATTAAAATATAAAATAAAATAAAATAAAATAATTAAGATAAAATCTAATTAATTAAATAGAATATAATTAATTAAATAATTGAAATCTAATTAAGATGTAATTAATTAATTATTTAATTACAATATAATTAATTAAAATGTAATTAATTAAAATATTATTCATTAATTACTCAAAATATAACATCATTTGTATTATCAAAGAAATGTAAATTGTATTAAATTATGTTACTTGATTTTACTATAGCAATGGAATGATGAATATTATGCTTATGTCGATGAATTGTACAATATTTTAGATAATTAAACTATATTTTGAAGATATTATGTAACCAATGATACGTTGATGCAAGAAAATATTGGAATATTTTTTTTCTTCAAGAGCTATTGGAAAATAAAAACGATATATACTTGATTTTAAACATTTTGTCATTATAAATATGATGCTTAAATTAAAAATAATTAATTAAAATATATTTAAATTTTGATATAAAACAAAAATTTAATAAATTTTTATTTCTCAATATTTTTAACAAATTAACCACTGTCAAAAATAATAGTAATCATTTTTTTATTTTAACCAACCATTATAATTATAATAATTATATTCATTCTCATTCTTCGTTTCATTCTCGTTCTTATTTTTATTTTCGTTGTCTTCTGTGACCCAGCGTGCCCTTATTTCAAAGGATCTAAATTAAATCTCTCTAGTCCTTATCTGTATAACATCACATCAACACCATGTTGATTGGCCAAAAAAAAAAAAAAAACACCATGTCGGATTAGGCACCTCCATTTTTCTTTCATGTCAACCATTAAATTCCTCCATCGGCTGAAGCTGGCAAGAGACCTACTCGCAATGGGTCACCCCACATCAACAGTAAATGCTTCTTTAATGAGTTCTTGGACGTGACTTGGACCAGAGGAAGCATGAAAGCGCCCTGTTCCGACCATCTGTGTATGCTTGACCTAATTGCTTATCCTGTATATGTTTCGTTGATAATAATTAAAAAAAAGGGTGTTATGTTAAAGAACTATTTGAATAATGGAATAATGCATGTGAATAAATAATAATGGCAAAAAGGGTACTTTGAATAATGCAAGTGAAGGAATTGGTGGTGCCATCAAGCATTAGTTGTGTTAGATGAGATTCTATTCAATACTCCCTTCTTTTTTTCTCTATAAATTAAATTCTCCACCAACACCATTCAAATTGGCAATTGCTTCCAAATATATATATATGATAGAGGCATAAAGGGATGGCTAAATATAAAATTTAAATATGGGCTAAAATAGATTTTATAAGGGAGAATAAATCACAAAATTATGATCTTTTAAACAATTTTATTTCATTTTGCAACTTTAAAATTTTTAACTAAGTATTTAAAATTTTGAAAATAAGATAAATCACATTTAAAATATATCCTTATTAACATTTTATTAATATGTTTGATGAAGCAATATAAAAAATTGATATTTACAAGAAATACATGACATCTTATTCCTTACATATGTTTGAATATCATTTAAGTAATCATATTCCTTAATTTATAATTATCAATGTATTTGTTGAAAGAGACTATTGAAAAAATTAACTGAAAGAAGAGCTTATGAATTAAATATGGACATATTTAGTCTTTTTCTTTAATATAATTTTAACTTTTGCCAATCTCTTACTTTGTAGAACTTTTCTTTTGAATTATTATGTGGTTTAAATTGAATCACAAATTTAGCTAGGTTAAATTTTTAAAAATTAAAAGTGTAAAAAATATTTTTTTTAATTAAGCTCGAACCTGAGCTGTCGATACTCAAACCGACACTCCAATTCTTCTAAATAAAATAATATCGTTTTGTTCAAAAGAGTTAAAACTCAGGCTAATTTAGCCTAAGCCCAAGTCCAACTGAAAATACCTAAGTCTGAGCTCAATTGTCATCTCTAATTTTAGCTAAACACATGACAAATTAAGTTTGATTTAATTAAGATCGGATTTAGAGTTACATACTTAGGTCCAAGCGGAGTAACAGTCAAGTTTGGATTTGACAATTTTTCTAAACCCAAAATATTATGGCAAATTAATCAAAATTGAACTAATCCAATTTAAAATCAATCAACTAAATCAATTTTGATTAGACTCGGTCTAGATCCTCTGTCCCCATTTATGTGTACCAACCCTGTCTCATTTGATCCAAGCCATTTATTTATGTAGGTCCCACATGAATGGATGGTTTGGATCAAATGAGACATAGTTGGTACACAAAAATGAGGCCAGAGGATTTCATGCCTCTAGATCCGACTTATTGTAAGCCTCGGCACTCATTGTCAGCCTGGAATACACATGTTTTAGTACTGCTTTTTCTGAAGAAGTTATCTGATGATATTTTGTTTGCTTGTTTACAGAGAATCAGGATCTTGAGCACAGGAAGGTGACAATCATGGTACGAGATGATCATTCTGCACGTCATGAAGAATTTAGTTTCACTAGAGAAGCAAGGCCAACTCTCTCACTTTTATTGTGGCCTGTACTTTGCACTTGGGATTCATGGCAGCTACAGCAATTTCTTCATGCTTGATCAGTCACAGGTTGGCAGGAGATGGAAGTTCATCATAATCTAGGCATACCTTGTTTCTTCTTGGTAGCTTGCCATTTCCAAAATTCTACCCTTTCACTGGAAAAAGACTAATAAGGTTAGGTTGTCCCTTTCTGCAAGATGAAAGCTTTTCTGGGCAAGGATACATTTGAAGAATGTGTGTGCCAATCATGGAAACACCTTCAACTTCTTGGTCTTGGTTTGGCTGTTTTTCGAGAGTTGAGCTGCGGGAAGTCAAGATTCAAGATTCGGCCATGGCTTTAGGAGTTACAGAAATATTGTGCTTTCAGTGTAGGGGTGGCAGAAACTCCCTTATCCACTGAATTGCTGTAACATAGAAGAATTTAGAATTCCTTGAATCAAAAGAAAGAGTTGATCTATGGATTTGTTATTCACATGCATTATTTCTACTCTAAAACTACTTAAATCCAACATATACACTATATACACATCTTGTCTGAAAGTTGAAGACATGCATGGCATGGAAGCATCAAAACAAGTTCTGAATCAAAAATATGAATGGAGTTTGACCCTTAGTTCCAAATTGGTAATAACATCAAATGAAGGTCAAGATTCTATTGCCTATGAGGATCAACCAGTAAGCTGTACATAGGAATTACCAAGAGCAGAATGATGCAGTCTAGTAGTTGAGCTATCAACAACTCCTGCACTTTTCCACCAATTTGTATAAAGTAACGACCTCTTTTTGATTAATTGCAGATATTCAAGCTTTTCATTGATCGCCTCCAACCCTTGATTCCATCTCCTTCTCATATTGAAGACTATGAAAAGAGGAAAGCTTCCAGCTCCGAACCATGGTCATACGGGTATGAGTTTCAGCTTCCAAGACTAGTGCAGGACTTCATAGGCAGTCTCATCCAATTGAGTCTTTATTTCACAAAAAGCATGCTTCTTTGAACTCGTCAAGTCACTACTTTCTCATCTGCAGATATGCTAGTTTCTCCTCAGAAAGCAGCAACTGTAGGGAAAGAACTGATTAAAAGAAACAAGCTAGTTGGACAAGAAAAAGGGGAGAAAGAAGCAAAAATTGCATCTTCGACTTCATGGTAAGATCCATGAAGCAAGGTGTGGGAGTTTGGTGAAGATGGCTTAGTTTTTTTGGCAATGTCAATTATGAAGTCCAGTAGAATCTAGTATGAAAAATTGGTTGGTGGAACCGTTGATTGGAGTCTTAAACAGATTCGTTCAATAAATTAATAACTTAATTCTCCTACAAAAAGTTCCTAGTTAAATTTTTACCATAACATTTGAGTGCAGATAACATATAAGTTTTACTCTTCTTATGGTAACATTATGCATGACAGCTTGCTAGGCCAAGTAGCTTCGTCTTCATGCGAAAGGTTTCACCATGAGTGAAAATGAATAGAGAACCAAAACTGTCTGTGTTAGTGGTCTCTAAGAGACAAGATGCAAGAGTTCTTGTGCAGAGATGGAAAGACATTGTTTCACTTTACAGTATCATTCCACTTGTTGTCATTGCATTATCTTATCCGCCAACCTCTTTTTTTTTGCCTGAATTTACATTCCCGTTTCTTAGTTGTTCCAAAACATCATATTGCTAGTACAAAAACTCCATTAAATCAAACTGCTAGAGAATCCTTTAAGGTATGGTTACCTTGTGGGAGGTGGAATCTGCCTGCAAAATGATCATCGCTAGATAGTAAAGAAGAATTGCTTTCAGAAGACGCTGCCTGTGAGATTCAAAGGAACAGTGCACTTCCTCTTTAAGTGTACTGGAGATTCAAGCAAAGAAGCATGAATGAAAACATTAGTTGCAGTTCTGGCAGAGAAAGATCTAATCTTTCTGGCGAAAAGGCAAACCTTTTATGGTTTCTTTTTTAATCAAAGAAAGGTAAAAGGGGCAATTTATTAGAAAAAAGTTTAAATAGATTCTAAATTAATCAAAATTTATCAACTTTATGCAACACAAACGATTAAGAAATCTTGTTGGGAAAGACAAATTCAAAAGATTGAAATATACAAAAACCCCAATTTAAAGCAGAACTTGTAGA
>JAOSBK010000003.1:337450-349021 GCA_027568895.1 Erythroxylum shatona
GTGAAGAAGAATTGCTTTCAGAAGACGCTGCCTGCGAGATTCAAAGGAACACTGCACTTCCTCTTTAAGTGTACTGGAGCTTCAAGCAAAGAAGCATGAATGGAAACATTAGTTGCAGTTCTGGCAGAGAAAGATCTAATCTTTCTGGGGAAAAGGCAAACCTTATGCTTTCTTTTTTAATCAAAGAAAGGTAAAAGAGGCAATTTATTAGAAAAAGTTTAAATTAGATTCCAAATTAATCAAAATTTATCAACTTTATGCAACACAAACGATTAAGAAATCTTGTTGGGAAAGACAGAATCAAAAGATTGAAATATACAAAAACCCCAATTTAAAGCAGAACTTGTAGAATTACCTCAGTCATACTCCAGAAGGTCCACATATATATCGGAGATATGAGAAATCTTGGGCCAATCTTCACCGTCCTTCAGGCACCTTTTCTGCAGTAAGGGACTATCCCAGATAGACAGATAAGAAAGGGAAGAGGGTAGCCCCTCTTCTGGCAAGGACTGGAGCTTACGGCAGTTAGCGATCCTCAGATATTTAAGAGAAGTGATATCTTGAAGTCCTTCCGAGTTGAGAGATTCTAAATCAGCAAAACTGTCGATTTCAAGAGAGGTAATACTAGAAGGTAGCCCCTCTTCTGGCACAGATTTCAGCTTAGGACAATTGCCGATCCATAGCTCCTTGAGATTAGTGAGTTGTTGAGTCTTTCTGTTAACAATAGATTCTAAGTTTTGCAAGTCCATTATGCGAAGCGAGGTGAGGGAGGTTGGAAGCCCCTCTTCTGGCAACAATTGCAGCTCTGGACATCTGCCAATGGACAAACTTTGAAGAGAAGTGAGGTGCTGAAACCCCTTGTACTCGAGAGATTTCAGATATCGAAAATCCCAGATTTCAAGAGAGGTAAGAGTGGGTGGGAGTAGTGACTCCTCAGGGAAGCATTCCGCATGTCTATAGCCACCTATCTCGAAGTGCAAAAGCGAGGAAAGACAACATAAATTCCACTGGTTGCGTCCATTAATGAGTTTACTGCAACCAACAATTTCAAGTGACTGTAATTTTGAGGGGAAGCCTCCTTCAGAGAAGGACTGAAGAGAGTGCATAGGCTCTGCCAATGATTCCAAATTTGAGCAATACTCTAACCGGAGTCTTTGCAGATGAGGAGTTCTTAGTCCTAAATTGGGAAGTGATTTTAAATTCAGACACCGAGTAATTCGCAATGATATGAGAGACATATTGTTTCCACAAGTCGTCTCAAAGTTTGGACAATCCTCAATGTATAGATGCATCAAGTTAGAGAAGGACTCTAAGGGAAAACACTTCAAGGAATCGCAATCTCCAATTGAGACATCTTGTAAAGTATTGAACAGACCACAACTCAATTGTTTTATTCTCTCCACCAAAGGACTATGAAGTCTATAAATTAAAAGGCAATTTCCATTCTCTAAACTCAGACCATGCAAATCATCCTGTAAGTCCATTTCAAGGATACTTGGAACTCTCGGGAGTGAAGCCTCAAGTTTCTCACATCCCCTGATCTGGAGTGTAGTCAATAAAGGAAGGTGCTTAGGTAGAGTGTGTTTTAACTCAGGACAATTGATTATGTAGAGCTCTATAAGGAGATGAAAAGCTTCCTCTTCATTTCCACACACAATCCATTCCTGCCATTGGGGCATATTTTCAAACCTCAAAATTTGGAGGCATTGAAATGGCTTTTTCATGGATGTGCATCTGCCATAGAACTCAGGACCGATTGTTACAATTCCTGGAAAATCTGCAATTGAAAGGTTTTTCAGGTACACTAGTTGCCCAAGTGGTGGTAGTTGGCAACAATGTCTACAACCATCGAGCTTCAAGGTTACTACTCCTAACAAAGGAGATCGTCCATCAATCCAATCCGGAAATCTTGTGCCCCCGTACCCACTAATTGTAAGAGTTTCCACATTTTTATGAGGTGCCAGTTGCTCCAACAGATGTCTAGCATGCAGTGAATCATCAACTTCACCCTTCCAAACCAATCCCAACTCCTTAAGGTGCATTTTACCCTTGATGTTGGCCCTTAAAACTTCTGCTACATCCATAACATTTTGAAGATTTCTAATCACAAGACCTCCCCTCAGTTGCTGAAGATTCCCCAACTCTTGAATACCAGACCCACTTTCCTTCCCAATCACAAAATCGCTCAATTTTTGGAGCTTCCTTAATTTACCCATTTGTGGAGGCATCTTTCGCAAGCTCGTCGATCTAATATCAAGTAGACATAAGTTTACCAAATTTCCCAAGTTTAGTGGTAACTCAACGAGTTCCCAACATCCCTCCAAAAATAAAATTTCTAAAAGATACAAACTACACAAAGATTCAGGTAAAATTTGGATTGATGTTCCAGAGAGATTCAAGTATCGAAGATGCTTTGAATTGCCGATTGAATCATGTAACTTTGATATGCTACGATACCGAAACAAGGACAGTACTCGTAAGTGCTCAAGTTTTGGAAGTATATCATAAATTACCTTTTCATCAATTTTATGGTATGCCGATGATAAGAAAGTGCGCAGTAGTGGAGCACTGGCAATGCCTTCAAAGTTGCTGGACAGCAAACTGTTTCTTAGAATATAAGACAGATGACGCGTTCTTGGTGTGACATTGCACAAATCATCATCATCATCAAATCTGAAACAAAATTCTCCAGCCATAGATCTAGCCAAGTCATTGATGAGATCATGCATAATGAAGCCTTGCCGATAAACATCTCCGTTTGGATTAAAAAAAGACCTTGACACAAGATCATCAAAGTACTCCTCACCAACGACTTCCCTCTCCATGCTGAATCCTGGTTGTCCTAGAAACCCCTCTCCCATCCATAAATGTACTAACTCCTTCTTTTTAAACACATACCCCTTGTGAAATATGGCACAATATGCAAAGCATTGCTTCAAAGGAGATGGAAGAAAATGATAGCTCAATCTTAAGGCTGGAAGAATGTTGTCTTTTGGTAAATTCCAAATATCGTTCTTCAAAACTCTCTCCCATTCTTCAGGTTTTCGTTTGAAGCGTAGGAGACCCCCTAACGATTTTGCTGCCAAAGGTAAGCCGTTGCACTTTTTTGCTATTTCTCTGCCAATCTCTTCTAAGTTTGGATATGCACTGGAGCTCCTCCCATCAAATGCATGTTTGGAAAACAAGAGCCAACATTCTTCATCTAATAACTCCTTTAGATGATGAGTTTGAACGACTTCTATGACTGATGCCACACTTTGAAGGCGGGTTGTGATTATGATCTTACTTCCTTTTGCCCCAACCTTTAAAGGCTTTAGCAAAATGTCCCAGTGCTCATAATTGTCATTCCAAACATCATCAAGCACTAGCAGAAACATTTTGTCTTTCAATTCATTCTTCAATGCAACTTGAAAATGATCCAAAGTGTTGATGTCATGCACTGTTGAAATGACCCCATTGAAAATGTCCCTAGTCACCTTCAAAGTATCAAATTCTTCTGAAACAGAGATCCATGCTTTGAGCTCAAACTGCTCCTTTACTCTGGTATCATTGTATACAAGTTGAGCAAGAGTGGTCTTACCAATCCCACCCATGCCCACTATGGGAATGAGACCCAGGTTATTACAATTAGCATCATCTGACAGCAGTAGCTGAACAATGATTTCTTTATCTTCATCCCTGCCATAAACACCAGATTCATCCATCACAGAAGTGACTGGTACCTTCTGGAATGATGGATTTTCTCCAATACCTTCTTTTAGACCAAGTACGGTCTTCTGATTAACTACATATTCAAGCTTTTCAAGTATCTTCACCAACTTTGATCCTATCTCCTTCTCAAGTGGACCCTGGGAAGAGAAAAATCTCCAAACTCTATCTATACTGGTTTGTGGTCTAGCTTCCATCTCCGATCTCAGAGCTGCATAAGCAATCTCATCCAGCAAGTCGTCAGCTTCGTAGGAAGCATCTTTGAGCTCATGAAGCCACTTCCTCACAGCACGCCGAGTAATCTGCTTCTCCTCTGCATCATCAAGCACTCCTTCAACAGATATCATCATTATCTTCAACTTCTCCAGCAGCTTACTGTTAAGATCGCTTCCCTTGAAGAAGTCTATGACCTTCTGAGAAGCAAGCCTATCAAACAACACTTGAAGGGAAGCAGAAAGACATGCTCCTCCTATGAGCGCTGCAGCCATAATTCTTTGCTACTTGGAACGAAATTTTTTATCTAAAACAACAACAAAGAAAGCAAGTTGATGAGTAGGATGATTGTGTTTAGTAAGGTGGTATTGTTGTATGATTGATATATATAATACATCCTTAAGTTGCTTTCCAAGTAGCTTCCAAGTAAGTCTACCCAACGCTTCCTTCCTCTCATGTGCAGGAAATTTCCTCCCTTGAAAAACGTGGCACCAACTTGCATAACTTGTCGGTGACATGTGACTCTGAAAGGTTGTGTGAAAACAAGAAGTTAATATAATCCTCATCCTTTACTGCAACTTGACCTGGAAATTTCAGTCTAGGTCCCCACTTCCCAATTTTTCCATTAAATACATATATGTCGATATTTCCAAGCACATACAACTTGACCTGGAAATTGCAGTCACAAAGCCAGTAATTCAATCACAATCCGTCCTTTTGCATATAGGACGTCAGCATCTAGGTCAGGAGGCCACATATTTATGATCCAACCTCACATACCTCTGTATCTGTTAGTCCAAATTTACAGGTTCAGATGCTTTCAAAAGACAGAAGAACCAGAAAGAAAGAGAAAAGGGGTGTAGATGAAGAAACTCATTCAATTTTCATCCATTATCGCTCAATAGGAACAATCTGTCTGCCGCAGCAGATTCCTTCAAACCAGTTCGCATTCAGTAAGCTTGGCAAAGAAACATCAAACTCAATGGTTTATTGATGAAACAAAGAACAATCAAACATTTGATTCACTTTATAACAATACCCGCGTCTTGAATTTACCTTCCAATGAATCAGTAGCTGGTGTGGCTGCAGTATTGTGACGTTTAACCATCCGCAGCAGCTACCTGAGCTTCCAATTTGACTGCAGGCTCCATATCAGGTAAGTACTTAAACTTTTAATAGGGACTGATCCATTCACGGTAAACATCTAGAATTGATCCTGGAATATATCACTAGTGTTCACTGTTTTAGATTATTTTCTAAAATTATAAAATAATTGTTAATTGTTAATTTTTAATTAAAATTAACTTTTTTAATATAATTAAGACTAAAAATATTTTAATTTTTACTCAATAATTTTATTTATTAAAATAATATAAAACGGTTAATTTTTTAACATAATAACAATTGTAAAAATGTCGTTTTAAAATTTAATCCTTCAATTTTTATTTACAATTAATTCAACATTTTTAGTATTATTAAAATTTTATAATATACGATAAGTCAAACAAATCAATTTTGTAGCTTTTTTCAGTCTATATATCACAATCGACTTATATAAAAATGACAATGGACTGGTCCATAATTTCAAACTTAGGTGTTTTCAATTGTTTCGACTTATGAGATGTCAAGATCCAGACCGACTCGAGGTTTGATTCAAAAAAAGATGTTGTTTAATTTTTTAAAAAATTATTTTAAGTAAATTGACCGACCTGGTATTCCTAGACTTATGAGGTCCAAATTTTATAATATTCATATTATATAACTTTAAGTTTTAAATATTTTATTTTTATCAACTAAGTTTTTTAAAATGAATCATTCTATATGACAAGTATCCACTAATAAGATACTAATATCACAAATTATTTATATGCAGTCCTCAATTTTTTAGTTTTACATTAAGTTTTAAAAAATTAATCAAACATTGTAATTGAGTCCTTTTGTTTTATCAAGTGCAAATGGAATAATTAAAAACTCAATCGTATTAATGATAATAGTTAAAATAAAAAAATTAAATATATGGTTAAAAATTTAATATTAAATTAGTTAATCTAAAGTAAAAATGTGTTAGTGAATATATTAAACCAATTAAATTAGCCTCATATAATAGTTTAAGCTATTGTGATCAAAAGATCACTTAACGTGATATTAAAGCCTTTATAATCAAGTAGTTATAAGTTCAAATTTCACCGTCCACCTATTATTCAGCACAAGATATAATGAACTTGTGCAAATTTCAAGCTTAAAAAATTTCCACTTAAAAGAACGTGTTAGTAAATATATAAAACTAATTAAGCTTCTCTCTTACTAAAAATATAGCTAAAGCACTTTTAGTCCCTCCACTCATGAATCATGATTGTTGTTAGTAAAACACAGCTTTCTCTTTTTTCTTTTCATGAAATGTTTAGTTAAACTTCCATTTTTAATTTCTTTTTTTTCATAAAATTGAACATTTGTATACCAAATTGACATATACAGTGTTTATAAGATAGCCTCAATGTTAAAAGTTATTTGATAATTTTAGCTTCCTCTTTATTTATAATTTAATAACTAAATTTGGACTAAAGTGAATTCTCAATGACTTTAATAAAACATAACAAATTGATATTTTAATACAGGTTATGTATTTTAAAATATATATTAAATAAATTATCAAATATATGTAATAATTTATAGAAGGGATAATATACTCAAAAGTATCTAATTTTTTATTTTTAATTTAGTATCAAATTTTTTTAAAATTTCAATTTAATAAATCAGATCAAAAAATTAATTTATCCAATGTCAATGTCCATCTTTTAATCACATTGATAAAAGTAATGTTTTGATATAATTTTTACAAATTTTAGATATTAATCACTAAATTAAAAACTTTAAAATTTTAATACAATTTTTTTTAAAAAATATATGCACTTTTTAACGGGAATATATTCACCTGTACCGAAAAACGTTGTGCCCCGTTCTGTTAACATCCAACCAATTTATTAATTAGGAAAGACAATCAGTTGAATGTAAAGAATAACATGGGACGCAACTATTTTTGGTACAGGTGAATATGTTACTTTTAAATGGATACAAAATTGTACACAACATATAGGTGTAAAAAATTAACCAAAAAGAGGCAAGATGTGGACTGATGTGAATACATATTATGCAAAAATCAACATCACACCAAACTGCATTCCACATTACAAGTCTTCCTTTTCTAAGAAAAAGAAAGCCAACTATTTCAACCACTCACCAAATTCACCGCCACTGTTCTTATTATAGGAAAGAAGACAACCAAAGTGGAAAGGTCCTAAAGAGACAAAGACATCATCAATAATGCAATACGTACAAATTATACTCTACTGTAGCATCTCCTGTCTTCGCATCAAACTTCTGAGTTCTTACCTGAGCATACCCTCTGGCAAACCGGAAAAGCCCACTTCCTCCGATCACCGGCATCTCCCTCACCTTCGAAAACACCCTGTTCCGCCCCAGCACGGTGATGGTGCTGCCATTATACTCACCTTCAATGAAAGCAAAGTTCATGGCCATCAGCAACCCGATCTCTTCCTGTGAAGCTTGTGCATAGAACCCTTGTGCTCTACCCACCATCTTTGAGCTCAATTCAGGTCCCAACGTTAAAGGGTTATCGATCATTCTCACCATCCCAAAGGCTGTTGTCGAGGTGTTCTTCGGCGGTGGCACGATCTGGATCGCACTTGGACTTGGACCTGTGATGATATCATGCC
Organism: Erythroxylum shatona; assembly: GCA_027568895.1. Taxonomy (NCBI): domain Eukaryota; kingdom Viridiplantae; phylum Streptophyta; class Magnoliopsida; order Malpighiales; family Erythroxylaceae; genus Erythroxylum; species Erythroxylum shatona. The sequence continues at coordinate 345,106 of JAOSBK010000003.1, forward strand.
AGTATATCTTGAAATGGCTAAGCTTTTCCTTTTCCATGCCAAGGAGCTTCCTGTCCATGGTTCTCACAAACTGATCGTCAATTTCTTTTCCGCTGACCTGAAAGATGGAAAGAGAAGATGAGAGAAGGAAGAGAATGGTGAATCGGGTAGTGAAGGTTGAGGCTTTAGCCATTGTTGAGAACTTTGGAAACTTTGAGAGTGTTGGTTCAGAAATTCTTGTCTGACATGAAAGTTGTTTCTTCCACTTATATACATATATCAAAAAAAAAAAAAGAGAATGTTTAAGTTTTGTTTTAATTTTCTTCCGACCAAATCTGACAACGGCAGTTTTATGGGAATTTAGTTTATGTTGCTAAGTTTGTAAGGTACGAAAACTATAAAATAAAGAAAGAACTTTTCACTTTTCTTTCACGCCCATTTTCAATGATCAATTTGTCAAAAAGTATTTGATATAGGAATGGGTTGGTTTCGGAATTCTATTTTTTTACACCCTAAATTTAATTTAAAATTTAAATCAATTAATTTCAATTGTGATAAAAATGTTATTTAGGAATCGTTTGGTTTTATTTTTATATTTTTGTTGTAGTTGTAGTTGCAGTTTTCAGTTTTCGTTTTTAACTTTTTGTTTCTGTTTTTTTCCAAATAAAAACAAAAACTTGGTTGTTAATGTTAAAATCTAAGATAAAATCTAATAATAAATTATTTTTAAATAAATAAATTTATTTAATCTCTTATATAATATTTATTAACAAATTATTAATAAAATTTGTTATTTTAATAAAATAAATAATTTATAAGTTAAAATTTTATTTATAAAGTAATATTTATTTGAAATATATTATAATTATTAAATCAAATTTTATTTGAATATTTATATTTTAAATTTAATTATATTCATTAATAATTATTAAAATTTAGTTACATATAATTTAATTACAAAACTTAAATAAATAAAATTATTCATAATTTTTATTGATAATTAATTTTAATTTTTTAAATATATAATCTTGAATTAAATTATTCATAATTGTTATTAATAATTAAATAATTAAATAATATATATTTAAATGACAGTAAATCAGATTATGAAAAAAAAACAGAAATTCGAAACAAAAATTACTTTTTATGGTTTTCATAATTTTTGAAAACAGGAAGAAACCAAAACTAAAAACAAAAATAAAAAACTTAAACAAACATGTTTTTTTAATTCGGTATCATATCTCGATCAATCAAATTTAATACATTAATTTAGAGTTGGATTGAAGGATGGTTAAAATGGACTAATTAAATGTTGGGTTGCAATTATAGTGGAAAATGACCATATAGCTTTCGGTGTTTAAGCACTATGATGCAGAAATAGAAAATTTGGTTTCGTCAAACCTCGTATGATTTGGTAGAGCAAGTGGCACTAGGAATGCCCAACGACTCTCTTGGATTTGGAAAATGCACCATCTTTCTACTCTAACACTACAGTGACATTTCTTGAAATAAAAAAGGAAACAGAAAACGATTTTCAATAGAGGTATCTTGGCGGTGGGGATGGCAACAAGTTGGGTGAGTCGAGATAGCAAGTGTACAATCCGAATCCAAACCTAAGCCTGAGCGAGCTAATCAAAATGATAATATTAAGGGATCACAATTGGTTAGGTCGAGGCTCCGTCCAAAATCTAATTGGAACTGAGGTAGCCGGTCCTGTTGAAGAGTAATTTGAAAGTTAGTCTATATACATGGATGTCTAAGTTCATTTTTAGAAGTTTAATTATGTTCATATATTAGTTACATAATTAAATATTGGTCTATGTATGGTTTTGAGTTCATGTATGGTTTATTTGTTTGAGTTCACTAATGAGTTCATGTACTTAGATATGAAGAATCATTTTTGTATCTATGAATACCTCTTTGCACCTGAACTAAATCATTAAAGTGAAATATAACCTCTTCTTCTAAACAATTTTCTCTTCTCTAAACCTCCCAACTTCTTAACAAAGTGGTATCAAAACCAGGTTCTTTGAGAAATGACAAACAATGGTAGAGTATACTCATTTCAATTCCCTCGCCTCACAAAAGAAAATTATGAAATATGACGTCTTCGCATGAAAGTCGTGCTTGGCTCACAAGATGCTTGGGAGATTATAGAGAAAGGTTTTAAGCAACCTCAAAGTGAAGCCGATTTGTCTCAAAATGAGAAAGATGCTTTGGCAAAGATCAAGAAGAAGGATCAACAAGCCCTCACCCCTCATTCATTAATGTCTAGATGATTCAATGTTTGAGAAGGTGACCAATGCAATCACTTCAAAGGAAGCATGGAAGATTTTGCAAAATTCCTTTCAAGGAATTGATAAGGTAAAAAAGATTAGACTCCAATCATTGCGAGGTAATTTTGAATCTTTGAGCATGAAGGAATCCGAATCAATCTTAGATTATTGTTCACGAGTGAAGGCCATTGTGAATCAAATGAAGAGATATGGGGATCAAGTTTAAGATGTTCGAGTAGTAGAGAAGATTCTTCGTTCCTTGAACTCAAAGTTTGATTATGTGGTTTGCGTCATTGAGGAGTCTAAAGATCTAGACTCTATGACACTTGAACAACTGAAGGGTTCTTTACAAGCTCACGAAGACAAGATCAAGAAGAGACAAGAAGAACCTTTGGAGCAAGCACTTAAAGCAAGGGTTGTGTTAAAAGATGGTGATGGAGAAAGTAATCAAAGGGGAAGAGGAAGAGGACGTGGTCGAGGTGGAGGACGAAGTTATGGAGGAAGAAGTTAAGGAGATTATAACAAGGCCAATAATGATGGAAACAATCAATCATACAAAGGCCAAGGAAAATCAAGAGGAAGAGGAAGAAGAGGTTGCAATTTTAGACACAATGAGAGGAGGTATGATAAGTCTAATGTTGAATGCTACAATTATCATAAATTTGGACATTTTTCTTGGGAATATTATGTTACACCTAATCAAGTTGAGAAGCAAGTCAAAATTGTTGATAACAAGCAAGGACAAAGAGCCCACTTTATTGCTAGCACTCAAAGATAATACAAGTAAGGATGAAAGTACATTGTTCTTAGGTAATGGAGCAAGCAATTACATATGTAGAGATAAAGGTAAGTTTGTGGAACTTGATGAAAATGTAGAAGGCAACGTTTCTTTTGGAGATTCATCAAAGATTCAAATTCATGGAAAAGGTACCATTCTAATTTCTTCGAGAGATGGAAGTCGTAAACTTATTAATGATGTCTGTTATATGCCTAAATTGAAAAGTAATATTTTAAGTTTGGGGTAACTTCTTGAAAAAGGATATGAAATTTACATGAAAAATTGTTGTCTTTGGCTTAGAAATCAACATGGTCAATTGATTGCTAAGGTGTTTATGTCGAAGACTAGAATGTTTATGTTAAATATTAAGACAATCGAAGCAACATGTTTAAAGGTGAATATGAAAGATAAAGTATGGCGTTGGCATATGAGATTTGAACACTTGAATTTTGGCATACTCATTACATTGGGAGATAAATACATGGTGAAAGGAATGCCCTCCGTCAACCACCAACATCATTTATATGAAGCATGTTTACTTGGCAAGCATTCAAGAAGGAGTTTTCCAAAATAAGCGGTGACAAGAGCAACTGCACCACTTCAACTTATTTATACTGACGTGTGTGGACTAATCAAGCCATTATTAATGGGTAAAAGTAGATACTTCTTACTTTTCATTAATTATTATAGTAGAAAAACATAAGTAAAACCTCAATAAATGAATATTCGATAAATTAATAATCTCGATTAAATAATAATTTTCTCCGATCCCAACTTGAGTCAATGGGATAAAATAATAACCTCATTAAATGCATAAGATAATAGTTTTAAAAAAATTCCTTGAGGCCCACTGAAAATATAAAATAATAATTCATTAAATAAG
>JAOSBK010000003.1:349121-374762 GCA_027568895.1 Erythroxylum shatona
ATAATGTACAAAATAAAAATTATTCTATAAATTAATAAATATTAATTTATCGATAAATTAATAAAATATTCATTTATTGATAAATTAATAACTCCGTATAAGATAATAACTTTTCAGGTCCCAAAAATATTCATTTATAGAGATTTTATTGTAGGTTTATTTCTTAAAGCAAAAATCAGAAGCATTTAAAAAGTTTAAGGTACTTGTGGAGAATGAAAGTGGCTATACAATTAAAGCCCTAAGGTCCGATAGAGGAGGCGAGTTCACATCTAAGGAGTTTCTTAATTTCTGTGAAATACATGGAATTCGTCATCTATTAACAATCCCAAGATCGCCCCAACAAAATGGAGTAGTCGAAAGGAAGAATATAACAATTCTTAATATGGCTTAATGTATGTTGAAGGCCAAAAATATGCCTAAAGAATTTTGTCAAATCAGTCTCTAATGATAAATATCGAAGATTAAACTCTGCAACAAGCGTGGAACGGAATGAAGCCTAGTGTTGCTCATCTAAGAGTTTTTGGAAGTATAGCATATACTCATGTGTCGCAACAAGAAAGATCCAAACTCGATGACTGAAGTATTAAGCAAGCATTCATTGGCTATAATCAAAATTTCAAAGGCTACCGATTGTACGATCCAAGCAATGGAAGGATTGTTGTGAGCAGAGATGTCAAATTTGATGAAGAAGCAATATGGGATTGGGAGACACAAGAAATCACTTATGATTTTTTCCCATACTTTGAAGATAAAGTGCAAGAAACCACAACAAATATTCAAGAGACAACTCCACCTGCTTCTCCAAATATGCCTCATTCTTCTTTGTCTATGCTTGGAGAAAGTTCAAGTGATGGAGCACAAAACATAAGGAGGATTTATGATATTTATGAACAAACAGAAGAAATCAATGATGTTGATGTAAGTAATTTCTTTTGTCTTCTTGTGGATAGTGAACCTTTAAATTTTAGGGAAGCCGTGAAGGGCAAAAGATAGAGATAAGCCATGGAGGAGGAGATTAAGGCAATAGAGAAAAATAATACTTAGGAGTTATCAACTCTTCTTAAAGATCATGAAGCTATTGGATTCAAATAGGTCTGCAAGATAAAAAAGAATGCCAATGGAGATGTAGAGAAATATAAAGCAAGGCTCGTTACTAAAGGCTAAAGCAAAAGCATAGAGCGGGTTATGATGAAGTATTTGCATCTGTTGCTCATATGGAGACTATGCATTTGTTGATTTCTTTTACAGCTCAAATGAAGTGGAAGATCTATCGACTTGATGTAAAGTCGGCTTTTTTAAATGGCAATCTTCAAGAAGAAGTCTTTATTGAACAACCAATTGAATTTACGGTCAAAGGTCACGAAGATAAAGTCTTAAGATTGAAAAAGGCATTATATGGGTTAAAGTAAGCACCAAGAGCATGAAATTCTTGCATCGACAAGTACTTCCAAGATAATGGGTAATAACCCAAGATTGTTTCAAGAGTTCAGGAAAGCTATGCCTTTGGAGTTTAAGATGACATATATTGGATTGATGTCATACTATTTGGGCTTGGACGTAAAGCAAATGAAAGACGAAATTTTTATTTCACATGAAGGATATGCAAAAGAAATATTGAAGAAGTTCCAAATGCTTGATTGCAATCCGGTGACTACACACATGGAATGTGGAATTAAATTGACAAAGTTTGATGATGGAGCTAATTCTCTTTGCTGTTGGATTGATTAGTCATTTCATGGAAGCACCTACTTGTACTCATATGAAGATGGCTAAGAGGATTCTCTGATATATCAAAGGTATAATTGACTATGGATTGCTCTAAACATCATCTGTTGATTTCAAGCTTGTTGGGTTTTGTGATAGTGATTTTGCGGGAGATATTGATGAAAGAAAAAGCACAACTAGTTTTGTGTTTTTTATATGTGATTGTGTTATTACATGGAGTTTAAAGAAGCAACCTATTGTGACTTTGTCAAGTTGTGAATTTGAATATGTGGCTGCAACTTCATGCACTTGTTATGCTATTTGGCTTAGAAGGCTATTGAATGAACTTCACTTACCACAAAGGGAAGCAACTGAAATATGTATTGATAACAAGTCTACACAAGCATTGGCCAAGAACCTAGTTCTTCATGATCGAAGCAAACATATAGATACGAGGTATCATTTTATTAGAGAATGTATCACAAAGAATGAAGTGAAGCTCAAGTATGTGAGGACTAATGATCAAGTTGCAGATATTTTTATGAAATCACTCAAATTTGAAAATTTTCAACATTTGAGGACAAGACTTGGAGTGTGAAAGAAGATTTCAAATCAAGGGAAAGTGTTGAAGAGTAATTTGAAAGTTAGTCTAGTTATATGGATGTTTAAGTTCATTGTTAGGAGTTTAATAATGTTCATGTATTAGTTACACAATTAAATACTGGTCCATCTATGTATGGTTTATTTATTTGAGTTCATTAATGGGTTCATGTACTTAGATATGAAGAGCCATTTTTGAACCTATAAATACCTCTTTGCACTTAAACTAAATCATTCAAGTGAAATGCAACATTTTCTTCTAAATAATTTTCTCCCCTCTAAACCTCCTCACTTCTTAACGGGCCCTAGCCTGACCTTGGCCCAACCCTTAGGTTCAAGCTCAACAAATGATGTCATTGCGACAAACTCAGGCTAGACCTGACCTATTTTTTTATAATTAAAAAATAGAAAAATGTCATCGCTTTCTATAAAATGACATTGTTTGTCTTATAATTATTGGACCTCGGGCTAAATGTCATACCTTATAATATTTTGCAATGAACAAAAAATTGAATTAGTTCAATCGACTTAGTCACAAAAATTTTGAGCCATTTAACTTTCTAATTCAGTTTTAAAATTTTCAATTTGATTTATTTTTATAATTTTTTGTTGTTAAATATTAATCTATTTATTAATTGATCAGTCAGTTTCTGTAAATTAATCGATTTTATATATCAAAATAAATAAAAACATTTTTATTTAACTGCCTCTTTTTTAATTAAATTTCAACTTTTTTTGGATAAGAACAATCTCATTCATTCATATTTCAAACTCTTCAATTTTATTTAATTTTTAATCAATTTTATGAAATTTTAATATCGTTTAAATATTAAACCTTAAATCTTTTATCTTATCAGTTTAACTTACGGTCAAGTTTTTAACTAAATTTATTGATGTGAATGCTCAATAACTTTTATAAAACATAACAAAATGATATTTTAATAAATTTTATGTATTTTAAAGTATATATTAAATAAATTATCAAATATATGTAATCATTTATAGAAGGGATAATATACTCAAAAGTATCTAATTTTTGAAAAATTTTTAATTTAGTATCAAACTTTTTTAAAATTTCAATTTAATAAATCAGATCAAAAAATTAATTTAAAAGATGTGATGTATTTATCTAATGTCAATGTCCATCACATAAATAAAAATAATGTTTTATAGATATTAATCACTAAATTAAAGACTTTAAAATTTTAATACAAAATTAATTTTTTAAAAAATATATACACTTTTTAATGGGAATGTGTTCACCTGTACCGAAAAACATCGTACCCCTGTTTCGTTAACATCCAACCCATTTATTAATTGAAAGAGTGAGAAAAAAATGAGTTGGATGTAAAGGGAATAAGGGACACAACAATTTTCGATATAGTTGAATACGTTCTTTTTTAATGGACACAAAATTCTACACAACATACAGGTGTAAAAATTTGACCAAAAAAAGGCAAAATTTGGGCTAATGTGAATACATATTATGCAAAAATCAACATTCCACACACTAAAAGAAAAATGTCATTTAGCGATAGAAATTACCGACAGAAAACGTTTGAATTTTGTCAGTAATAAAAATTTCGTGACTCAGAAAAATGACTGTCGGCAAATTTACCAACGAAAATTTTCTTTCTGTCGGTAACATCCAATTTCTGTAAGTAATTTTACTGACGATTACTCTTTGTTCTATTGGTAAAAATCTTATATTTTATCGACGGTTTTGGTGTTCCGTCGGTAAATATAATGGATTTTACCGATGTACATATATTTTTTGTCGGTAAATAATTTTAAAATTAAAAAAACTTGACATTAAATGAATAAAGAAAATCTAATATTACCAATTGTAACAGTACTAGACGTAACAGCAGATATAAGCAATTATTTCTCTATTCTTTTCTCCTTATAGTTAAGGGTATCAAAATCAATATACAGCCAAACATATATATATATATATATATATATATGAACTCTTGGTCACTCCAAATCTCTTAGGATTTCGTGGTTGATTAGTGGCAATCTGTGATTGAAGTCATTGGACTCAAGTGCAGTTCAGACCCCACTCTTCATTCAAATAGAAAGTAAATACGTGTTTTTGTCCATCTTTACAAATAAGTTTAGTAAAGCAAATGATAGACCATTCTATTACACATAGGAAAAGGAATAAGTAGGACGATAAATTTAGCATGTGATTCAAACCATGAACTATAACGAAATCGATATATGTGTGTGTATGAATTATGTGATTTCTCATCTAAAGATTACTTACAACATAACTTGAGGTAATATAACTGTATTCTAATGACCGCACTTGAGCAATATTATGTTATCTCCTAACTTTTGTAGCTTCACTTTGTTATTGGGAACCAAAATCATCCCTAAGTATATCTCTTAGCTTAGTTTTTTACCAACATGTAATCCAGAAGGATGACTAGCATGTATGAAAACCTATCAAGGTGCATCAATGAAATAGAATTGAAATAGAAAGTAAATAAGTGTTTTTCTCCATCTTCGCAAAAACATATTTTTTCAATAGTATGCATTTTGTCAAACACCTAACATGCATGAACTTTACATCACAACCAAATTTTAAAACTAAATCTTCTAACACTAACATTTCTACCTTTAATGTTGTATCCATTCACAAAAATCAACATACATACCAAATAAATCAAAGACAAAAAAAAAACATAAACAACTTTTACCTCCACGAAAATGTAAAAATGGTGGGGGGGATTCGTCTGGGTATAATAATGTTCAACAACTGTTTAAGTAAATAACGTTCAACGTTCAATAGCTGCTAGATGACAACATTTGAAGTTTACCGACGAAATTTTCTATCGCTAATTTCCATTGAAAATATAAAAATTTATTGTCTCACTTTTAATTCCCTCATTATTTACCGACGGTAATGCTTCCGTCGTCAATTTGCCAACTTTACCGATGGAAGAAACAAAACTATCGATAATTCCATTGTAATTACCGACAGAAATTTTACCGTCCTTAAAGTCCGTCACAAAATTTGCCTTAGCGACGGATATTAGAACCGTTGCTAAATGAAATTTTTACCATCGATTTTAGCGACAGAAATCCTATTTTTGTCATTAATTTGTAATGGTTTAGTTTCCGTCGGTAATTTTCTGTCACTAATTCTTACTCTTTTTGTAGTGACATTACAAGTCTTCCTTTTCTAAGAAAAAGAAAACCAACCATTTCAACTACTCACCAAATGTTCTTATTATATGATAGAAGACAACCAAAGTGGAAAGGTCCCAAAGAGACAAAGACATCATCAATAATGTAATACGTACACATTATACTCTACTGTAGCATCTCCTGTCTTAGCATCAAGTTTCTGAGTTCTTGCCTGAACATACCCTCGGGCAAACCGGAAAAGCCCACTTCCTCCAATCACCGGCATCTCCCTCACCTCCGAAAACACCCTGTTCCGCCCCAGCACCGTGATGGTGCTGCCATTGTACTTACCTTCAATGAAAGCAAAGTTCATGGCCATCAGCAACCCGACCCCTTCCTGTGAAGCTTGTGCATAGAACCCTTGAGCTCTACCCACCATCTTTGAGCTCAATTCAGGTCCCAACGTTAAAGGGTTATCCATCATTCTCACCAACCCAAAGGCCAATCTCGAGGTGTTCTTTGGCGGTGGCACGATCTGGATCGAACTTGCACTTGGACCTGTGATGATATCATGCCAGTATATCTTGAAATGGCTAAGCTTTTCCTTTTTGATGCCAAAGAGCTTCCTGTCCATGGTTCTCACAAACTGATCGTCACTTTCTTTTCCGCTGACTTGAGAGATGGAAAGAGAAGATGAGAGAAGGAAGAGAATGGTGAATTGGGTAGTGAAGGTTGAGGCATTAGCCATTGTAGAGAACTTTGGAAGCTTTGAGAGTGTTAGTTCAGAAATTCTTGTATGACATGAAAGTTGTTTGTTCTACTTATATACATATATAGAAGGGGAAAAGAGAGGGAGAGAGAGAGTATTTAAGTTTTGTTTTAATTTTCTTTCGACTAATTCTGACAACGGCAGTTTTATGAGAATTTAAGGATTTAGCTGCTAGTTAATAATTGATTATATTAGCTGATTTAATTTGTAGATTGCATTAACTGTTTGGTAGAGATATTTAATAAAATTAGTTGCTTAATATTAGCTATTTATGTGTAAAATGACTTAAGAGAACATGACTTTAAAAATAATTATAAGGATTTGAAAATTATATATTTTAGTATGTTTATGAATATTCTTATAAGAATTTAGATTTTAAATATTTAATTCTACAAAAAATAAGTTTATAACTCTAATAAAAAGCATAGAATAATAATAATAATAATAATAATAATAATAATTATTATTATTATTATAACAACAACAACATTAATAACAATATGGAAAAGTGAAAGAAGAATTACCGGAAGTTGTAACGTTTCCATTAGATATGCATCTGTATTTTAGTAATATCTTGATCTGTAGATATCCAAATGAGATAATTTTAAGTTCAGATTAAACTAAAGACTTATGGATATATTTTTTATGAGAAATTGAAATTGAATTTTGTTTTTAAGAGTTTCAAAATTTGGCTTGAAGTTGAGTACATTGTATTGTTACAGTTTGAGAACATCTTGTAATATTTTAGGTATAACTTGCAGAATACTGAACCAAACTGTACTAAATTAGTGTCATTAGAAACCTAAGACATAATGGAACATTTGTTTGAAAGAATGTATTACCTAAATATCTCATTTTTTTGTCAAAATGGTCGTGCAAATTTGACCCAAAAATCTATTTTGAGAAATGAATAAGGGATTATCAAGTAATGCATGATTGTGCACAAGCACAATCGTGACAGAGAGGAAACATCGAAGAGTTGCATAATCGTGCATAAGCGTGATCGCGACAGAGAGGAAACATCACAAAGTTACACGATCATGCACAAGTACAATCGTAATAAATAAGGTGCATTACTGTTTGACAGCTTTCAACACTTTTTACTTTTTTTGACCATAAATCCTTCTCTAGACTTTCAATTGACTTGAAATTTGAAATACAAGCTCCTCACTAATTATCTTTCCTCTCTACTAAATTTTGTGCAATTCCTCTTTACCAAATTTCATTGCACAAGGTGACACTACCCTTATACGAGAGTGACTAATTAAATCACCCCGTGACTAGCGACATACGGGTGACTTAATTAGTCACGGTGACTTTATTTAGTCACCCCCGTGTGGCTCACAGGGTGACTAAATTAAGTCACCCCCGTGACTAGCCACACGGGGTGACACTTTCGTGATTAGCCACACGGGGGTGTACTGTCAAATCTACCATACTTTCGTGTTGCGTTGAGGGCACCTGATGGGTGATTCCTTAAGTGCTTTAACCGTGAAGGAACTAAAGCAACTGGAGAATAGGCTTGAAAGAGGCCTCGCCAGAATCAGATCCATGAAGGTAATGCTTTAAACAATTCAAAGCCAGATACACAGTATAACTAACAAGAATGCATATTTACATATATATATATATATATATATATATATATATATATGGGGCATATATATGCAGCTTTGAAGGAACATCTAACATATGGGTAATCAAGATGATATTATTATTATTATTATTATTATAAAGCTGGTTGGTAGAGAAACGAGAAACGAGACGGTAAAGCGTAAAGAGAGTAAAATCAACATTAAAATAAAAGATATCAACTGATTACGTTAAAATGTTCCTGTAGATGAGTTTTTTCAAAATCAGCTAGTTGGGTTGAATCAACCAACCTAACCAGCTCATAATTAAATAATCCAAACAACTTTTTATAAAGCCAACAAGCTGATTTGGGTCAATCAACTATTTTTTGAGTAATAAGTTAACAACTAAACGAGGCAAAAATAAAAAAAGAACTTTTCACGTTTCTTTCACTCCTATTCTCAACGATCAATCTGTCAAAAAGTATTTGATGGTTTAGGAATAGGAATGGGTTGGTTTCGGAATTCTTTTTTTTCACCCTAAATTTAATTTAAAATTTAAATCAATTAATTTGAATTGTGATAAAAATGTTTTTTAGTTTTAGTAACTAAACTGATATTATTTATTTATTTTAATTTTAATTGTTTATATCAAATTAAGCTAATTCTTAAATTTTAATTTGGAATCATATCTCGATCAGTTAAAGTTAGATTGAAGGATGGTTAAAATGGACAAAGTAGGTACTAATTAAATATTGGTTTGCAATTATTAATAATAGAGCGATGTGAATTAAATATTAACTTCATATCTAACCAGAAGTCAACAGGTTAGTTTAGTTTTGGTTCAACTGAATTTCAAATGAGACTCAAACTTGAGGGACTAATCCTAAAAGTTAGTATTCACAATTTGTAACTTACGCTGCGTTTGGTTACTGTCTTCAATATACAAAGACGGAACGAGACGAAAATTTGGAGACAGTGAGGTGTTTAGTTGTAATGAACAGAACAAAAAAACTGTCTCCCTCTCAAGGACAGAAATGTGTTTGGTTGCAGTGAACAGAAATTCCTTCGAAGACAACGGTAATATGCTACACGATTTACATTATTAATTAAGGATGACGTCTATAACTTAGTTGTCCCGACTATATTTTTATTACAATAAGCATCTAAATCGGACTCGGTCTGGTCAACCGGACTTGGACATCCTTAGTTTCAATAATGCAAAACATAGATGTTGTACTCCACCGTGGTATCTCCAGAACTCCGGTTGAAATAATAAGTACTTGCCTGAACATATCCCCTCGTCAGCCGGAAAATCCCAGTCCCTCCGATCACCGGCATCTCTCTGATATTCAAGGAAACCTTGTTACTTCCAAGAATTGTTATACTGCTGCCATTAAACTTCCCTTCTGTGAACAGGAAGTTCATTGCCAGTATCAGGCGAAGTTCTTCTTGTGCTGCTGATCCATAAAACCCTTGTGCTCTTCCAACCATTTTGGAAGTCAAGTCAGGCCCTTCCGTTAATGGATCATCGATCATGGCCAAGAAACCAAAACTCGTCGCCGATGAGTTGGAGGGTGGTGGCACAATCCTGACTGCGGTAGGGTTGCTTCCACTGAGAATGTCGTGCCAATACACACGAAAATGGCTAAGTTTTTGTTTCTTGAGACCTAGTTCCTTCTTGTCAACGATCCTAACGTAACTGTGATCTTCACTAGTGACGAAAATCAGGGAAAACGAAGAAAGAAAAGAGATAGTCATGAACTGGGTAGCCAAGTTGAGAAGAATTCTAGCCATGAGCACACTATAATCTTACTCTCATCATCTAAGCATATATATATAGAGGATAATGAATTATTTTTACAAGTTAAAGTTCCAGTTGGTGTGTGTTAGGTTAGACTTTGTTATTCTAGTATTAGTTGATGTATCACTTTCCTCATATTAGACGAAGCATAAGAAAGTGAGAAACTGAAGTTAACATTAATCTATTTTATTGTACTTCCAACAATAAAAATAAGCATTAGTGGGTTCTCCATTGCATCTTTGTTAGTAGGTGAATGTAATTTATAGATTATTAAGTGTATTTAATAACTTATTTAACGTAAATTTGAAAAATAACACTCGCCATTGCAAGCTTGTCTTAATGTAGATTTTCAATTAATATATGTTTATCAGCTAATCTGTTGGTACTCATTGGAACTATATAGATTTGACAATGTGTTTCCAGTTTAGTTTAACTTAATATGTTTCTTGCAAGCAAATCTAACATGATCCCTGTATTAAATCAAGATTTAATCATAAAGCTGCTTGTGTAGGTTTAAAATTAATTAATCCAACAAATTTTTCGGTTCAATTTATTTTAATAACTCTTATTGTTAAAAACTGATTATTTTATTAATTAATCTATCGATTTTTTGTAAATTAATAAGTTCTTATAAGTCAAAATAAATTAATTAATTTTCATTTAACAATCTCTTTTCTTCAAATTTTTTGATGGATAAAGATAATAGCTTTCAATTATATTTCTAATTATTTAATTTTATTAAATAATTGGCTAATTTTATGAACATTTTAAACCTTATATATCCTGTTGGGCTCAAGCCGTCTCTTGCCAAACTCTAACGAAATTAATAAACTAAAGCAAATTAATAATTGTTTTAGTAAATAGACATTGCATACCTTTGACCCTCTTAATTGGCAGGTTCCTTCAAAATTTGTTTGGATGTTATAAAAAATTCAAAGACATAACCAACATAATATAGCATCTCTAATAACACGTGTGGTCTGTATGTAATAAGGTTGACCCAGAGTTTATGCCAAGAAGCCATTAGTAATGCAAAACATAGACATTGTACTCAACAATGGCGTCTCCTGTCGTTAGATTTACAGAATAAGTGCTTGCCTGAGCAAACCCACTAGCGAACCGAAAAACCCCGGTGCCACCGATCACCGGCATCTCCCGGACCTCGGACAACACCGGATCCCTTCCAAATATGGTTATGGTGCTGCCATTATACCTGTCTTCAGTGAACACACAATTCATTGCAAGTATAAAGCTAACTTCTTCTTGTGATGATGATCCGTAGAAACCTTGTGCCTTTCCGATCAGCTTGGAGCTCAAGTTTGGTCCTTCAGTTAAAGGGTCATCCATCATACTTACCAGGCCAAACAGGGTGGTCCATGTATTGGAAGGTGGTGGCACAATTTGGACCACCGTAGGGTTGCTTCCACTGTAAGTGTCATGGAAATAAAAGTGAAAATGAGTAAGCTTTTGCTCAGGTAGCTCCAAGAACTTAGGATCCATGGTTTTGACATAATCATAACTCAATGCGTAAGAGATTTGAGTGATGAAAAAGAAAGAAATGTAATTGAAAACTACGAGTTGCCATTGAAACGCTATGAGAGATTGCAATTTAGCCATTGTAACGCTTGATATGTTGGGACTCACTTGCAAACTATATGCATATATACAGATTGGAGAGGACGTATTTCTAGTTTAATTAAGCATTTCTGTTTCTTGCAAGCTAATCTAACACGATCCTGGCATTAAATCAAGATAGAATCATGAAATTCTCTCTGGTACGTTTAAATTAATTATTTCTAATTTTTGATTTATGATACGATGGTTCTTATATAATTTTTTAATTAACTAACTTAGATGGTATGTATTAACAATTAATAATTATCATGTTCTTGAAAGAGAAAATTATGATTATGATTATTAGAATGACTTGCACTCACAGTTTTTTTCCCCTAATCTCAAAAAATAAAAATAAAAATCCAACATCAAATTAGAGATTAAATTCAGCGTTTTAATGACAGTATTTTCTGAAAAAACATGTTTAATGTATCAATCACCGTGTGTAAATATCGGCTTATTTCAGGGAAAATGCTAATTTTGTTGACAAGATGCGTAAAAAGCTAGCAGAGTACGCTAATCTCTGGATCTGACATATGGGAAGATAAATCTTAGTATTCACATTTCCCCCCCCAGCCCTATCAAACTCAATTCCGAACTTAATCGGGTTCGAATTAAACCTGATTATTTGATCTGAATTGAATTAAATTTGATTATTTTTTAATTTAAAATTAAAAAATGATGTCGTTTAATTTAAAATTTTCAAGTTTTAAGTTGAGAGGACTTGATGAGGCCCGAAGCTAAAATTCGTTTTAAATTTTGATTAATTGGAGTTGAGTATGTTGATTTTATGCCGAGTTGGACTAGATTGAGTACAAAAAAATGTTCCTTAGGTTATGAGTTTATAGATATAAAAATAAAATGAATTTGTATACAAATTAGAGTTGATATACAATATTTTTTATTATATATGAACTTGAAATACCCTGTTTAAATTAAACACGAAACTTTTGCGGCTGTGTCTCAGTATAATTCCCAATCCGCATATTAAAAGCTTGCTTTTGGTTATTAAAAATTGGTTGCGTAAATTTGTCCAGATTTGGATAATAATCTTAACAAAAATAAAGAAAAATATTATTTCTGTTAATAAATAGATACTGCATATCTTTGAACCGCAGATACATATGTTTTTTCTTCAATAATCGTTTGGATAATATTAAAAAATCAAAGAGATAGTGAATATATTATAGCATTTATAATAACATGCGCAACACTTTAAGATTTAAATATTTAATCGATATTAAACTGTCATAAACTGATATATAATGAATAAGAATTAAAAATTATAAGAATGAGTAAAAATATAGTATGAAATAAAATATTTTCTTGAAATAAAAATTTACTAATAATGTCTATTAATATATAATAAATATAATAATTTAAATTAAATTCAGTCTAACATAAAATTTAAAATAATAATTTTATTTCTATATTATCATTTATTTAAACACTTCTAAAAGTTGAAGTATTATAATTAGTTTTTAACAATAACAATTTAAAAATTTTCAATTAAAGTATAATGAGATAAATAAAGAACATAAATTTTGACAAATATAATTTATTAGTGAGATTAAACAAATTTAATATTTTTTAAGGATAAAAATAGTAAATCATTTTAAACAATAATAATTTAAAACAAAATTTTAATTAAAATATAAAAAGATAAATAAGTAATATAAATTTTAAAAAATATAATTTAATTGTTAGAATGTGTGAGAGAATTGAAAGGAAAAAAACAATGAATTATTTGAAAAGTCAAAATTTTATGAAAAGATTTTTAAAGCTAATAAAGAATAAAAGAAAGAAGTATACCTTGTATTAAGAAAGAGAAAGCTTGTGAATTGCTTAATTAATACATAAGCAGATTTTTGAGAAAAACCAATTAATAAAACATTTATTTTCTCATTTTCTGTGTTATTTATTTTTTTTCAAAATTTTGGTTCTTCATTGTTTAAGAAAACCGGTCGGTTTATTACTTAACTTGCTGGTTTTTCCTCATAGGGGGCTATAAACAAGAACTTGATCAAAAATCATGATGGTTCGTATTTATTCTGGTCAAACTAGTTTAATTTTTAAGGTCATGTTTGGTAATCAACGAATTATATTAGCTGTTAGCTAATTTTATCAGCAGTTAGCTAACAACGGATTAATATAGTTGATTTGACCATCGGATGACGTCAACTATTTATTTAAAGATATTTGGTAAAATTAATTATTTAGTATTAATTATTTATGTGTAAAATGAATTATGATGGCATGATTTATAATTCTTTGAATATTCTTATATGAATTTAGATAGAGTTAAAGTCAACATCATCCTTTAAAGCAAAAGTTTATAATAATCTAAGAACGATAACTAACTGCCATTAAACAAAAAGTAATATTATCACCAATAGTTTTCATCTATCAAGTTCTTGGTTCTTTAACATTTTTTTGTGTAGTGTTAACTTCAACATCTTCAAATATATCTGGAAGTATAATTTCATGATCTTGATCGATGATGTTAAAAGTTGGTTTGTCAATTGTGCTTCTTCTAATATAGTTATACAGCAAAAAAGTCACACAAGTTATTCTATTTTGATCCATCAATAAATACTTACGCATTTTCTCCAATATTTTCAATCGAGTCTTAAGAACACTGAAACTTATCGAGATCCTCTTAGATTTGCACCATGAAACTCTGATTGATAATACCTTATCTTTGAATAAGGTGTCAAATATCCTTCTCTTTCCGGAAAACCTTTGTCATGAATTTGTTTAATAAATTGAACTGTTAATTAATATATATAAGTAATTTTGCCTAAGATAATTTTATAAATGTATAAAATAATATTTAAACTATAAAGAAGTATGTTTAAAGAACATTAAAAAAGAAGTTAGAATAAAGTTAGAGTCCTTTCTATTTACTTTCTTTAAAACATACTTCTAATTTTATGAATCTTTAAATAAATGATAATATAGAAGTACAATTTTTTTAAATTTTATTTTAGATTCTATCTTAGTTTAAATTAATAGATTTATTATTAGTTTATTATATATTAATAGGCATTATTAGTTCATTTTTATTTCAATAAAATATTTTATTTTATAATATATTTTTACTTATTCTTATAATTTTTACTTCTTTTTTATTATATCCTTGTTTTATAGCAGTTTAATATTGGTTGGACTTGTAAACCTTAAAATTTTCTTTGACTGATTTAATGTCCGGTTCGATTTTTAAAACATTCATGTCACTGCATAAAGTTCTTAAATGTCAGGCGAAATTTTAGTGGGAACGAATTTTGAATATTTATACTAACATTAAAAATCTTTATTAGTTTATAATTAATTTTAATTTTAATTTTTTTAATTTGTCCTGCTAGTGCTAATGTGGCTCCACCTATAAAATGGATTGTAATTATGTAATTAACAAGACTCATAAATAATATTTTTGATTTATAACTTCATGATAGATCATTTGAAATTTTAATAGCCTATATATAGTCATCTAGTCTGTTTAATAAACCAAGTAGGTATTTGGTTACTTATTTAAAATTTCCAGTTTTGGTAAGCTAACTTATCTAACAATTTGTTATTCTCCCATTAGGATTTGACACTCACCATCTATTCTTCGATTCTGCATGTGGAGTGAGTTTTTTTTTGTTATAAGGGAAATAAACACCTAAAAATTACTAAAACATTCTCAACCCAGGACACCCCTATCGCAAAGTGCAAGGACAAAGCGCTACGATCATATCATGATAGAGTACGTCCCGAACAATCATTGGAGACTCCTGAAGATATTGCAGTCCTGGCCTTGATAGAGATGCTAAAGTAGCTAGGTGATCGGCACATTGGTTCTCTTCCCAATGGATATGTTGTAATTGAACCTCCCAAGCGCGATGAATCAACTCCCAGATACCTATCACCAAAGGATAAATGTCAGACGTAATGCTATTGGAAGAAGAGAGAATATTAATAACCTCCAGCGAGTCCACTTCGACTGCCACTCGCCGATATCCACAATCCCACGCCAAAGTGAGGCCTGAATGGACCCCCCATAATTCTGCCTCCAGGAGCGCTCCTATTCCAATATTCTAGATAAAACTGCCACACCAGTGGCTTTGGCTTGTTCGCAGAAGTCCTCCAACTGCAACCAAGTGGGATCCTGTGTTTACTGCGCCATTCATATTGAGTTTGTCCCACCCCTCCATAGGTTTGTTCCATCCCACAAGTGTACCCTGCATCTGGAAGACATGGCTTTCCACTGTATGGGCCCTGATGATCCAACCAACATACTCCATGACGAGTCTAACTCCTTCCATCGGCCAAACAAAGTAGGTGTCAAAAATGCTGTTGTTGCGCCATTTTCATAAAAACCACCAAGCGACTCCAAAGATAAGAGCCCATGCTATCTGATTGAACTGAAAATGCTGTCGGAGGTTTCTAAAAACCCACATCTCCTCATCATGTTGGAAGAAATCTCTGTCTATTATTTCAGAAGGGAATTTATGCCAGAAAGAGGTTACTGTAGGGCAATCCCGTAGGGCGTGAAGAATTGACTCTTCCTATCCACAGAAGTGACAACCGCTGTTCATTGTTAAATGATACACGACTCGCTATGGATTCGTTAACAATTTCCTCTTAGCCAAAAGCTAAAGGAAAGACCTAATCCACTGTGGTCCTGCCCATTTCCAAATGACCTCCCAAAGCCTGCTGAATTCGTTTGTGTTGGTTTGTTCGATGAGATCATAAGCAGAAGCCACTGTGAATTTTCTGGGATTTGTGGACCCCATAACAATTGATCATTCACTTGGTCATTGCTATTCGGTCACATTGACGCAATCATCATACAAACTGTGGATGGAAGATAATGTTGGAAAAGATTCCACTACCATTCACCAAATTCACTTGTGTAGTCTGACACTGTGGCATTTAGTTCACTATCCGGAACGTGGGTGGTGGCCACTAAATGTAGTGGTCCCAAGTCCTCGACCCAGCTATCAAGTCAGAAGAGAATGTGTCGTTCGTCACCTAGCTTCCATTTAGCTCCTTGGCACACAAAGTGCCATGTCGCTGCTGTCCCCCTCCAAATTGTTGAAGCCCCTGTTCTAGCTAACGTCCGAGGAAGGTAATTAGTAACTAAATGGTATTTGGCTCGTAGGATTTGAACCCACAAAGCAATGGGTTTTGTAATTAAATCCCATCCGAGTTTTGTCAGGAATGCATCATTGGAAGATCTGATGCACTTTATACCCAGTCCCCCCACTATTTTAGGTTTACAGACTATAGCCCAATTGACAAGATGTATTTTCTGTTGCCTATGATGTGACCCCCATATGAAGTTCTGTATTAATTTTTCCAACTCATCGCAAAGTTGTTGGGTAGACGAACCGTTTGCATTGTGAAAATTGGAAGGGCCGAGACATGTGCAGTAAGTTATGTAAATTGTCTGTTATCTTCTTACAATAATAATATTTATTTACATATTTATTTATTTGTTAATAAAGAGAGTTATCATGATGGAAAACAAAAATTATTTCTATCTCTATATATCTCTATCTCTATCTTTATTTATATCTCTATCTCTTAAGATGAAGTAATTTGCAATAACTTTTGGGCATAATGATCTTTTCGGCCCTTAATTTCTCAGCCGCTGGAGTAAAGTGTTAATCATAGGAGAGTTTTCAAAAACAAATGATTTAAGTTTAATCCGCCCACTCAATCAGCTGATTACCAAACAAATTATTAGCTGTTGAACGTGGTCAAACGGTCAAATACCTCTCAATCTACAAAAAATAGTTGATAAGTTATTTGTCAAACAAGACCTAAATCTTTGCGTGATACAATGTGGAGCTTCGCATTAAATCAAGATAGAATTATGAAATTTAGTCAAAATTAATCAAAGTTCTTATTTGTGATTTATGATATGATGGTTACTTTAATTTTTTTTATTGTAACTTATAATTAAGGGTAAAAGATATCCACCTCCCTTGTAGTTCAAGAGACTTTATAATGTTCCTAATATTTAAATTTTTGAAGAAAATATTCTAATTTTTAATTTTTTAGAAAATCTTTTGTTTTTAGATTTAAGTTCAAGAATAATGACAAAATACATATATTATAAATATGACATGAACTAATCAAATATCACTAATATAATAATCTAAGTTAATTCTTAAGCTCAACTCAAACCAATTAAATTTGACTTGAATTAATTATTTAAAATTACAAAACATTATTAATTTGAGCCATTTTAACGAGTTTAGGTTAAGTTTAAAAGATATATTTAATTGTCATATAAATATCTTTGACTAGTCTACGTTTAATGTTTATACTGCATATATTTTATCATTATTTTTTTAATTGAATTATGAGAGAAGAGTTTCTCAAAAAACTAGAAAATAGAAAAATATTCGAATATTTTAAAGATCTTGGAAATTTTAAATTACAGGTTTTTTTCTTTTACCATATAATCAATTAGTTTTTATTAGTCATTTCAAATGGTGTATTGAATGTGATAAAATTATAGATAGGGATGATAATAGACTGACCTATGAGTCAATCCCGTCAATTTTTTAAAAATATTTATTAAAAATTAAAAGTATAAAATAAATTCTTTTTTAATTAAAAGTATAAAATACACACATTATAAATATGACATATAAACTAATCAAATATCACTAATATAATAATCTAAGTTAACTCTTAAGCTCGACTCAAACCAATTAAATTTGACTTGAATTAATTATTTAAAATAATTACAACAAATTATTAATTTGAGTTAGATTTAAGGAGTTCAAGTTAAGTTTAAAAAATATATTTAATTGTCACATTTAATGAGTTCAAGTTAAGTTTAAAAGATATATTTAATTGACATATAAATATCTTTGACTAGTCTACGTTTAATGTTTATATTGCGTATGCTTTATCTTTATTTTTAACCTAATTATAAGAGAAGAGTTTTCCTAAAAAACTAGAAATAGAAAAAATTCGAATATTTTAAAAATCTTAGAATTTTTAAAGATTTTTAAAGTTATAGGTTTTTATTTTTTACGATATAATCAATTAGTTTTTATTAGTCATTTCAATAGGTTTATTGAATGTGATAAAATTATATGTAGATAGGGATGACATTGGACCAACCCATGAGTCAACTCCGTCAATTTTATAAAATAATTTTAAAAATTAAAAGTGTAAAATAATGTCTTTTTTAATTAGGTCTAAGTCTGGGCCGCCTAGGCCTAATCCTACTTGAGATCTAACTCTTTTAAATAAAATAATATCGTTTTGTTTAAAATAATTATGCATCAAATTGGTCTGAGTCTAACCCTGACTTATAAGATGGCTCATTAAAAACACTTGAATATAAGCCCCTGGCCTTCCCTTGCCTTCCCTATCTAAAGAACTACTAATAATCTTGATGACAAGACTTGATAATTAATTAGTTTATGTCTTTCCTAATTTGATATAAGTGTAGGTTAAGTTTACTCCATCTATGATCTGACTTAAACAAATAAAAGAGACAAAAAAAAGAGAGTATATGTTATTTTTCTATTGTTTTTAACAATCCATTCTATAAATTTTAAAAATAACATCATGTCTCGTATTCTTAATATTATTTTATTCTTTATTATATCAGTTACTAAAATATATAATTCAAAATAATAAATAATTTCTCGAGGATCTTTAAAAAGCGTTTATAATTTTAATTACGAATATTAAATGTTACTCAGAGATAAATAATGCTCAACAATTTGTCTTAATTATTTGATATGTTAACTATCATAATATCAAAAAAAGACTATGATATTTATAATGATTTGCATTTCAGTGTAGGCTTAGGCTCGATTGTTATAAGAAAATAAAATGATATTTAAAAGACTAATGGAATATGAAAGCATCGATCAATAGTGCAAGACATAAACATCATACCCAACAACAGCATCTCCACTAGTTTGATTGAAACTGTAAGTACTAGCCTGAACATACCCTCGAGCAAACCGGAAAACCCCGCTTCCACCGATCACCGGCATCTCTCTGACCTTTGACATGACCGCGTTCTTCCCAAGTATGGCTATGGTGCTTCCGTTGTACTTACCTTCAGTGAACACGAAGTTCATCACCATTATCAAACCAGCTTCTTCCTGCGAGGCCTGCCCGTAAAACCCTTGTGCTCTCCCTGCCAGTTTCGAGCTCGTCTGATGTCCTACCGTTAAAGGGTCGTCGATCATGCTCAGGAACCCAAACCCAATAGTATTGTTCATGGGTGAGGCCACTATGGGAATAGCAGATGGCTGTTTCCCACTGTAGATGTCATGGAGGTAGAGCTTGAAATGTGTGAGCTTCTCTTCTTTTAGCCCCATGAGCTTGGGGTCTAAGGTCTTAACGTACTCATGGCTACTTGATGCAGAGAGTTGGGTTACGGCAGATGAAGAGAGGAGGGCTAGAATGATGAAGTGGGAAGCCATAACTTGAAGCAATAATGTTCTAGCCATGGCTTCCATTTCTGTAACTACACAGAGCTTTATGAAGGGGATGAAGCATCAATAGCCAACCTCAACAAACCTTTCATTATTTTCTACTCCCACCAAACCCTCCAACTTTCGCAATAAAAAAGGCAACAAATCAAACGGTTACATCAATATAATACAGACATTAAAGAGGGTTCTTAGTGCTCATGATTATAATTCAAAGTGGACCTTTTTTTTTAGATACAAGGAGAAAAACAAAAGACTACATGTCTAAACGCGGGGACAAAACCCTATTCATATCATCGAAGATAGAAGAAATGCAACCCGAAAGTGGAGAATGAAGACAAAAAGATTCGATACCAAAAGATCTTGTAAATTGAGCTAATCCGCACACTAATTATCTTCCTTGAAAATGTGGCGAAAGTTGACTTCACTATTTTGAAGTGTGTAAGTAAATTATATTAATTGATACAAACCAATAATTCAAAATTAAGTGACAAATTTAACATATCTTCACTCATATTTCCTTTATAATATACGTTTTTGGATAGTCCACCCTAATGTCCAACCAACTTGTATTTTTGTATGTTTTGTTTGTTTCAATATATACCTAAACTCCAACAAACAAAGCTTATATAGTTATACTATGAATTGCAATCGTAGATATTGCGGCAATTGTGAACAATTACTATGAATTGGACCAAATGCAAGTGCAAGTTACAATGTTTCATCCAAAATTAGAACCCTAATTAATAGTATAGATACTATAAAGCAAATCGGTGAGGGCCAACTAATAATTTAAAATCTGACCAACAACCTTAATCACAACTTAAATGTTCTAATTAAGTTACACTAATATTTTGACATTTCTACACCTGAAAGAAAGATGTGCTATTTTAGTGGTCTTAGTTGGCCTAATCTCGTACCAATTGCACGGACTGAGGTAATGATTCGACTTCCAATCCAGCGCTTGGGCAGTCGTCTTCTGAAAGCAATCCACAAGACCAAATGTCCAAAGAATATGAGTATGTATAATGAATAAGAAGTGAAGATATAAAGGGAAAACAAAAAAACCATTTGAAGAGCACTGTTGGTGTATAGAATATGTTTGCTTAAAAAGCCAAAGGAAAACAGTGAGTTGTATGTATTATCCGTTCGCGCGTGAGCCAAATGCAATCATATCGCTTGTAAGTTCGGCCCTTGCACTAGATTTTAAAAATTAGTTAAAGCCTGGGTATCAGCAATCAGAGTGGCGCAGCGGAAGCGTGGTGGGCCCATAACCCACAGGTCCCAGGATCGAAACCTGGCTCTGATACAGAGTGGCTTCCCTTGCTAACAACACTTGTGTTCCTTTTTGCGTCTTTTCCTTTGATTCCTCCCCTACATTTGCCTAAATTAATCGAATTTCCGGTTGGACTGAGCCCTTTTTTTTATTTTTTATTTTATAAATTTGGCTTTGAGTCATCTTGAGTTTGAGTCACCTAATTTAGCTTAACTCAAGTTTCTTATAAAACTCACTTTACATAAATGTGTAGATGAGATTTAAAAAAATAAGATAAGAATTAGTTATAAAATAATACTCTCTTCTATCTAAAATAAGTGTCGTTTTAGAGAAAT
Organism: Erythroxylum shatona; assembly: GCA_027568895.1. NCBI lineage: Eukaryota > Viridiplantae > Streptophyta > Magnoliopsida > Malpighiales > Erythroxylaceae > Erythroxylum > Erythroxylum shatona. The sequence continues at coordinate 370,392 of JAOSBK010000003.1, forward strand.
GCACATTTATTAAAAAAAATAGTGAAATGTTTGATATATCCTTATTAATTGCATGTTGAATTGTCTTGAAAATATAATCTGTATAATTAAGATGTGAGATAAATTAAAGGGTAATTTTGGAAATAAAATTATAAACATGTATGAAAAATCGCGAACGACGCTTATTTTGAATAATTAAAATCTCTCTAAAACTATACTTATTTTAAATAGGAGGGAAAATTATTTTTATACGAGATCAAGACCCTGTTTAATTGTTGACTGATTAGCTATTTTTTAACTAATTGATTAAAGTTAGCTGATTAATTTTATCCAAAAGCTATTAATATAATACTGTTTAGTTATTGGCTTACTAGGCTGCTTATAAGTAGCGTCTAGGCAACAGCCGATTAGCCTTTGCCGTAATGCCCCTAAGTTTGCTCCACCTGGTTACTGTCTCATTCTCTCGTTCTTTCATGGTTTTTCACTGTAGGCTAGTTAGTTCTTCCGTCCTTACAAGCATGATGTCTGCAGTAACCTCAGTTGATTTTTTATATCTACAATTCTACATGCACGATGTGTCGTCTTCAAAATGCTTCTTTGAGCCTGCCAACTTCTTGATTTGTGCATGTTATTCTGGCCATGTAATTTTAATGCATGAGCAGCAATTTTAATTTTTTTATTATATATTTTTTATTAGAGTTATAAATTTAAATTTTGGAGAATTAAATATCTAAAATATAAATTCGTACAAGATTATTTAACGAAATACTAATATATATAATATTTATATCCTTATAATTTTTTAAAATCATGTCCTTATAAATCAATTTATACATAAACGTTTGTTTTTTGTTTTTTTGTTGTGGGTTTTGTAAATTTAGAAACAACTCTTAAAATCGTGTTTGGTTAAACACATTTGCTTATTTTGTTTTTAAAAATAAAAAACGATAACTATCTTACGAAAACGTAAAAATAACGTTTCGTAATTTTTGAAAACAGGTTTTCATCTATTTTGATACCTTTTTTTCACAAAACATTCTCTCCTTTACGCCACCGACTTTGTCTTATGCTTCTGCGTCTTCACCCAATATCTCCAGATTTGTTTTCTTCTGTGATATGAACCAACATAGAATTGTAAAAAGGAAGAGAGATATGAAGAAAATAACATTAGTCATACTTACTAAAAGCAATATGTAGAACTTCTGCTTTAAACATAAACTTCTGCATGTTTTTGTGATGATAAAGAAGAGATACACTCTCGCTCTTCATCTGAACAATTTTCGTGCTCTTCCTCTGAACAATTTTCTTGCGAAGTGTTTCAAGTGTTTAGTTTTTCCTTCACCTCCTACTAAACATAACGAAACTTCATTTTTTTGCGACAAACTGATTATTATAAAGAACCAACACAGAACAGTCGTGAAATAATGTTATAGCTATTTTCTTGATCCTTGCGTCATTTAAAGCAGAGGCAGATATAGTTGTTTTCTTCTTTCTCACAACTTCGTAGCTATTTTATTCTTGGAATTTACGTCATTCTTTGCTTAGAGTAGATGGAGCACATGACTTTATAGCTATTCTTGTCTTCATGTCATTTAATGTGGCGGGAGGTGTTTAATGGAGGCTCTATCCTTACAAAGACATTCTTGTCTTCACGCATTAATTGGGAAGCCTTATTTTCTTCTTAGCTTCACGTCTCTTTAATGTAGCATAGAGTAGAGTACTATTCTTGTCTTCATGTGGCATGTGGAGGCATTTAATGGAGGCTTTATCCTTACAAAGACATTCTTGTCTTCACGCATTAATTGTGAAGCCTTATTTTCTTCTTAGCTTCACGTCTCTTTAATGTAGCATAGAGTAGAGTACTATTCTTGTCTCCATGTGGCATGTGGAGGCATTTAATGGAGGCTTTATCCTGAAGACATTCTTGTCTTCACAAGCCTTGTCTTCACGAACTGAAAGATTAAATATTTATACAGTAGCTTATAAGCGTGGAGACCTAAGAATTGAAACATTAAATATTTGTACAGTTGCTTATAACAGTGAGTTGAATTTGATATATATGTAGCCGTTGTCATCATCTTTCGTTAAGTTCTAACTAAACAAAAGTAGAAAAAGGTTCTCTTTTTGTCATATATTGTCTTCCTATTATTACAGAAGTGAACTTACTCTGCCATATAACTTTACTGCCTTCACGTAATAGCTCTTGTTAATGTAGAGAACCGATTTTTTTTCTAGTGTGGAGTACAATGCATTGTCACATGTTTTTTTAAAACCATATTTAGCATTTAATACTTTGTAAATATTATTGTGATTGATATCATTTATATGTTATTACCTTTAGTTATGGAAGGCTTGAACAATATGAATGATGAAAATGATTGTATGGAAGTAAACGAAAAAGATGAGGTATGGAATGATACTATAGAGATGTATTTAATCTCCTTGATAGTTGAAAAAGTGAAGAAGGGAAATCGAACGACTACTACATTTTTGAAATCTGGTTGGAAGAATATTAAAGCAGGGCTTCAAAGAATGTTCAATAAGGAGTATACTGATATTCAATTGAAGAATAAGTATAATGGACTAAGGGCCAGATTGAAGAATTTCAAGAACTTACTCAAAGAAATAGGAATCGATTACAACTCTTTTACTGGTGAAGTTAATGCTACAAATGAATGTTGGGAAAATCTATTAAAGGTAAAATATGTCTTTTGTTTTGTTAATATATCATATTATATACTATTCATTCTCGTTTATCTTTTTCATCATTATAGATGCATAAAATGACTCACAGATTCGAGAAAAAAGAATGTAAGGAATTTTTTGACTAGTGACATATTTTTGGAGATACTATTGCAACTGGCATGCATGCACATCCATAAACTAAATCTCCATCGAATAGTACAAAAGAGGAATATGGAGATGATATTGATGAAGATTACTCGTATAATAGAAAAGAAGATCAAGATAAAAGTTCTCCGTCTACAAGAAAGAAGTCTCCTAAGAACCAGAAGACAAAGAAGACACATTCTAATATTGTAGAAGAAGCCTTATTTATATTTAGTGAACAATCAAAAATGAAGAATGATTTACTTGAGAAAAAATTGAGGTAAACATCATCCACTACAGATAATAGATCTCAAGAGTCTAACATAATGATGGAATGTCTGAATTCTTTAGATGAATTGGGTGTTGACGGTGTGTAATATAGAAAAACTGTGAAGGTTTTACATGATTCTCCACTTTATAGGGATATTTTTTGGAAGATGACACAAACAAGAAAGCTGGATTGAATTATTTCGCTTTAGTTATATTTTTATGTTATTGCATATCGAATTTTTATTGATTTGACACTCTTATATTAAGCACTATTCTATATTTTGAACATTTTTAGTTTGTGCTTTGTATGAATACTTGACTTAATTTTAAGTTTATATTTTGTATGAATATTTTTTCTATATTTGATTAAATATAATTGATTGAATATTTTATTAATTATTTATTATTGACATTGTAGATACGTGGATTTCTTATCAGATTATGATGATGAACTAAAGAAAGTAATCATTATTTCTGTAGCTGCGAAAGAGAACAAATATTTTTATTTACAAAAGCAACTATGTAGAATTTCTGCTCTACAAAGTCATGATTGGATATTATAACTTTTGAATGAAAATCCTACAAGGATTTATGAAAATTTAAGACTGAGAAAGACAATCTTTTTGAGCTTATGTGACGAGTTGAAGAGTTTAGGAGGCTTAAAGGTAACAAATCATTTGATTGTGGAGGAGCAAGTAGCAATTTTCTTGATGACTATAGGGCATAGTGAGACAACTAGAGTCAATGCAGAATGCTTTCAACATTCAACTTGGATAATTTGGAAGTACTTTCGAAAAGTCTTATATGCAGTTAATCGTCTTGCAAAAAGAGTCATTACCCCACCATCTTTTACTAATACACCTCCTGAGATTCAACATAATTTAAAATTCTTTTCATATTTTCAGGCACATTCATATATTTAATTACTATTTTAATTATTTGCTTATGATTAAATTTTATTTTGATATACTTTTTAATTTTTAGGATTGTATAGGAGTAATAGATGGTACACATATTGATACATATATTTCGACTAATGAACAAATATCATACGGGGGCAAAAGAATTAATCCAACCCAAAATATTATATGTTGTTGCTCATTTGACATGCGTTTTACATATGTAATGGTTGGATGAGAAGGTAGTGCAAATGACTCTTGAGTTCTTTTAGAAATAGTGACAAATCCAACGAATCAATTTCCTATGCCTTCATAAGGTATTATATTATTTTAAATAAACATAGTAATTATGATTCATTTTTAATATCTTTTTGTTAATATTATGTTCTTTCTA
>JAOSBK010000003.1:381550-392588 GCA_027568895.1 Erythroxylum shatona
ATTGTGTATATAAATGATTAATCTACTCAGGTGATAATCAAGTTGATTCATCATCCAACCTTTTATCGTCTTTATTACCTGCAGAGTAACAATGATTAAACAACGCAAGATGACTGTTGAACTGATGAAACCAAATCAATTCAATGATTGAAACATCATAATTGTTAAATTATGTTTAAATAATATTATTCTATCTTTAACAATTGAAAAAATCTTATTTCAGGATAGAAAGTTAATACTGCTAAAAATAAGATTTTTTCTCTAAGAACATTTCTCGAGAAAATGTGCATCGCCTCAATCAAGTCTTGCACGTTACATGTGCAAACAATTTTGGAAAGTATTTAAGAGTTCCGTTGATTCATGAGCATACAATGAGGAGTACCTACCAATACATCCTCGATAAAGCACAAAAGAAACTTCTAGGTAGGTGTGCAAGGGTTTTATCTCTCACGGGGCGAGTTACTTTAACTCAATCAGTATTTTCGTCCATCTCAATTTTCACGATGCAAACGGTGAGACTTTCGAGGCAACTTTGCAATAATTTGGAGCAAATCATGAGGGATTTTATATGGGGTTCAACGGGCCAGCATAGGAAAATATATTTAGTTAAATGGGAGACAATGTGTCAGCCCAAAAAAACAGGAGGCCTAGGCCTTAAACGCATTCGTTCTTCCAATGATGCGTTACTGACAAAGTTAGGCTTGGCTTTGATTACTCAACCCACAACTTTATGGGTCTAGATCCTAAGGACAAAATATCGAATAGATGCATATCATATCCCTCACACGCTAGATAGGAAAGGGGCTTTGGTCATTTGAAGGGAGATATCTACAACTTGGCAGTTTGTACGCCAAGGTGTAACATGGAATCTAGGTAACGACAGTCGTATTTTCTTTTGGCTGGATAATTAGGCGAATGATTGGGGACCATTGATATTAGTGGCAAACTCTCCAATTGCAGATTTTACGAATGAAGTCAACACCTGGCAATGGAATTTGTTCCAACAATATCTTACTTCTACAGTATGTATGAATATTGCAACGATTTGTCCTAATGTAGAAGGCATACATGAAGAAAAGCTGGTATAGGTACATGCTGCTCACGGGAGGTTCACAATGGTGCCAGCTTATGACTTAATCGAAGTTAATAATAAGGATGCTAATAATAGAATATGGGAGTTAATCTGAAAATAGGTTGACCCCTAGTAGATTAGGGCCTTCCTTTGGTTACTGGCTAAGAGAAAACTATTAGCCAATCAACGGTGAGTGGCTCGACATATCATAACGGATAGCAGTTGTCACTTTTGTGGGTAGGAAGAGTCAACATTGCATGATTTACGGGATTGTCTGAGAGTGAAAGTCTTTTGGTGTAAATTCCCACTGAGGTGGTTGACACGGATTTTTTTTCAATAAGCTGAGGGGATGTAGGTAAAATCTAACCTTATAAAGCACTCACAAGTGAAGTACGTAGAGTGGGTTACAATATATGAAGTAGCTTGCTGGTTTTTATGACAATGGAGAAACAAAAGCCTTTTTTAGGCTGAATTTGTTTGGCTAAAAGAAGGTACTAGAGCCGTTATAGATTATGTTGACTAGATAGTCAGGGCAGGAGCTATGGAAAGTTGCGTGTTTAAGACACAGGGTTTGCCTATGGGTAATTTAGTTAGTTAGACCAAACTGACAGAGTATTGGGTCAAATTAAATACAGATGGAGCAGTTAAATAAGGGTATAATATTTGAAAAACCAAAGGGGGCTAATTGTTTCGCAAACTTTCCGCAAACTTTTTTGGCACTAACAAAATAAAAAAAAAACAAATAAAACCAAAACAATAAAAACACCAAAAATTTGATAACGCAGTTCGACATACCTTGCCTACGTCTGCGGGGCCCTCACCCAGCTTAATAACTTTCACTGAAATACAATAGATTTACCCAAGGCTTTACTGAGCCGACCCACTCAACCCTTGATACTATCTCTCAACCTCACTTCCCGTGAAAGAATTTCACACCCAATAGTACGACTGCCTCGTGCTAACCTCAACAAAGGATTTTCTCAATCCATCTTTTAATGAAAGAACAATGAACAAATAACTCAAGTGATAAAATAATAAAGAACGAAAACAAAATACACTTGAGATAGAAAAGAACAACTTCCCGATAAGTTTTGTTCCACTAAAATAGATCTGGAAGTCGTCACAACAACAATAGGCTGGTTTACATAAACACCGACATGAAGTATATGTAGTCGATAGAGAAATCAATTAATAATCGCTTAGTCAATGAAGAGTGATGCAACCAAAAAAATCACGGACAATCTCAGAACACCGAATCTGGAAAATTAGAAACTACCCCACAGTGTATTTCAATCACTGCACATGCATAAGCTTGAATCAACAAGTCTGAAAAAATCTACACCTTAACCCACAGTATACTGCAATCACTAAAGTCGTGCACAATACACACCCACTTTGTTATGCTACCATTCCATAATACTCACACCCACCATCTTAATTTTACCCTTTATTACCAAGACTCCAAAATTGCCTTTAGCTATATCACCGAGACATACGCGAAAATAACTTCTGCAACTATAGATAAAAGTATGCACAATATACACCCCCACGTCTCCTGTACTACATATCTGGAAACATAGACACATAAAGAGTCTCTTCTCCTCTAACACCAACATAGACTATCACGACACAAACTCCTAAGAAACTCTCTCTTCACAATCAGTCAATAATTCCACTGCATATTTAATTCTAAGAGACCAATAGTGATACATCAAAAGATATATAGACATGCTCAATTAATGCAGTGTATTTTCCAAGAAGAAATTAACGCACGCCACTCCACACTTTTATTGCAAGACAACTTCCTTTATCTTATATCTCAAAAATCATACATACAAACTAGAATTCTTTTCCACTCTACCATTATCCAACAACAATGTGATGCACTTATACTTCTATTCAAGATAGACTTCTTTCACATATGAACTAATATCCAAAAATCCAATTCAAATAAAAAATATCACATAGCTACACCTCATCTTAATTTGAATTTTAAGATTCGCAATATCTTGAAGATCTAATAATCAAAAATGCCAAAATTAAATAATAAGATATATAATAAATATTTTAACAATCTCTCCCTTTTTGACAGGTTTGCCACGAATAAGAAACTCCCTCTTAAACCAACATCATCACAATTAAAAAACTCCCCCTTAAACCAACATCAAGTTCTAAAGAACATCCATCAAATTCTTCAAATTCTTCAAACATCTAAATAAGCAATAATGAATAATCATCCAAATTTCTCCCCCTTGGGACAAAAAGATGCTAAAAAGAAAGACGGAGAATCATACATGTACCTTGAAATCTCCTCCTGAATGAAACATTCAACATAAACAATCTGATGTCTCCTCCTTGAGACAAAAACATAATCATAATAATTACCAATAGATGCAGCGGAAAAATCATAAGTACATCAAGAAGAAAAATTACTACCATTCAAAACACTGAAAGATATGCCCGAAAGATAGAGAGATCCATACCGATGAAAGAGCTGAAGAGTTTTCGGTAGAGCCAAAAAGAAGTCACAATGTAAACTGCTAAAAAGATGAGACGACAATAGCAATATAAAACTAAATAACTTAAAAAATAAATCTTTTCTTTTCTTTTCTTTTCTTTTTCATTTCTTTTTTTTGTTTTTTGTTTTTAACAACACAAAAAAATACTTCAAAAATTTAAAGCACACTGTCCCTGTGTCCTTCGAAGAATCTCAAACCTGGTATTTTTTTGGGCTCGAATGAAGATGTGTAACATAAGTAGCCTGTAAGTTCTTGATAATCAACACTTTTTCTTTCTCTTGTTTTTCTTCTTTCGCTCACATCTCTAATAACATTTTCTGCTGGATGATTTCTTCGGATTCGAGATGAAGAACCTTGGTTTAAATCTTCCATTGTTTTAGTTGGTTCATCATCCGAAGTAACTGAAAGTTCTTCAGTTTGTGCAGTTACTTCCTCAACATTAACTAACTGTAAATTAGATTTTGTAGTTACTTCCTCAGCAGTAACTAATTGCAAATCTGGATATTTTTTTGTTTTTCCTTCACTATATTTTTGTGCTTGTACTTGACCTTTTCTAGTCCAAGCTTGCTTCGATACCATGGGATGCTGCTGAAAATTTAATGGAGAGTGTCTATATTTTCAGTTTTGACCTCTTTGAAACATCATTTATAGTAACTGATAACATGTTGGCCTTATATGTCCAATGTCTCCACAAAAATGACATATGGGTATAAATCTTCGATTCTTTCTCGATATTTCTTCTTCTCGGACAGAATTGATATGTCGCCTTTCTTCTCATTCACTTTAGAGCACTCACCCTTATAACCAATGCCTTGAAGATCCTCTTTAACTTTACCAATTTTCAACAACTTTTTTAACTTTTCGATACCTCCATTTAACATTCTCAATCTCTTTTCAGTACTTACTAATTTTATTCTAGCTTCACCAAGCTCATTTGATGTCAACATCAATTTCTTTTCTAACCCTTGGTTGGTGTTCTTCATGGAAAGATTCTCTTCCTTCAATCTTTCATTCTTTCTACGCGTTTTCACCAATTTTTCATACATAGCTTTGTAATCCTCATAAATATTCCCTTTGTATCATCTAGGCTAGTACCATCGCTGTCATAATCTGATATTGGATCTTAAGCTGGATTGTTTTCAAAATTTTTTGACTTTCCCTCTTTCTGACCTTCAGTTATTGTTAAGCAAGTAACTGGACTTTTGCCATGTAAGATAACTAACGCCGCATCATTTGTTGTTTCTTCTTCGCTACCATATTCACTCTCGGAATTATTTTCACTTCAGGTTCTTGTGTAGGACTTTCCTTTTTTCTTCTTCACAGTATTGGCATATTCGGATTGAATGTGTTCGAAATCTTGACATTCATAACATTGGATTCTCTTTGCCTTTCATTCACACTTTTATGTCTTGAGTTGTTGTCTTGAATTATTACTTGATGAACTTCCGCCATATTGTCCAAATTCGGATCTGTCCTTCTTTATTCTTTTCCGCCATTTATCAAAATTTCGTGTGAGTAGTACTAAATCTTCATTTTCATCTGATTCATCTTTCGCATCATTCACACTTTTTCCAGTTTCCATCTTTAGTGCCTCTCTTGTAGCCATGTTCCCAAAATTAGAATCTGTACCAACTTGTTACCAAGTTCTGAATCGGCGACCTCGCTCTGATACCAATTAAAAAACCAAAGGGGGTTAATTGTTTCGCAAACTTTTCGCAAACTTCTTTGACACCAACAAAATAAAAAACAAGCAAAACCAAAATAATAAAAACACCAGAAATTTGGTAACGCAATTCGACACACCTTGTCTACGTCTACGGGGCCCTCATCCAGCTTAATAACTTTCACCAAAGTACAATAGATTTACCCAAGGCTTTACTGAGACGACTCACTCAACCCTTGACACTATCTCTCAAACACATTTCTTATGAAAAAATTCACACCCAATAGTACGACTACCTCGTACTAACCTCAAGAGAGGATTTTCTCAATCAATCTTTTAACGAAAGAACAATGAACAAATAACTAAAATAATAAAGAACAAAAACTAAATACACTTGAGATTAAAAAAAAAACTTTCCGATGAGTTCCGCTCAACTGAAATAGTGCTAATTTGAGATGGTACATTTTATCATTTATTTTGTACCAGGCCTTCTGAGAGATTCAATTTTGTATCACCTTGATGATAAACATAATTTCCCTTGGGCTTTCAATCTCAAATTAGTACTGTTCTAAAGGCTTCATGCTATGTCTCACACTTGTCAATAGGATGTCGTGCTCCCTTTCGTTTTGTCATTTGATCCAAAACCTCAGAACCGATTGCTTACGGATCTTGAGATTCATTACCTGTCAAGATTTCATGGGCTGGTAAACTTCCAGTGATCCCTTTGCTTCGAAGATAAAATAGTAGAGATATTGAGCTTTGGGTCCTTCTTATGTAGAAAAAATCCATATTTTGAGCTCACTCTATTAATTAATTGGCTTATAGTATCCAGCATCTTCTTTATCAGTGGAGTCGGCAGAAAGCAACACAAAAAAGAGGGAACATAGTGCAGAGAAGTTGCATGGGCACTTTTGAATGGTCACCTGGTGGTTAGATATAGCAATGAATATGCACCGAGTCCGACTAAATCGCTTATAACAATCTTGTTTTAGCTGGCTTGTTACAGCAGTCGCTGTCAAATATAACATAAACTTTAGTTATGGACCAGAATCAACTATGAACTTTTATCAACGAAGAAAATGCAGAAAAATACATGCTTTGTTGTCCATTGCCGATGAACAAGCTCAAATATTTGAACAAGCTCCTGAAACTTTTAATCGACCTTTATGAACAGTGACGGAGTTAGCATCACTGGGCCCCCCAAAATTTATAAAAATTAAATATTTTAATTTTAATTAATTAATATATATATATATAATGATAGAATTATTTAGAGTTTAGTGGTATATTGGGCCTTTCAAGATTTAAAAACTTAAATATTTGAGCCCTCCTATTTTAAATTCCTGACTCTATCTCTGTTTACGAAAGTTATATATCCGTATGTAGTTAACGTCTTTTTGTTTTTTTTAACGTGTGAACTTCTTAACAAACAATCACAAACTTATTTAAGCAGGTTGCTGGAGACTTTAAATAACTTTATTTATAATAGCTCTACATCATAGGGACAATAAAGGAGTTCAAATCCTGCCTAATCCGGTTTGAAGTTAATAGGATCAATATGAACTTAAGCAAATTTGGATTGAGTTTGAATTTTAAAAAATAAAATAACATTGGAACTCATTCTCATGCTTCACAGCAAAAGCTCTATCTTCTTTTACATACAAAACTACTATGTCATGTACATTGATAAATATTTTTGAATGTGTTCGTGTCCGATCAAAGCTTCTAGTTTAGGTCAAATATTTTGAACCTAATCAAATTTTGAGTTAAAAAATTGTATGACCCAATCCAGCTTGACTTAACTCAAGATTAGGCTTTTCAACTATCATTAATTTCTTGATACAATTTGATGATATTTATATAATTTTACTTTATATATAGAATGCTCGAAAATTTGAATTAATAATATTTTTCTATGATTTAATTTTATAATAAGAACCGATAATTCACAATAAAAAACATATTGATAACCGCATTTGAAACTCTGGTTTTTACACTAACTGAGAGAAGAGAGAGAGAACATGAGCTTAGAAAGCCTGGACCTTGGTCCGCATGTTTGGACCCTATTGTCTTGGTCTTAGGTTGAACTCATCTTAACTGGCCACAAAGTTGGTACGTGTAACAAAGGCCAACGCAAATCAAAGATGGTTCCCAACCAGTCAAAAATGTCCACTTGCATTTTCTCCGCTTCTCTCCCACCCTTCCTCATCATGGTTGACTCGCTTTCGCCCTCCTAAAATCTATACTCTCTTGCCTAATCTGTGTCCCGTGTTTTAGTCAATGGCGAGTTTGAGTTCTCCATTATCCCTAACTAAACCAGAAACCCCATCACTAAAGGAAGAAAGAGCAGCAATGGTGTAGTGTCACACCCACCTATCCATTTTAGCAAATCGCCTGTGCATTCTCTTAGATTTCCTCATTCAATTCCAAAGTTTTCAGCTATGAAGTCGAGTAGATTCTCTGTGCGTTCATTTTCAGATGATTTTTCAACCGAGTGACATTAAGTAAAATACACCCAATACTGCAGACTACGAACCAGGAGTCAAAAGCAGGTATTTTTGTTAGTAGCTTATCGATAAAGATCCTGAATCTACTTTTCTTAGTCAAAAGCAAAATCCTGGAGACAGATTGTCTACTCCCCTTTTTCTCTTTCTTTCTTTCTTTATGCCTCTATGCTTCTTCTGTCTTTCTCAAAAGCATCTCAACCTACAAAGTTATGGGCTTCCTAAACCAGATGCTGGCATCCCACTTGTAAAAGGAGTGATTGCCATTGAGTTACTGGCTTTTAGACTTTGAAATTTCCAGGTCAAGTTGCATATGGTTGGTGATTTCGATGAGGTTGCGACGTATTTCCTGGAAAGAATTGGAGAGATGGGGACCTAGACTGAAATTCCAGGCATACTGCAATAAAAAGTGAGGATTATATTAATTTCGTTGCTAGTAATTTCTTGTTTTCACACAACCTTTTACAATCATAAGTCAGGGCCACCTTTTTCAAGTGAGGAAATTTCCTACAGGCAAGGGGAAGAAGACCTTGCGTGAACTTACTTGGAGGGCAACTTGAGGATGTGTTATATATATCAATCATACAACAATACCACCTCACTAAACACAGCTATCGAACTTTTCAACTTGCTTTCTTTGTTGTTGTTTTAGATCAACAATTTCATTCTAAGTAGCAAAGAATTATGGCTGCAGCGCTCATAGGAGGAGCATTTCTCTCTGCTTCCCTTCAAGTGTTGTTTGATCGGCTTGCTTCTCAGAAGGTTATAGACTTTTTCAACGGCAGCAATCTTAACAATAAGCTACTGGAGAAGTTGAAGATAATGATGATATCTGTTGAAGGAGTTCTTGATGATGCTGAGGAGAAGCAGATTACCCGGCCAGTTGTGAGGAAGTGGCTTGATGAGCTCAAAGATGCTTTCTACGAAGCTGATGAGTTGTTGGATGAGATTGCTTATGCAGCTCTGGGCTCGGAGATGGACGCTGGACCTCAGACAAGCATAGATAGAGTTTGGAAGTTTTTCTCCTCCCAGGGTCCTCTTGAGAAGGAGATAGAATCAAAGTTGGTGGAGATACTTGAAAAACTAGAATATTTAGTTAATCAGAAGAATGCCCTGGGTCTAAAAGAGGGTATTGGAGAAAAACCATTATCCCAGAAGATACCAACCACTTCTGTGATGGATGAATCTGGCGTTTATGGCAGGGAAGAAGATAGAGAAGTCATAGTTCAGCTGCTGCTATCGGATGATGCCAACTGCAATAACCTAGGCCTTATTCCCATAGTCGGCATGGGAGGGATCGGAAAGACCACTCTTGCTCAATTTGTGTACAACGATAGCAGAGTAAATGAGTGGTTTGGCTTCAAAGCATGGATCTCTGTTTCAGAAGAATTTGATGTTTTGAAGGTAACCAGGGACATTCTCAATGGGATCACTTCAACAATACACGACATCAACACCCTGGATCATTTTCAAGTTGCATTGAAGAATCAATTGGCGGACAAAAAGTTTCTATTGGTGTTTGACGATGTTTGGAACGACCATTATGATCATTGGGATATTTTGCTAAAGCCTTTAAAGACTGGGGCAAAAGGAAGTAAGATCATAATCACAACCCGCCTTCAAAGTGTGGCATCAGTTATGGGAGTCGTTCAAACTCATCATGTAAAGGAGTTATCAGATGAAGAGTGTTGGCTCTTATTTTCCAAACATGCATTTGATGGGACGAGGTCTAGTGCAAATTCAAACTTAGAAAAGATTGGCAGAGAAATAGTGAGAAAATGCAACGGCTTGCCTTTGGCAGCAAAATCATTAGGGGGTCTCCTGCGCTCCAAAGAAAAACCCGAAGAATGGGAGAGAGTTTTGAAGAACGATATTTGGAATTTACCAAAAGACAACATAATTCCAGCTTTAAGATTGAGCTACCATTTTCTTCCATCTCCTTTGAAGCAATGCTTTGCTTATTGTGCGATATTTCCTAAGGGTTGTCGATTTGTAAAGGAGGCATTGGTACTCTTATGGATGGGAGAGGGGTTTCTGGGCCAAGCAGGATTCAAGGAGAGGGAAGTCATTGGTGAGGAGTACTTCGATGATCTTGTATCAAGGTCTTTTTTTAATCCAAAGAGAGGTCTCTTCATTATGCATGATCTCATCAATGACTTGGCTAGATCTGTGGCTGGAGAATTTTGTTTCGGATTGGATGATGGTGACGATGATTCGTGCAAGGTCACAACAAGGACACGTCATCTGTCTTATGTTCTAAGACAGAGTTTGTTGCCCAACAAATCTGAAGCCATTACCAGTGCTCCACTACTGCGCACTTTCTTACCAACGTGGGCAAACGATGGTGCTCCACTACTTGGCACTTTCTCACCAATGTGGGCACCAATGTGGGCATACGGTGACATTGATGCAAAGGTAATTTATGATATACTTCCAAAACTTGAGCGCTTACGAGTATTGTCCTTACTTGGGTATCATAGCATGTCAAAGTTACATGATTCAATGGGCAATTTAAAGCATCTTCGACACTTGAATCTCTCTAGAACATCAATCAAAATATTACCTGAATCTTTGTGTTGTTTGTATAATTTGGAAATTTTATTATTGGTGTATTGTATTAAACTCATTGAGTTACCATTAAATTTGGGGAATTTGGCGAACTTGTGTGTTCTTGATATTAAGGGGACTCGCTTGCAAAAGATGCCACCGCAAATGGGTAAATTATCGAAGCTCCAAAAGTTGAGTTATTTCATGATTGGAAAGGAAAGTGGGACAAGTATTCAAGAGTTGGAGAATCTTAGGCAACTGAGAGGATGCCTTGTTATTAGGAATCTTCAAAATGTTTTGGATGTAGGAGAAGCTTTAAGGGCCAACATCAAAGGGAAAATACATCTCAAGGAGTTGGAATTGGTCTGGGAGGGCGATGTTGATGATTCAGTGCATGCTAGACGTCTACTGGAGCAATTGGAACCTCATGAAAATGTGGAAACTCTTACAATTAGAGGGTACGGGGGTACGAGATTTCCAGATTGGATTGACGGAGGATCTCCTTTGTTAAGAGTAGTAACCTTGAAGCTTGATGGCTGTAGACACTGTTGTCAATTACCACCACTTGGGCAGCTAGTCTACCTGAAAGAACTCTCAATTACAGATTTTCCAGGAATTGTATCGATTGGTCCTGAGTTCTATGGTACATGTACATCCATGAAGAAGCCAGTTCAATGCCTTGAAGTTTTAAGGTTTGAAAACATGCCCCAGTGGGAGGAATGGGTCATGTGTG
>JAOSBK010000003.1:392688-406610 GCA_027568895.1 Erythroxylum shatona
ATTCCAGCTTTAAGATTGAGCTACCATTTTCTTCCATCTCCTTTGAAGCAATGCTTTGCATATTGTGCGATATTTCCCAAGGGGTATGTGTTTAGAAAGGAGGAATTGGTACTCTTATGGATGGGAGAGGGGTTTCTAGGCCAAGCAGGATTCAGCATGGAGAGGGAAGTCATTGGTGAGGAGTATTTCGATGATCTTCTGTCAAGGTCTTTTTTTAATCCAAACAAGGATGTTTGGCTTAGGCCAGGCTTCAGTATGCATGATCTCATCAATGACTTGGCTAGATCTGTAGCTGGAGAATTTTGTTTCAGATTGGATGATGATGATGATGATTCATGCAAGGTCACACCAAGGACACGACATCTGTCTTATGTTCTAAGAAAGAATTTGCTGCCCAGCAATTCAAAAGGCATTACCAGTGCTCCACTTCTGCGCACTTTCGTACCTGTTCACTTGTCAGCATCACGGAAATACCGTGACATTGATGAGAAGGTAATTCATGATACACTTCGAAAACTTGTGCACTTACGAGTATTGTCACTTTCTTGGTATGATAGCCTATTAAAGATAGATGATTCAATCAGCAATTTAAAGCATCTTCGATACTTGGATCTCTCTAGAACGTCAATCAAAATCTTACCTGAATCTTTATGTAGTTTGTATCATTTGGAAATTTTATTGTTGGTAGGATGTTACAAACTCGTTGAGTTACCACTACACTTAGGAAATTTGGCCAACTTGTGTGTTCTTGATATGGAGTGGACTTATTTGCAAAAGATGCCACCACATATGGGTAAATTAACGAAGCTCCAAAGGTTGAGTTATTTCATGATTGGGAAAGAAAGTGGGTCTAGTATTCAAGAGTTGGGGAATCTACAGCATCTCAGAGGTGGTCTTGTTATTAGAAATCTTGAAAATGTTATGCAGGTGGAAGAAGGTTTAAGGGCCAACATCAAAGGTAAAATACATCTTAAGAATTTGGAATTGAATTGGAAGGGTGAAGTTGATGATTCACTGCATGCTAGACATCTACTGGAGCAATTGGAACCTCATGAAAATGTGGAAACTCTTACAATTAGGGGGTACGGGGGCACAAGATTTCCGGATTGGATTGATGGAAGATCTGGTTTGTTCAGAGTAGTAACCTTAAAGCTTGATGGTTGTAGGCATGTTTGCAAACTACCACCACTTGGGCAGCTAGTGCACTTGAAAAAACTCTCAATTACAGATTTTCCAGGAATTGTGTCGATTGGTCCTGAGTTTTATGGTAGAAGTACATCCATGAAAAAGCCATTTCAATGCCTTGAGGTTTTAAGGTTTGTAAACATGCCCCAGTGGCAGGAATGGGTTATGTGTGGAAATGAAGAGGAAGATTTCCATCTCCTTCAAGAGCTCTACATAATCAATTGTCCTGGATTCGAATATTCTCTGCCTCAACACCTTCCTTCATTGACGAAACTCAAGATCAGAATATGTAAGAGACTTGTGGCTTCACTCCCGAGAGTTCCAAGGATTCTCAAAGTGAAATTGGATTATGTGACTTTACGCGATGGCTATTGGCTTTCAACTTTTAGATCCCAAAGTCCTCTGCTTGAAAGAATAGAGCAACTGAGTTGTGGTCTGTTCAATAATTTACAAGTAGTTAGAATTGAACAGTGTGATTTCTTGAAGTGTTTTTGTTTAGAGTCCTTCTCCAACTTGAAGCATCTACATATTGAGGATTGTCCCAACTTTGAGACGATTAATGGAAACTATATATCTCTCATCTGCTTGGGAATCAAACAGTGTCCGAATTTCGAATCATTTCCTAAAGTAGGACTAGAAACTCCTAATTTGAAAACACTTTGGTTAATGGATTGCTCAAATTTGAAATTCTTGGCAGAGTTTATGCATTCCCTACTTTATTCCCTTGAGGAGTTGGTCATTAGGAATTGCCCGAAGCTTGAGCCATTTCCGGAAGGAGGTTTACCCTCAAAGCTACGATTACTTAAAATTGTTGGTTACACTAAACTCATAAATGGATGCAATCAGTGGAATTTATATTGTTTCTCCTCTCTTTTGCGCTTCGTGATAGGTGGCTATAGACATGTGGAATGCTTCCCTGAAGAGTCACTACTCCCACCCACACTTACCTCTCTTGAAATCAGGGATTTTCCAAATCTAAAATCTCTCCAATACAAGGGGTATCAGCACCTCACTTCTCTTCAAAGTTTGACTATTGACAATTGTCCTGAGCTTCAGTTGTTGCCAGAAGAGGGTCTCCCCTCCTCCCTCACCTCCCTTAAGATATGGGATTTGCAGAACTTAGAATATGTTGTCAATCTCAAGATTCAACAACTCGCTAATCTCAAGGAGTTATCAATCAGCAACTGTCCTAAGTTGAAATCTGTGCCAGAAGAGGGGCTACCTTCCACAATTACCTCTCTTACAATCCGGGATTTTACTGATTTGGAATCTCTCAACTCCAATGGACTTCAAAATCTCACTTCTTTGAAAGGACTACGCATCGAAAACTGCCCTAAGCTTCATTCCTTGCCTGAAGGGGGCCTGCCCTCCTCCCTTTCTCATCTATTTATCCAGCATTGTGATTTACTGGAGAAAAGGTGCCAGCGGAAGAAAGGTGAAGATTGGCCCAAGATTTCTCATATCTCCGATATATATATTTCTGAATGTTATTAAATTGCAGTTTTTGTATGGTTCTATCATTTTCGTTGTCTTGCTCAATAAGATCCAAAACTTATCTTGCGCCTTGTTTGCCTTATGCTAACTCTTGGTAATCGGAAGCGGACAAGCCGATTGATATATTAGGAACTAGGTCTCCATGATTATCCAATGCTTGTGTAGTAATCAGGACATAATTAGCAACAAAGCAGCAAAATACCTAGTCTAGAGTGCTTAATTTTGTTGGCCAACTCCAATCAACATGGACGTTATAAAACGTTACGATTTAAAATTACAAGATAAATTTTAAGTAAATGTTGCGATCAATTTTACGAGCCCTCTTCGGACGAAGTTGAAGAAATGTTGTCCAACACATTTGGGAATTTCTCAGGCAACTTAAACACAGGCTCCAAAGAAGAAGAAGAACCTTGGAATGCCATACTCAATGAATAACCAAGAGCACGAGCTACCGGAACAGCAACCGCATTTCCAACTTGGATATACCTATAATAAAGATTTCCGAGCATTAATAATTTAAAATGTTTTTGCAGAATAGTTTAGTGAATAATATATATGGTTATATATTTATACCTTTCTTTTATTGGACCAAATAGTTTATAGTAATCTGGAAAACCTTGTAGTCTTGCATTTTCACGAATTGACAGAACACGATCTTGCGTAGGATGTAAAATGGCCTGCAGAGTAACAATAATTAAGCACCGCAAGATGACTGATGAACTGATGAAACCAAATCAATTCAATATTGAAACATCATAATTGTTAAATTATGTTTAAATAATATTATTCTATCTTTAACAGTTAAAAATATATTTTTTTTATTGACGAAACAGTTAAAAATATTTATGTTGGATCAAATTCATTCACTAACTCATTTCAATCTAAAATTCAATCAATTAATTTATCATCAAATTAAACTTAATTTGTCTTTAATTATAAAAAACTAGTCAAGCTATAATCACGTACTAAAACAGATATGGATGCTAGAAACCTGATTATGGGGTTCAGCTCTGGTCACCACGGTTGGCACTGTCTCGTCCCACCAAAGTCGAGCAAATGGTCTATCACAAAATAAATGAGAATGGTAAGACAAATGAAACAAAAATGGAGCAACCATTGTAAAGAAAACACTAATTCCACCTACTTTGACGAGGAACCATTCACAAAACTCATTGCATAATCAGGGACCTGCGGATTTAAGAATCGTAAAAGTATGGCAGAAATAAGCAATTTTTAGTACTCTTTATGAAGATAAAAGGCAATTTCTGAGTTACCAAAGGCTTTCCAGAATCCAGAAAAACCCTCTTGACCGCAGGATCCCATTCAACCTTGTTATCTGGTCGCACACGAACACCAGGCAAATCTCTGAAGTTCGCGCCCTAAATTCAACATAATTATACATTTATCTAAGACATACGTTTTCACTAAAATATTGTTTTAATCAACTCTTCAGACTTTAACGTACTTTCTTCTTTGGTATCCGGCAAACTCGTTGGTAGTCATCATTGTTCAACTCAAGCGGACGATGATCATAGAGCAAAGAACACGACTTCCCTACCACTTTAGAGCCCAAAACTTCTGCAAAAGCAAAATTCAAAACTTAACTGAATTCAAATTCAAATTCAAATCCAAATCAAACTTAATTTATTTATTTCACTTTAAAATAAACCATATTTGTCAAACCAATACTCCATCTTAACTAAATCTGAACTTTTCTATTATACCTAAATAATATATCTTAATATGCCAAGAGATGTTGCCAATAGAATCCTAAGCTATCACATTCTACACAAAAAGTTACTTACCATCTTTTCTCAATCTTATCAGCCTTTGAAATTCCGTTTGAGGACCTTTACCATATGGCATTTCATCTCGATGTTCATTGTTCTCAATCTGATCGCAACACAAACATGTATAAAACAGGCTTAAAATGGTGAAACCCAAGAAAAGACAAGTTAAAAATCTAAATCAACATACACTTGGGAGATCAGATATTGCATCCTCTAACAGCAGCTTTCTCTCCGATTCAACATTTGAACCCTCGTCAAACGCAACAGTGTGACCCTAAAAGATCAAAAGCGATAGGTACAAAATCAATGTACTAAAGAGAGCAGGAAACCTTTGACATTCTCATTTAATTATCAGACGTGAAATCATTAAACACATAAATACATATGAACTTGTGGCATTTTTTATTTGTTTTCAACATACCTCAAATTCCACCGGTACAACACCTCTGACAATGACATCATGTGTTGGAAGTGGGTATTGAGGCAATTTCTGCAAGAATAGTCAGATCAGACAAGAACCAAATGAGACGGAAAGAACCCAGGAATAGAAGCCAAGTTACCTCTGTGGCTTGTGCACCCCATAAAAAAGCACGCATTCTAAACTGAGGAAGGCCGTAAGCCCCAGCTGCCATCATGCCAAGCCGAGTTTGATAATTCATTTCAATTAGTCGACCCAATGCATATCGCCCCAAAAACCCACCAGCAAACTTCAAGATATCTACAACATTCTCCATCAACACAAACTTTGGTTTAAGGTAATTCACAATGTCCATAAACACTATCAGCTGCTTATTCTTCTCGTCTTCAAGAGGATTGTTTATGTTCCTAAAACGATTGAACCCACTAATGCCTTGACATGGAGGTCCACCACAAATCACATCAACATCACCCTACAAAATACAAAAAGAAAAGGCAATTAACAACACATGTAAGTAGAAATATGTTGAGGAAATCCAAGGTAAACTTACCGGCAATGGCAGAACCCTTGACTTGTATCCGTTTTTGACGAATTCCTCCATGGCCTCACGACAATTACTAGTCAAAAGGTATTGTTCGTAAAACACGAATTTCAAAAACCAAAGATAGAACACCAAGAAGAAAGAATCAACTTATAATGCTGTTTGGTTGCCTTACCCCAAGCCCTGAATCGGTTCCCAAGAATCATAATCTGGCCCATAGTTCTTCCATTTTACCTATACAGAACAATTAAAGAGTAAAACTAACGCACTTGAATATTTAGGGAAATAGGGAAAAAGAAAAGAACAATTCAATCACAGCTAGTACATAAATATCATTTCACTGTTGGTGAGTACAACTTGGAGACACTAGATGGCAGAAACAAGGCCATGAATGCCAAACATAACATAAATATAGGTTTTTGCTAACATCAATAGCCAAAGCCTTCGTATTGTAAATTGACTGTTTTTAACTATAAATTTTTATACCTTGAAATGCAGTCCTGGTTCATTTTTCTCTTTTGGATCACCATAGCAAATTTGAAATATCTTTTCAACTTCAAAAATCTCGTCATCATCCTCCTCTTCATCATTTTGATCTTGTTCATTTTCATCGCTATCTTCAATGTCAAAAGGATATGTCTCCAGCTTCCTCTCTCCACTGCTAACAAGGCAAAACCTCATGCAGAGTTTTTCCCACTCTTTCAACAATGATAAAAAATCTTCCGCAGATTCATTCCTCACCTGATGTTTATTGGTATTTATTCTAAATATTAGCATATAAGAAGTTGAAATTAGAAGAAGTAATTTTTATAGATGAAAAAGCTACCTCGGTCTCGGGGTGATTAAAACTAAGGCTTTCACAGGCAAATTTGTTCAAATCAACGGCCCATCTCTACAAGTTATAAAGTAATCAGTGAACTACGAACCACAAATTAATTGCTCAAATTGCAGACTTCAGAAAAGACAAACACATACAGTAACGAGATTGAGACCCGACATGTTGGCGCCCAAGCATAGGCCCGTTGACATAGCACCACAACCAGAATATAAATCTAACAATGATGCCTCTGACTTGTTCTTACTATTTTGGCATACTTCAGCATCATCAGAGCAAACCATGTTGACATCACTGTCACTTGAAATCGTAGATAAGCTCCCACTGCTAGCTTTTCTGTTATCTGTAATTTTAAACAAAGCCCAGTTGGGTAAATGATGCAGATTGCATGGTAAACACAACTTAGCTCGACAAAATGGATTGAAAAGAATGCGAACCTGGAGGTAAGCTAACAAAAGTGGAGTAAGGAAGCAAATATTGCATATCACAATAGTAGTTGCATGAATGAATCGCCTTCTTCTTTTTCTCCAAATCCTCCTATCAATACAAACTTACAATATTAATTATGGGTTCTTTCTTGTCTCTTTAGGTTGTGGAAGAGAGAGACACATGTATAGAGAAGGATAGTAGGGCATACATTCAGAGACTGTCTGACAATTTTCAATTTCTCTAGAAGACAATCTAATGGGTTGTCATTCTGTATCTCTGAAAAGAACACTCGTTTCTTTTCCAAAGGATAAGCATCCTTAATAACCTGGCGAATTGGGGGAAAGAGAGAGAGAGAGAACAAAACCGTGAGAAAAAATAACAAAAAATATAACAAAAAGAGGGTAAAATAAAATAAAAAATCATTCCTTCAAAAACTTACAGTATCTTTAGCCCTATAATACCATTGAGCAGTAAAATAGAGTGTCGCATCAACCCCTTCAAACAATTCTACAATTCTACAAATATAACTATCGTCTCCATCCTCGGCCTAAAAACACAAAACAAAAGACTTATGTCATATCAAGACATTAACTAACTGTTTTGCATCTATGGATGATTTGACGTAAATTAGATAGAATAAAAAGAGAACTAGCCTTGACATGAGCGTCATCATACAGATTATAAATAATGTGTCCATCAACCTCAGCCTGCAAGTAGTGACACTTTGCTGAAATGATCTCATCCGAATCATCTCTACTGTATACAAATCAACAACATATTTACTGAAATGCAAAAGAATAGAAAAATGAAACAGTAGTAGTAAAATATCTAAAGCAAGACCATCAAGCCTACCTATCTGAGCTTTTAGAGGAAGCTTGTTGCTTCTTCCCCTAACGAAAAACACAGGCAATCTCACTCGTAAGATAAAAATCTAAATTGAAAATACAGCTAAAAATAACCGGAAAAATTATTGAGCTTAATTAACACGAAATCGGCAAGTAAGCACCTTAGATTGGTAGCGATTAGGCCAGCGACGTCTAGCCTCATCCTCCGGCACCGGATTGCCGACGAATCTAGGATCCGGCGAGGCTGCCTCCTTCTCCGGCTTAACAACTTCTCTCTTCAACTTCTTAGAAGAAGGGGACGAAGTAGGAGAAGCAGTAGAAGGCTTGGTCTTGTTATTCCTCTTGCCGGCCATGTGCATTAGCTGAGGTGAGCGGCGGAGGAATCGGGAGGAGAAGACAGAGGAAAAATGAAGAGTTTATGTGGAGGGGTTTTATTTTCTCTTAGTTGGGTGTGTGCTTGGGCGGGAAAAGCTAAATTTTCAGAATTTTGAGCGTGACCCGCCGACGCGCGAACGTTGGAATTTGGGGAACAGTAACTGTTTCGTTTCCTCAATTGGGCTTATTTTTGGGCTATTCGTGATATTGGGCTTTGTTAGAAGATATCGGAAAATTTGCTTAAAAGGCGTAAAATTTATAAAAAAAAATTTTGTAATTTAAGGAATTAAAAAAAAACTCCTCAGGTATCTACTTCAAAAAATATATATTTAAAACTACCTATAAGTAGTCGGGTCAAGTTAATGATGTGAGATCGGTCCAAAAAAATAGTGGTCCTAGTTATAATCCATAAACAATTCGTGTATATATTTTACAAAAATAGGACACTAAATTAGGTGATAAAGTTGCCATAAAACATAAAAATAAAAGTATCATTTCCAAAATTTTGCCTAAATAAGATATATCTTATTTGCAAGATGAAAGACTTGTTGATATGGCTTTCAACTTATTAGGAGTACCTTCATGAACGAATAATTTATTAGAAAAACATTTTTCTTAAATTTCAATAAAAATAAAAAGACATTATATAAACATCAATATAAATAAATCAAATGTTATTAATATAATAATTCAACTCTATTTTAAGCCAGACTTAAATTAATAATTAAAAGAACTTGCAATAAATTATTTTTCATGCCTAATTTAATTATTTTGATTCCAGTTTAAAAGTTGCATTGAATTGTTACATAAGTAACATTTAATTAGTCTACATCTAATGTTCATATTTTATGTATTTTATTGTTATTAGTTATTCAAAATATAAGATAAAAGATTTTTTAAAAACTTAAAACCAAAAACAATTTTCAAAAATTTTAAAGATCAGAGGATTTTTTTTTCATAGTTTCTTAAACAGCATAGAAGGTTTGTGCCTTTTACTCTTTTTAATTTTCTTCTAATTTTATATACTTTTACAAACATAAAATACTTAGAAATTTATTTTATTTGTGTTAAATAATTTTAATATATTTTATTATATAATTAATTGTTAAATATATTTTAAATGAATTATTTGTTTAATATTAAATTAATTTTATATTTTTTAATATCATAAATATTATTTTCGTAGTAATAGTTTAAACAGTAAAAATTAAAGTAACTATTTCTATAACGATAAAGTGAATAATTCCTATTCTTCGGTAGATAAATCTTATTAATTATTAATTTTATTAATTAGTAATAATAACTAATGGAAATGTTAGCTAGAATAAATAAATATTAATGAATAAAAAATCAATAACGTAAATTTAATGATTAAAATAATAACTACTAATAAGTAATGCTAGTTGGTTTGAATTTAGTATACACACCAATATTCACTTCATTATAATTATAATAGAAAATCAATTATGTTTTTCAATAACTTATTTAATCGAATAAATAATTTAAGGTTAAAAACATAAAAGAACTTAGTCATATCCAAAATTAATTATTTTTAAATTAAAAAGAATGCATCTAACTTTATTTATACAATATGAAATTAGTTTTAAGTAGTTTTATTATAACTAATTAAAATGATATTGATAAAAATTTGAATGGTTAACCTAATCAAATTATAATCATGTTAGAAAAAAATTAAAATAAGAGTTAACTTAATTTAAAACTAAACGAAGGGGGCGAGAGTCAGAAAACAAACTGGTTTAAGTCATTCTTAAAACAACTATGTTATTTTAATTATGTGATTAAATAATGTTATTTTATTAATTTACATTGGTTTTGTCATTTTCGGCTTACAGGTTTATGGACATGTGGTAAGCAATTTTAACACACTTAATAAAAGAATTCTAGTTGGCAGAAATCACGAGAGGGTTGGGTCAGTTTGAACACTGGTGGCTCTTCTAAGGATAACCCAAGCCCGGCAACAACTGGTAGACTAATCAGAGATGTTAGTGGTCGTTGGCTGGTGGGCTTTGGTGCTAACTTGAGGCTTTGCACGTCTTGGCAGGCAGAATTATGGGCAGTCTATTACTAATTAAACCTCGCATGATTACATAGTTATTCCATAGTGGATATGTCTATAGATTCAGCCTTTGTGTTATCCTTCATTTATAGTGAGCAACATCAGATGTTAAATGCTATGATATCAGTCATCAAAGAACTCCTTTCTCGGAACTGGGAGGTGAGAGTGTACCATGTATATCGAGAGGGTAATCGTTGTGCAGATTGGTTAGTTAATTACAGCTATAGATTGTCACTAAGAGTACACTGATTTCGCGACGCCATTGACGGCATTTCCCCTTTGCTGTTAGCAAACTCAGTTGGAGTCACCCTTCGTGTAACTCACATATAGTTCTTATTTCCGTTATATATATATATATAAATGTCAGAGGATAATTAAAAAATTAAATTATAATTACAAAATTGACCAAAAAAAACCTCTAATTTTAGAAATGAATTACCAATCTCCAAGTGGCATTATAAATTCGTAATGTGTAGCTTTTCTCATTTCCAAGATTTGATTATAGTTGGGCATGCTGATGTGGCAATATCTACAAAATATAATTTCTTACACTATCTTTGTCTAGTGGGTCCCAACTGACAGCCACCCAAGAACGTGTCTACACTGCTACTCTTGGCATCATCTCTTCGTTCTTGACCTTTCATTACTAAACAAGAAATACAAGAACTGAAGATTTGGTAACAGGTTGGAGATCTGGAGAGATTCAAGCAGCCAAGTTCGCAAGGCAAATAGGTTTAAGAAGTTCTCAGGCACAGTTATGCACGTTAGGTCATCAATGGCCTCCTGGACTTTGTGTTTCTTGATTTATAAAAGCACAATCAAATTCTTTGATCACTGATCTTGTATAGATAATTTTGATTTGATTACATATTCAAATTCTTTGTTGTCATCATCATCTTCTTCTTTGTAGATTTCAGAAACAATTCACGAATGATAGTACCAAAGATGAAATAGATATCTGCAAATCAAAATTACAAAATAAAACTTTACAACTCTGCCAAATACAGTCACTGCATCACCTCATTGAAATGGACAATATTGCAGTTTATGAACATCAGCAATTCTAAACTAGTCTTTTTCATCCCATAAATAAACTTTACTAAGTAATACAGAAATTATACAGTGCTACTACTCAAGTATGCGAGCTTGCACGTAGGTATATATCTCGACAATTCAGTCATTGTCGCTCAAGGAGAGGATCAAAATACCAAGAAGTTAGCATGATCCAAAGGATGATGTGCAGTATTATATGAAAACAGAATAGTGCAGAGAGAACGAGAAAGGTTCAATAACTTTCATAAAGAGGAAAAAAACAAACTGATTCATGAAGCAGACGATGAAGCATTGTTGGTTAGTGAAGACGATGAGGCTTCTCTTCTTAGTTCTTTCACAACAGCTGCCAATGCCTCAGGGTTCAAACCCATATCACACAGGGCAATAAGTACTGAGAGTGTATGTCGGTCAAGCCCTGTGTCAAGGATGTTTGACATGTGAAATGCCAAATCCAGAGATTCTCGAGCAGTTTTTGCTGCCTCCGGATCCATGTCAAAGAATATACAATCTGATAAACAAACTTTTTCTCATTAACGATTTTCTCAATTAACCATGTCAGACTAAAATCATATGATGCAGGATTTAAGTAATGATTCTTGCAACTAAGTTTATTAGCAAGTTAACTCGAGTTTATTAACACTTAAAAAATTAGGCAACTAACCACATGGAATTATAGCAAAGAAAAAGAACAACACAAGAATTTCAACCCAGGACGAATCTCCATCGTAGAATATCCAAGTGAAGATTCATACTTACAACCTTAGTCCTCGTACACCAAACAGAAATAAAAGAACTTGACATACATCTTAAAAACTTTAACAGAGTAGTTATATCAATTGCAAGAAGATATTTGCTTATAAAAACAACCGTTAGTTTACTAACTTTTGAACAATAGGGTCAAACTCCAGAATTATCTTCCAACTGTTCCCTAGATTTCTCAATTTTTCTCACCAAATCCTGAACAGTTTAATGTAGTGCTCACTCAATCGACAAACGATTGAACAGCTTTCCGTAATCAACGGAAGCACGATCACTTTATGAAGATTTAAGCAGCTCAGTTACTATCTTTATATTCTTTGTGGGAGACTAAAAACACATAAGAAAATTACATGAATAACAATGCAGTGAAGTATTGCAAAAGCTCATAATATCACTCCAAATAACAGTGGAGCTCAAACAGCTCAAGTTTCCAACTAGGCAAATGCATCATCGATAACACATGTCAGCAACCGGAGCAATGTCTGGAGATAGTAATTGATAACTGTACGATATTGAAAAGAAGCACCTATAAACTAAGAAGGATTCTCTACAAAGAAGAACGAAGCATACTTCTAGTACGTTCAATTTGCATGCTCTAGAAGAAAATGAGGACTGCCCAAAAACAAGCATTCAACCAAGAAGCACGAAGTTAAACCACAAAAAGCAGGTAACAGACACTCATTCCGCAAAACAAAAATAACCTAATCTCCACTCATAACCCACACAATTTCAATTTATTCAACATTGCACCCCATGCCTCTCAACCTCCCCCAAATGCCAGGGTTTTAAAAAAGGACAAATCAAACCAGAAATTCAAATAGTAATCACCTGAAGTGCAAAATTGGGGAGCTAGGGCACGAAGCGGAGACAAAGTAGTGACGGCCACTCGGGTGAATTTGTGGCTCTTTCACTCTTCTGGGATTTTTTGAACGACAAAAAACGACCTCAATCACGATCACAAATAGCCCTAGAACGTAACAGCCCACGGCAAATGTTAGTCATGAGAGGGCGTTAATTAGGTGTCTCCTGATATTACTGAATCAGTAAATCATAAAACCCATCATACTAAAAGCAGAACATTGGTGCAAAAAATGAAATTTATAGCAAGGTAAGACGGATCAAGGGTTCAAGCAACCAAATTTAGCTCACCAAACTTAAATCAGCAAAAGAAATTAACCAAAACCTAGCACAGGCAGTAACTAAGGAAAATAGAAAATGGGACACGGAGGAGAATACCAGATACGCGAAGACCACTTGATCGCTGCCCAGCACAGCGACGCCGATAAGAAGAACACCGATGGAAACACAGAAAAAGCGGAGGGGGAGCGAGAGAGCAACAATTCGAAGCTATATACGCCTATAACCTTAATTAAATATTATTTATCTACAAGTCCTCGAATTTTAATTAATTTATTAAACATTTCAGTAAAAGTCAACGTAATTTGTATATAAGACTCGTATTTTAATCTATTTAATTATTTCCGTAAAAGTCAACGTAATGTTCATTTCAGTTACCAATAGTAACCCATATGTAAAGTAAAGCAAAGTAGAAAAGAGTATAATCTCCTCACTCAAAACAAAATGCATCTAATAATAAAAGCAAAAAACATATATTGTTCAAAAAAATCAAGACTGAAGATAAATAGGATAAAAATAAGATTTCGACAAAGAGGAAGAGATAACATTAAAGGTGTTTAAAGGTGAAGAGGGTTAAAATGACTTACAAATCAAAGAAAAAAAGGATTGCCTCCTAAACTTCAGCGAAGTGATTGTGATATTATAGAATTTTGTTTCTAAAAGAAACAAATTATGGTTCTTGATCCACTTGAAAAAAATATAGTTTTAGGCTATTGAGTATCAAGAGAGCATTTACGACGATTACACTCGATATGTGATTAACTTGTAAAACAATTATAGGATCGACAATTATTTTGCGTACCCGTATCCATATCGTTTGTCGTGATGTTAATTTGAATGATCATATTGATTTCCTCTCGTCTTCTTCCGTTAGCAAATTCTTCAATGGTTCATAATCATACGTTTTATAAGTTTTTTCAACTTATATACCATGACCAAAGGACATGTCTTTTGGAATTAGAAGAGAGAGGAAAAGGGTCTGTG
>JAOSBK010000003.1:412254-428482 GCA_027568895.1 Erythroxylum shatona
TTCAAAACAAATCCCAAACACCTTCCAAAACGCAACCACCAGTTTAGGCATATCTTCAAAAACTATTAATTCCCATGTCCAATTAAAAAATGCCAAAACCAAATAAAGAATATATAAAATATATTCTAACAATAATCATTACCATTTTTTTTGTGTAAACCAGCCGGTATCTGAACTCACTGAGTTGACTAATTCGGGTCGGGATTTGGTCACAGTTAAGACTCTTCGCTCTTCCCTACAGGTGTGTTTAGTAGGAGATTGAACCTGAGAGTTCTTCCCACATGTTCAGCTTGCGCAGCCAACTTTCTCATAAAGCGTCTTAAATCTCAAACATGACTTAAATTAGATGTGTTATAATTACTATTATCTTCAAATTAAATATACTTACAATAGGAGATTATCCAAATGGTGAACTTCGAAATGGAAGCCGAGAAATTACTAAAGAATTTTGGAGAAAACTGATATGTCAAGCAGTAGCCATTTTTAATTACAAATCATGAATGGTTATTTTTTTAGTAATCTCTGGTTAAAATTTTAAAAAATCATTATCCATATTGGTTTTATTAACGTAGATCAATAGCAAAAATTGGATTACATGAGTAACTTTTAATTTAAAAAATTTACATATCATTTTCTAAATTTATAAAAATCATATTAATGCTGACACAATGAATTGTTCCTCTAATATCTGCTATTGATAAAGCTTAAATTTGATTAAACCGTCGGGCAACTAGTATTTGGAGTGACTAATAATGGTTTCTTGTATGATCAAATAAAATGGATATGTACATGTAAAAGAAATATAACAGATTTGGAACCTAGTTATCGTCGGATTGAATTAGAAGTAGATTTTCTAGCAGTGCTTAATATCCTGTCCTCCTCGTCTAAACGAACAATGTCTCTCAATCTCCTGGTCATGGGTATTAACGAGCTGTTTACTTTAACTGGATAGTTTTACCTTGTCAACCAGTGTGTTGACTGGCTCGCTAACTTGTCGATCATTTTGAGTTAGGAATTACTACATTTAATACTACACTTATAGGGTGCCTTTCAATCATTTTAGATGATATGTCGGGGGTTTGTTTCCCTAGACTAGTCATGTAATTTGTCTCGTAATTTATTTTCATTTCATTCAAAAAAAGAAATATAACGGATTTGAAATTAATTATTTTATGTTCTTTCGGTCGTCACATTAGAAGGAATTAAGTTCTGAAGAAGGGATTAAAAATTATGAGATTTAGGGCCTTCCACTGGTAACACGGAAAGTATGAAAACTGGGATCTGTTTTGCCTCTACCGAAAGTACATACCCATGTAGACTCTGGGTTAGACGTTTTGATCATGGATAAAGGATAAGGTGGTGGTGGACAAAGGCTTGAGTTGGTCGGATAAAGATTGACTATTGTATTTGGGTAATGATGCAGATACATTATGGGATTGATCTGAAGCAGTTCTCGAGGGGTTACAAGAAATATCGGGTGACCTAATGATGAACTAGCTGTCATTAGAAAGAGGATATGCAAAATAAAAGACTCTCTGTTACCTGTGATCTGATCGACGAAGATGCTCCTCCATAGTAGCCAGCGACTTGCTCTTCTTGTAACATCCCGTTATCCCATGTTATGGGTTAGAACCATAGAAAAGTGTATATGAGAGATTATTGAGAAGTTAGAAAGTACATTTCATGCTTATGCATAATATAGCATACAAACACGTGAATATTAATTTTTGCACATTAAAATGATTTTACATGCATTCATTGATATTTTTCAGGTATAATTGATTTATAAATGTGATTATATTTAGAATTGTGGATTATATGTGTTAAAAATTGACTTGGTGGTTATAATTGTTGATATATAATTTTTGGTAAATTTTAGAAAATTTATGAAATTTTGGGTATTTTTTGACTAGAAAAATGTCAATTGGCAAGATAATTGATTTATGGTAGTAGAAATAAGTATCAAATGACAGTTGAAATAACTGGATAATGATATTAGGATTTGTTGAGAAAATGATATTAAAAAATAGGAGACAATTGGAGACTAATTATTAAAGAGAACTAAGTGAGGCCATAGGAAGTGGACATGTGGCAAGTGACAAGTGTCACTTGCCAAGCCATGCATCCACCCCCTATGAAACTCACTCAAGTGAAAGACCATCTTCATTTTTATTTGTCTTTCATTGTGTTCATTTGTTTTCACCTCTTATTGAAACTTTCTTCATTTTATTCATCATCTTCTTCACCTGTAAACTTCTCTTTTTGCCCTAACAAACGAAGCTTTGTTCTCACCTTTCACTTGTTATTTTCATTTTGTTACCTTCTTCACTGTCACGAAAAGACCTAACCCTACAACCTTTAACTGTTGATAATCGTGTATCATGGAAAGCTAGGTTCACATGATTTTGAAGAGTTTGGAGTTTTACCAAGTAAGTAATGTTTTAATTGTCATAAGTTGTTTGAATATGAAACAAATACAGTGATTACATGATAATGAGACTAATGGTCATTATTCATGTGCATCATGAGTGATGAACAATGCATATAAATGTTTTATTTCTGCAAATGAGATGATTAACCTTTCATAAGTTGTTGTCGAGATGGCTTTTGAGATAGAAAGATCATTATGATAATGTAAAAAAATGTGCAGAAATTTCATGAAAAGA
Source organism: Erythroxylum shatona (assembly GCA_027568895.1). Classification (NCBI taxonomy): domain Eukaryota; kingdom Viridiplantae; phylum Streptophyta; class Magnoliopsida; order Malpighiales; family Erythroxylaceae; genus Erythroxylum; species Erythroxylum shatona. The sequence goes on from JAOSBK010000003.1 coordinate 414,921, forward strand.
TGACATGCTTATGCTTTTTTTTCATTGTTTATAAACGTGGATCTCATTGGATGTTATAAAGATGGATTAAAGTGAGTAGGAGTTAAAGAAAAGGCTAGTGTAATGTGGCGTCTTGAAATATGAAGGATTAGGGTGATAGTTAGAGATGAAATGAAGGTGTTAAAGAAAATGAAGAAGTGCCGAAAATATGATGAATATGCGTATATGATATGTTTTGTTTTTGATGTTTATGATCAATCATAGATTTTGATTTGTATTTGAATAAGTTGGGTTGAAATGGAAGTAGGAATGAAGAGGAAATAATGAGGACATAAATTAGAAATGATAGATTAAGCAAAAGAGACGAAGAAGTGATGAAAAATATGTTGTTTCGTAAAGTACGGGGAAGATCGTCTGTCACGATCATGCTTGTAAGAATGAAGAAGTGATGAAAAATATGTTGTTTCGTAAAATCTGGGGAAGATCATCTGTCATGATCGTGCTTATACCCTAGAGGACTTGCACGATCGTGACAGAGAGGAAGCGTTAGGTAATGCATGATCGTGACTGAGAATAATCAATAGGAAGTACATGATTGTGCACAAGCACGATCGTGACAGTGAAGGTGCTATGCTTTTTCACATTTCAACACCTTTCCCTCTTCTAACCATAACTTCATCTCTGAACCTCCAATTGACTTGAAATTTGAATCACAAACTCCTCACACATTGTCTTTCCTCTCCACCAAATTTCATGGCCATCTGAATTCGTTAGAAAAGGATTGATAATGATTGATTGATGAGTTAAGGATGAAAATGATGAAGTGAGCTGGAATTTCTTAAATGGAGTTGTTTAACTGAGTAGGCATCTGTATTTTAGCCATAACTTGATCTGTACATATCCAAATGAGATGATTTTAAGTTTATATTAAACTAGAGACATATAACTACAAATTTCATGGTGGGAATAGAATTTTCATTTTGTCTCTAAGAGTTTCAAATTTTGGCTTGAAGTTGAGTACTGAGTACTCTTGCAGTTTGAGCACAGTCTGAAGTATTTTGTGTATAACTTGCAAAATACTAAACCAAATAGCAAGAATTTAGTGTCATTAGAAACTTAAGACATATGGGAACATTTATTTAAAAGAAGATGATGCCTAAATACTTCATTTTCCTTGTCTTAATGACCATGCAAAATTGACCCAGAAATCTATTTTAAGAAAAAACTAGAATGATTGATTGAGTTATGAACTTAGAATAAAATTTATGTTATTGAGGTGTAAACCTAAGTTCAAATTAGACTTATACGAGTTTTGATATATGAATGGTCAAGTGATGAGAAAAAAGGAAATATACCCGGGATTGTCATTGAGTATGCATTGTACATAATCCATATATGCACATGTGCATAAATGAGTACTTATAATTATGCAAAGTTGTAATGTATGTAAATGTGTATTGCATAATATAGAAAAGCGAATTGAGCGGCAATATCCAGACATTGCTGGGATTTCGAGGCAATAGCTATCTGGAGCATCATGTGAGCAACCTAGATGGTCTCACTTAATTAATTGTTTGTTTTAAAATCTGTATTGAATTATTATATGAATGTGATTGTGTTGATTCCGGACATTGAATATCTGAGGTGTTTGATGCATGAATAATATATTGGAAGTGCTCTTTGTTTGTGAATTTGGCGAAATAAGTGATTCTCAACATATATGTTGAATGCCAGATCAAGGTCCGATGACAAATGTGAATGATTGTGATCGTGAATATGAATGTGTAACATTGAGCACATTTGATTGACTGACTACATGTGATGCATTTCATTACATGAATGTATGAACAGACAAAGGCTGTTATGATTTAAGACTAATAATGTGATAAGAGCCTCTGTCTCAGTCGTTATTGTACCTAGTATCCACTAAAGGATATGGGACAATATTTGAAACAAGCCTGGTATCCACAACGAATATGAGCTAATAAAAAGGCATTTGGTCACAACAAAGTAATAAATAAAAGTGAGTCTAATGTGTATTGCATTTATAATTGGTATGTATATTTTAAATGATCAAAATGATCTGTTTGATTGCTCTGAATGTGATATGTAAAGTAAGTGATATGTAATGCTACATGATAAATGAAACGATGTGGATTATGTGATTGTATGTGTTGATGTATTATATGAATTGAGTAAACCATCGAGGATGGTTGACTCATTGAGTTTGCAAAACTCACCAAAATTATAACATTGACATTTTAGGTTCTAAAGAGGAAACCAGTGACAAAGAGACTCTAGAAGAAGTATAGTTTTTGTGCTTTGAATCGACGAAATGGCTCCAAGGTCGATCAGTTGAGACTGAAAGATCTAGATAGAATTTTTGTATAATTCCTTATGTACGTCGCATATTCTATATACAGAAATGTAAACTCTAATTAGCTTTTAATAATGTACACATATGGATGATGTTATTAAGCTACAATGTACATATTTGGTTTTAAGAAAATGAAATGAGGAATTTGGGTTTTTAAATAGTGTGATATTTAAGTCTTAAATGATGATGTCATGATTAAGTTAGTGATGTGACTGTTCTAGCATTTTAGGGTACATACTTAGATATCACTCAAGATGTCAGGTATGTGTCTTGTAAGAGTGGAGTGCTACACTTCTCCTGCTACAATGGCGACCTGCTCTCCCCTTGCTACAATGACTGCCAACGCCCAACATAGTTCTCTTTTATCATACGCCTGAAATAAAACAGATAACACAATAGACATACCATATTAGAAAAGCAAGCAGTCTCCAAATTGTCGAATTCGACAAAATTCTAGTTAAAACCTCTACAATTCCCCATTTATACACAAGCGAACAAAACTGAGCAAACACTAGACAAATAGCACGGGAAGAAAAATAATAATAAGATATATATAGAGGGAGAGATGGTAATAAGCAGTAGAGTGGTTGTGACGGTATCTAATGTGTTAGCGAATCTATGTCATTACATACCCTACAATCCTTAGTGTCTCACCAGGTCTTCTAGCTCCTCTTTTACTTTCCTTTATGCTAACTTGGCCACCTATAAACAACATGAGAAGAAGAAGAAGTGGTAAAATATAGAGAACATAAAGAAAAGTCTAGAAAAAATAAACTTGTGGGCCGTAATAAATATTTGTGCGTGATAAGCTTTGGACCTTAATAAGTGAGTACTGAAAAGGGCTTAAGTTTAGATGATATAATTTATATTAAGAAAAAAATATTAAGAATATATTAACTAGTATATATTTATTAGATTATATTTCATTATAAATTTTTTAAATTAAAAATTTATTATTTTTACTATTTAAGATATAATAAAACGTAATATAAAATATTTTTATTCTATTAACAATAAAAGTGTTAAGATATGGAGCCTGATAATCAGCTTTAGACTTTACACCAAGCTGACAATATTTTTTATATTCTCCTAAGTGTATAAATATATTATATTCTCGTAATGTATTGATATTAAAAAACAATTTATATCGAATAAAAAAAGCAAGTAATTACTATATTACGATGAATTACGTAAATTTGTGTGTTTATTTATTTTTCATTAATATTCTTTTGTTATTGCGAGTGATCGTCCGTCTTGGTCAATTGCCAACTCCTCAGCCAAACAGGGCTAAGCTCTTCTTCTCTCTCTCAAGACCTGTTTTTGCTCTTATCATTACAGAGAAGTATCGAACAATCTTCGATTCCGTTCCCTTTCTTTCTTCGTTTTACTTCCTGAACCCTAACCCTAAATTACCCAATTTCAAATAAATCGTTTCACAATTCGTCTTTCTTGAAGCCAGTCAACCCCGGAATCGCAGTCATTTCTGTTCTATTTTCTTCTTGGAGGCAACCGACCTGCTAAGTTTCATTATAATGATAAGCACCGGTTCCCTCAAAGGCTTTTTCTTGCTTTCAAGGAACCAGGTTCATGGGCTTGAGCGATGCCTGAGCTTCGCAGAGGTGCACGGAGAGGGCGCACGTCGAAGAAATTAGCGCCGCAGAACCGGCAGCTGGGGAGTTACGTGAAGAAACGTGCCGCCGTTGTTGGACTGTCGCCGGAGAGGCCGAGGCCGAGGACGAGATTAGAAACAAGAAGATTGAAGGAGAGAGAAGAGGGTGGTGGTTGTGATAAGAACGAACAAAAGGTGATTTTGATTTCAGAGCGAGAAGAAGGAGAAGAGAGTAGTGGCACTTTGGGTTTGGAAGGTAAAGTAGAAAAAAAGAAAACTTTTTATTTGGGTATCGGTGGTAAAAAGGAAGAAGAGGATAAGAAGGTTGTTGAAATGGGTGATCATAGCGGTGGTATAAGTGCTAACAAAGCTCCTGGCCAAGAAGAAGAGGGTAGTACTGCGCCTTTCCCCGAGACGGTATATACCTGTGTTATTTGATAATATTCTCTCTTCTTTTTTTTTTCTTCTAATAATTCTTTTGTTCTGTGAAATTCTTTTTTCACGTGACTAGAATTCCCCTTTGTTTTGTGCATAACCATTGTCTTCATTTCATTTTTTTTCTGGTGCAAATATGAGATTTTCACAGCATGGAAGCAAGTTTTAGGAGTGGCCCTGCGGGATTCACCATGGCTTTGTTGGAACTTATGGATGTTGGATTGTAGTTTTTATTCCCTCATTTGTTTTGCTTTATAGTTCCCTCCACAAATTTATTTTGGGTATAGGGGAACTGTGATCTATATTGGGGTTCAGTTACCAGAAGATGGCTCTTTTTGGGGGACTGAGGAGGTGAATGTTTTTTAGTCAGAATTTGTGGAACTTATTTGCTTGCTAAATATTGTTTCCTACCAGTGGAGTTTCAGTTGTGTGAGTCATTGTGGAATTGCTATTGCATGGAGCTGTCCCAATGCATCAATTAGGTGACGACACACAGTCTTAGGTTAGCCAAATCATTCCAAACTTAGTGGAAATCACTCGTTGATGTGGTGAGATAACGTTTAAGGGTTCCATTTATGCTGAAAATGGTATCGTATTTAAGGTTTTGGTGTTAGTATCATGGACAGCAGACTTGCCAGGATGCAATTGTGATCATTTGTTGCGGCAGTTAACCTTCCCTCTTTGTGGTTTGCTGGAAGCTTTTTCATTGATCTTGAGGAGACGATCTATTTATTGGATATAACATGAATCTGGGCAAATATGTTAGCGAGTGTTCAGAATATTTACAAAAAGAATCATCCTTTTCTAGTATGTTTTCTGTTGGGTTGTTCTTGTGAATGTATTGGTTTGTGCGGACTTGTAAATGTTTATCTTGTATAACAATTTGCTGCATTTCAAGTATGTTGGTTGATCTTATGGCATGGTGTGCCTCTAATATTGCTTATGTTCTTTTTTAATAAATTTATAGAAAATTTGTTTTTGGTTTTTCCAAGGTTCAAGTGGGAGGATCGCCTCTGTATAAGATAGATAGGAAGTTGGGTAAAGGTGGGTTTGGTCAGGTCTTTGTTGGACGTCGCGTTTCTGCCGGAAATGACCGGCCTATGAGTTCTGGAGCTTTGGAGGTAAATTTAGTTGGACTGCATTCCTAGATATTTAAGCTTTGTCATGTTATATGTTTATCACTCTTTCACATACCTGTGCTTCTTTAGGTAGCTCTGAAATTTGAGCATAGAAACAGCAAAGGCTGCAATTATGGCCCTCCCTATGAATGGCAGGTGTACACGTAAGTGCTTTTGTTTTACTTGTATCTTGTATAGACAATTCTTGTATGGCGATTCCTTTTTTTTTTTTTAATTTGGGATGACAATTTAATTAATTAACCTTACACTTTTATTTCTCAGTGCTCTTGGTGGTAGCCATGGGGTGCCTAGGGTACACTATAAAGGAAGGCAAGGAGATTACTATGTCATGGTATGAGTTATGAACTTGTTTCTTTTACATTTTGCTTGTAACTTGTCCATTTTCCTAATGTTTATGCTTTTCAGGTTATGGACATGCTTGGGCCAAGTCTGTGGGATGTATGGAATACCTCTGGCCAGGCGTGAGTAAATGTGCACTAATATCTGTTTCTACACCCCTGAATGATGCTAAAGTGATATACTTTTATGTTTCTGTATATTTGCTGTTAAATTAGCTTGCCATGGAAAATGAGTTCAACTTTTATTCTGAGATTGTCAAGGTGTTTTGTATCTCTGTTTCTTTTCTATAATTTTAAATCTCTTGATATGATTTCTTGTGTGTCGTTCATGTTTATCTCCTTTTGGAATACAGAATGTCTACAGAAATGGTGGCTTGTATTGCAGTGGAGTCATTGTCAATCCTAGAGAAGATGCATGCAAGAGGGTATGCAATCAGAATGCTTTTTCTCTATGATAGTTTTGTCTTGGGGAACTTTAGAAATTGAAACATTCAATTCTAGCTTCAATGATGATTCTTTTCATTTTTGCTACTGAGTATATTTTTTTTTTTCGTGATTTAGATATGTGCATGGGGATGTAAAGCCAGAGAACTTTTTACTTGGCCAACCGGCTACACCACAGGAAAAGAAGTTATTTCTTGTTGATCTCGGATTAGGTGACTGCATTCAAATTAATTCCTGGTGCATTTCCTGCGCCATGAGTTACGCTTTTTTCCCTCATGGCTATTTATTATTGCAGCAACGAAGTGGAAAGACAGTGGCAATGGGCAGCATGTTGAATATGATCAACGTCCTGATATGTTCAGGTGAGAATGGTAGTCAATGCCCTTGTGGGCAGTTGTCCAATTTAACTCCTTGAAGAATATCCATGATATCTTTCCTGTTCAATATCTGTAGGGGAACTGTTCGATATGCCAGTGTTCATGCTCATTTAGGAAGGACTGCAAGTAGGAGAGATGACCTGGAATCTCTGGCATATACACTTATCTTTCTGAATCGAGGCAGATTGCCATGGCAAGGCTATCAGGTACCAATTTCTTTTATATGTTTAAGACTTTATGTAACATGCAGACATGTACCAATTTTGTAGAGCATCCTCATGGATTTCTTTTCCGATAGAATAATGTGTTAATGTCTTTGTCTCTTTCCTTTTTCTTTCTTGGTGACCTCAGGGAGATAACAAATCCTTCCTAGTTTGCAAAAAGAAGATGGCGACATCTCCAGAAATGTTATGCTGCTTTTGTCCGCCGCCTCTTAAACAGTTTCTTGAAATTGTGGTGAATATGAAGTTTGATGAGGAGCCAAACTATTCCAAGCTAATTTCTTTATTTGAAGGCTTGATTCCACCAAATCCGGCTATAAGACCAATAAACACTGAGGGTGCTCAGAAGGTAGTTTCATCAGTGATCTGTGCGATATTTCTTTGTACCATTCCTTATGGACTTCAATAACTATTTACTCAACTGGCAGATTATCTGTCAAGTTGGTCAAAAACGTGCTAGGTTGAATATTGAAGATGATGATGATAGTCAATCGAAGAAGAAGGTTCGTCTTGGAGTTCCTGCTACTCAATGGATTTCCATTTACAATGCTAGGCTGCCAATGAAACAGAGGTATAGTTATGTTCTGACGCATAATCTCACACTTGCCCTAGAAAACTAATCACATATACTTAATTTGTAATAAGCACTGCATCTAAGAGTTGCTTATCAAAAAACTATCCATTGTGTTCCGGGAGTTGCAATTTGGTCGCTCTGCTGGATTATTCCTTTTCTGTAACTGCTGGATTATTCCTTTTCTGTAATAGGAAAAGGAAGGTAATTTGTTAGGTTTGTATGGGATCCATGCATTCCATCTTTCATGTTTTAGTCTTAGTCATGGTGAAATTGGTTTCAGTTTAGTGTCAACTTGATAATTTGTGGAAAACGTGACTCAAAAGCAGCTTGGATCATGATTGAACTTTTCTTGTCTTGTTTTCTAAGATTTTTTGCCTTACTAATTTTTCGAGTCTAGTATATAATTCAGCACCTTTTACTTCTCATTTCTTCTTACCTGTTCTTAGGTAAAAGTGTTGCTGCATTTGTGTGTTCTTCAGAGTGTATGGAATGAATCATTTGTTTTTATATTTTAATTTTTATGGTGCATTTTTGTGTTTTGTAGGTACCATTATAATGTTGCTGATGGAAGGTTGGCGCAACATGTGGATAGGGGAGTTAAAGATGGGTTGCTTATAAGTTGTGTGGCTTCTTGTTCAAATCTTTGGGCATTAATTATGGATGCTGGAACTGGTTTTACACAACAAGTTTTTGAATTATCTCCATTTTTCTTACACAAGGTGAATCTCTGCTGGACACGATATGTATAGATTTTCATTCTAATCACACTAATTACATCTTATTAACGAGATGAAATTATTGTACAATGTTATAGGAATGGATTATGGAGCAGTGGGAGAAGAACTTCTATATCAGTTCTATTGCTGGTGCAAACAATGGCAGCTCCCTTGTAGTGATGTCCAAAGGTCTGCTAAAATTACAAAATCAAATTTCCATAATGTATATATTCGTCATGCACAAGAGAATCGAGAGTTTGTTATGGTGACTATATTTCATATGCTGATTGTTTAGTATTTTGTTTACCTTGAAGTTGTCGTTTTGCATTAACAATTGCTGATTTTTGTCCAGCTTAACCTCTGGAGAAAATTAGTGTTAATACATAATTTGTGTGTTAACTTGTACAGGTACTCAGTACACTCAACAGTCATACAAGGTCAGTGACTCCTTTCCCTTTAAGTGGATAAATAAGAAGTGGAAGGAAGGATTTCATGTGACGTCAATGGCCACTGCTGCAACTCGATGGGGTATTGTCATGTCTCGAAATGCTGGCTTTAGTGACCAGGTCAATACTTTTCACCTTGAATTTCATAAACTGTTGATTTATAGTCTACAGAATTACATTATTGGTTCTTGCCGACCTCTTCTATATCAAAATTTGCAGTTATTGAGGCTTTCCTCACGGAAGATATGACAAGGATGCTGTCATTTGTATTTAATTCTCGTTCAATGATTATTTCTCTCTTTGCCTAATCACTAACTCTTTACCTATTTGTCATTGAATTTAATAGGTGGTGGAACTTGATTTTCTATATCCAAGTGAGGGAATTCACAGGAGGTGGGACAATGGCTACAGAATTACATCCACCGCTGCAACATTTGATCAAGCTGCCCTTATCTTGAGTGTCCCCAGACGCAAACCAGGAGATGAAACTCAGGAAACTTTGCGGACTTCTCAATTTCCCAGCACACATGTTAAGGTACATATGAAGTGCAAGAATTGATATAATTATATATGCTACAGTACTAATACCTTCAAAGTTGGTGCATTGAAGTTTTGGATGAATATGATCCCCACCAGTTAAGAGAAAGACCTTGGACACTATCAAACCAAATACTATAATTCCTCTGGTTTTGGTGGCCTTGTGTGGGTACCCGGCTGACAAATTTTGGGGAAAATATGTTTTTGGGTCTAATTTCCCAAGTATATGATTGGTGTATCTCTGTGTTATGTAGCTTCATTCATGCTTATTCCTCCCATCTCACTCTGTAATGGGTCGTTGTACCAATCCAGGAAGCACTCTAAGATCTGGATTTGCCTCTATATGCAGGATAAATGGGCGAAGAACCTCTATCTGGCTTGTCTGTGCTATGGGCGGACTGTTTCTTGAAATGCATTCTGTAGTAGCAGGGAAATTTCTGCTACAAGAAAGAAAATAACAAATGGAGTGATTTGTAGCTTTCTACCCTGCCTATTCCTGCATGTCTATCTAGGTTTCTGTAATTTGTAAAATTGTTATAGGAGCTCTACTCTGGAGTACTGGAGAGCTTTATTGTTCCAACAACTCTTCATATTCGAAGATGTAATTTTATGTCATAGACTTGAATTTTAATTTGCATGTTACGTAATGCCATTGCACTTTACTGATTGTTTGAAGGTGAAGCATGAGTTAATCTTGCATGATATTTCAAGTAAGAAAAGAAAACAAAGCTTTACACAGTTGCTGACACTTGAATATAATCTGTGAGATAATAGGATCAAGTGTTTTCTCTTCAAATTGGAAAAGAGCAACTGTTGCTCTGTTTGCTCGCATAGCATAAACACCCTACAGATCTCATCCCTGGCTGAACTTGAAGAGGAGGAACTTCATACACCAAATGGTGCCTCGGATGAACTAAAACCACATAGGAAGAAACAAATTCTATCATCTGCCAAAACCCGGAAGAGAAAATCCAGTGCTTTCTTATAAGCGCAGATGATTGAAGTAGACAAGAATAACATTCAGTAGAACTACAGAAAAATCTCCAGGAATCAAGGTTGACTGTTTGGAAGCCTGCTGAGAACAGAGTGCTCTGGTTTGTGTTCACATTCAAAGTCGAGATGAACAAATGCCCTTTCAACTTCAGGGAGTTTCTCAATCTTGATCTGCAAGGTCTCCCCAATGGTGTGTGCTTCCTTTAGTGGCAACTCTTCTGGTAGTTCAATGTCAACCTGCAAAAGAAAGAACGGAGAATGAGAAATTACCTGACTTATCAGCTTAGTCATAACTAATGCATATCTGTTGGAGTTGGATAAAGATCCATAGTTGTATGAGTTTTGAAGGATGCAAGGTCGAGCTAATGACTATAATTTAGCACGTTTGGTAGTTAGATTGAAATTGTTGTATAGTTAGATTAGTAGCCTACTTTCCTTCGAATGATACTGTCGAAATAGTAAAATGGCCATGAAAATGCATTGGTAAAGTTTTATGCAGAAACAAGCATCAGACTGAAATTAAAAGAAATGTCTTGAAATTAAAAGAAATTACATATGCGTATGCTAGTTCTTAATACTCAAAGCAATGGAGAATTGAACAATAACCAACCTCTACAAAATAAAGAACACCAAAGGTGTAAGCACGAACAGTGTCCACACGTTTGACTCGAGGGTGCCTTATGACAAGATATGTTAGTTTCTGCAATACTTCAGGAGGTGCTGATTGCCCAATAAGCGAAACTGTATCAGAAAACACATGTTCAAGGGATTACACATCAAATATAAGGATTTGAGGAACAACTTAGAACCTTAATCATTTCGATTGGTTCCTCTAAATAACAATCTGGTAACAGAAGAAGTACCAGCATTTTCCATGACTGTCCCAGACCAATTTGTGATTGTATAAACCGCAAGGATGATAGCTCCAGCAGGATCAATCCACCAGTAAAATTTATCACCAAGAACAGCAGCAACTAATCCTACTATGTTTGTTACGACGTCAAAATAGTGGTCCTGGACATGGACATTATCTTATAAAACTGATGATGATGATGATAAGCTAAACGCAGATGCAACTTGTTAAGAGATTAGAGTCGGAAACCTTCGCATAAGCACGGACTATTTTGTTTCCCGAGCTTTTACAGTAAATCCACAGTCCAAGTTTTACAACAGTAGCAGTAATCATGATTGCATACAACCACAGCAATTGATTGGCAGACATCTTTGCAGTAGGTTCATCTTTTATTAATTCCTCAGCTGCCTGAATCAATATCTGGAAACCTGCAGAGTAAGATCATAGTGGTATTTAAAATCCATGCTTAAAAGGTCACAATTCTTGGAAATGGAAGATATAGTAAGCAACATCGTACCAAGGGTAGCCATCACGGCAGCAAAAATGATTATTCCTACTGGCTGCACCCTCAATTTTCCAATAGGATATTTGTAGATGTTGATGTTTTTCATTGATAAGTGAGTGAACCAGAGTATACCACCAGCCATGAGATCAAGTAAAGAATCCAAGGTTGATGCAGCAATTGCTATGGATCCACTCCTTATCGTAGCATAGATCTGCATATACGGAAATTCTCGACATGTGAGCATCATTGCAGTAATGTTTACTCACCAACAACTGATACGTACTAGTGAGTGTGATTAATGCAGATTTCTTCACCCATATTCTTCTGTTTACCAAGTGGTTGTCACATCGTAAATCCTTTATCAAGAAGTATGGCAAATGCACTCTAGGTTTCTGTTTTCTTCAATACTAACCAACTAAAGATCCAGTAAAAAGAAGAGGAATTTCATAGGATTTCAAGTACTTTTGAGGCTGATCTACCCTTTTGACAATTGAGTTGCAGAGAAAACAAATGTTATCTTGTTCTTAGACATCATTACTGCAATCACATGATGTAATACACCTGCAGTAGAATTCTCGGCAAAAAGTTGCTCGACGCATCTAGAACCATAGGAATTCACAGGCAACCATGTTTTACCTTAAGAGCCAAGAGCAGAATATTGGCATAATTAGAGATCTTCATTGCTCTTTCAGCTTGTATTTGTTCTTCGTCATGTTCATCAATAATAGAGTGAGTTTCCACCAAAGCATCGACTTCCTCAAAGGATTTCAATGTATCAAATTGCCTTTCATAATACTTCCTTTCATCTACCAAACATGTCATAGAAGAAAGTGTCAGAACTGAACAATGTAAGAGACGTGTTAGAAAAACTCATGTCTAACGCAAGTGAAGATTAAATACCAAGAAAACATTCGTTTACAAAGGCAATTAACTCCAGAATTACGAAAAAGAAACCATTTTTACATTCTCAACGTCCCTAATGAGACAAAGAAACTCTTATAACTGTCCCCTCTTTGATTCCTGAGAAAACATTCTTCCTCACAAGACAAAAACATCCCAAACCAGAAAAATGGATCCTTGTCTCTCTCTCAAACAACAAGAAGAACAATAGCATGCACTCCACACTTTCTGTTAACCAACCAACAACATCCCACCATAAAGAGATGAAAAAGGGACAAACCTGAACTGAGTTCTTTGGTTTTAGAGAAATCAACGTGAAAAGAAGAAGACTCCATGTCAATGGTTGAGCGAACCTTATCAGGCAACCTCGCCAAGAACTCGCTCCTCAAGCTGTTCACAGAGTAGTCTTTGTTCAGTTTCGCGCTCCGTCGTCGTTCATTGCCAAGCAACGGCGTTTTTGCACTGGCCACCGTCTCACCCTCCATCTCCAATCACCCAATTCCCAACTTTTCAACAACTAACACCTCCTCGTCTCTATCTCTTTCTGTGTGTCTCTGTTTATATGCAATTATATACACGTAAATAGGAGAAAGTAGACAGACGTAAAGACAGAGTAACCATTCTACATAATTATAAACTATGAAAACTATTGTCCTCTCCTAAATCGAGTTATGTTTTTTATTTTTTCCTGGTAGTTCATTTAAAGGGCAAAGGTTAGTTATGTATTCAACACATAAAGTTTCCATCGTGAAGAGTTCTACTTAGACGGCATATTTGTATTTCAGTAAACAATGAATAATGGACAACAATTAATTACAAATTTAACTCATCATTATTAACATTACATCAAATCTGAAGTCTCACATTGAAGCGGGATCCGAAGAAGTATGATAGTGCGCAACCCTATCCTTACATAGTAGAAAGACTGTTTCTAGTAGACCAACACGTAAATGTGACAGAAAAATAGTGATGCAGGCTAATAGAATAAATAAGTAAAAGAAAGTAAGAATAATAAATAATAAATAATAATAATAATAACATGAAAAATACTTAATACAAATAATAAAGATACAAATACAAAATAATAATAATAATAATAATAATAATAATAATAATAAT
>JAOSBK010000003.1:431409-444377 GCA_027568895.1 Erythroxylum shatona
AACTAGTTAAGTAAGACTTGGGCAAAACCAAGGCTATCGATTCTCCTTGAACTTATTCAGAAACTTCCCTCAACATCGTTAAGGGTCGGGGTCACCATCGGAGCTGAGAGAATCAAAATCGTGAGCCGCGAGGTGGGTCTGGCAGTCGGCATCAGTCTCCTCACGAAAGCCACGACCTTTAGTCTTCTTAGGAGAGCGGAGGAGAAGGACGATGCTCCGCCGATGATGGCAAATTAATGGCTTCCACATTTTCTACACTTGTGTTCAGAGCATTCTCACAAACGAAAGTGCGAAATGCACACCCTCCGTCCTCCAAGGCGTAGAGTCTTAAACCTGTGATGGCGCCTCTCGCCACCCGAAGGCTTTTACTCTTCTCTCTGACCGCAGCTCTGATGTTCTTTGCCGACACGGCATTAGCCGAGGACATACCACTCTTTGGAATGAGGAAGAAGCTGAGGAAGGCGGAGGAGGAAGCGAAGAAGCTGGTTAAGGAGGGCTTCGAGACAGCTGAGAAAATAAAGTTGCTCAAGCAAATTGTGAACGTTCAGATTCTCTGACTCATCAAGAGGTTTACATATGAAGAAAGTTGCAGAAAGACAGTGATGACATTCTAGTGATCAATTTTTATAAAAGTCATTGTGAAAGAATGTTCATTTTGACTTCAAAAAGCTTGGTTGAAGTTATGGAAGCGAAATTTGGTATCTCTCGTGTTTTTTCATTTCGTCCTTTTCACATTCTTAGACGTGTAATTGAGGATCGTGTTATGTACTATACTTAGAGGATGATGATGATGATAAGCATCAACACATAAAGTTTCCATCGTGAAGAGTTCTACTTAGACGGCATATTTATATTTCAGTAAACAATGAATAATGGACAACAATTAATTACAAATTTAACTCATCATTATTAACATTACATCTAGTCTGAAGTCTCACATTGAAGCGGGATCTAAAGAAGTATGATAGTACGCAACCTTATCCTTACATAGTAGAAAGACTGTTTCTGGTAGACCAACATGCAAATGTGACAAAAAAATAGTGATGCAAGCTAACAGAATAAATAAGTAAAATAAAGTAAGAATAATAAATCATAAATAATAATAATAATATGAAAAAATACTTAATACAAATAATAAAGATACAAATACAAAATAATAATAATAATAATAATAATAATAATAATAATAATAATAATAATAATAATAATAATAATAATAATAATAATAATAGTGATGATGATCATGATCATGATAAAACTGAAACTAATAAGAAACTCAATAATAATAATAATAATAATAATAATAATAAATGCGTAGCACGCCTCTATTGGTGAAGCATGCAAAGTGACAGCAAAATTTGACCCCCGCTTAAAAGTACTTGATCCAAAAGTGATTGGTAAGGTTTGATAATAAAGGAGAAGGTTACTTAGAGGTTGGAGTATTAGGAATCGTCAGGTTGGTAACGGGTCTCACAACTGACTTGTCTGCAGACTTGTCAGGATGCTCAAGGTAGTAAACTTTTCAGCAGACGTGTAATGCTCCAGCGAGTTTATGTTTATCTATCTCAATGCAATAATCACGCATCATCGTCTCCAACAAGTGCATTGTGCTTAGTTGAGGAGAAGAGAGCTTCACTCGTTATGCATCATCCTGGGTAATGTTCATAGCTCACGAGAAAACGGACGAGTGCAGAACGTATTCGACCCACAGGACTTTCACTATGCGTAACTAACAATAATAAATAGTAAAAGCACAGAATCACACTGGCATACATAACTAATAAATGTAACTACCAAGGATGGCTTGAACAGCTAACCCCTACCTCCACCGACTTACGAGAGCCACACATGGCGATGACCACTGTCAACATACACACACACTATACACCGAAAACTTAGATAAGCGACAAGGTAGAAGTAATACACATAGATACATGAGAATGCTGAATCCCCTTTGCCGGCTGAAGAGCTGCAGCTTGCCCTACCCATCATCAACGAAGAAGTTGTAAAAAAAAAAGGATAGAGAAAACACTACCTGATAGCCACTGTCATGTCCACCATACTGGATCCATGCTTCGGTGAATCTCTCATGAAGGTCACTTCTTCGTTGTTACGTCTCTAGCTTGTCTTCTTGTATTTTTATCTCTAGCTATTTTTCTATACCGTCAGCCCTTTGTTGAGAGCAACTCTACTTCGACTTTGACAGAGCATTGCAACAGCGCTGCCGACAAGCCTGCACTCTTCTTCTTAAAGAGGGTAATAAAAGTATAAAACAAAAAACCTTAACAAAGAGGGTAAGGAAATCTGTAAGAGGCTCGTTACGACCCAAACAAGCAAAGAAGCTCGTGTCCCACTGAGCACGCGCCATAGGCTCTCCGACGTATTCGTCCTTGAGAGGTGACAACCTGGTAGATGTAAGATTGTGTTGGAGCCCCATGTAGAAAAACAATTGTTCCACATCGACTTTCAGGTGACCCAATTTCTCTCACAAACCATCCTAGCTTTCCATATCTGATATATGAGCCATACTCCTTCCCTTTGTCTTCTATCTTCATTTGTAGGTGATCGGAAAATCAAGCCGGTGATTGTACGGGCCACGTTTGTGGACGCTGGGAGATCTGGGGGACCTGAAGCTACACCTCATATAGGTTGTGAGTGAACAAAAGGGTTGCAACGAGTAACAAACCATACCAACAATATTAACGAAACGTCGAAACCTAACAAAACAATAAAAGATTGAAGGTTTGAACTTTGACCTCAACAGAGAAAAAAGCTTTGAACTTTGATCTACACAGCCGATTCTGAAGCAGCAATCACCATAAAGATACCAACTTTGGAGATGGTACAGATCCAGGAGAGATGCAAAGACGCAGAAAGAGAGATCACAACATGAATCATAACAGTAAACTAGTTAAGTAAGACTTGGGCAAAACCAAGGCTATCGATTCTCCTTGAACTTATTCAGAAACTTCCCTCAACATCATTAAGGGCCGGGGTCACCATCGAAGCTAAGAGAATCAAAATCGTGAGCCGCAAGGTGGGTCTGGCAGTCGGCGTTAGTCTCCTCATGAAAGCCACGACCTATAGTCTTCTTAGGAGCGAAGGAGAAGGACGATGCTCCGCCGATGATGGCAAATTAATGGCTTCCACATTTTCTACACTTGTGTTTAGGGCATTCTCACAAACGAAAGTGCGAAATGCGCACCGTCCGTCCTCCAAGGTGTAGACTCTTAAACTTGCGATGGCACCTCTCGCCACCCGAAGGCTTTTACTCTTCTCTCTGACCGCAGCTCTGATGTTCTTTGTCGGCACGGCATTAGCCGAGGACGTACCACTCTTTGGAATGAGGAAGAAGCTGAGGAAGGCAGAGGAGGAAGTGGAGAAGCTGGTTAGGGAGGGCTTCGAGACGGCGAAGAAAATAAAGTTGCTCAATAAAAAATATGGGTTAATGGGTTGAAGTCTGATAAAAGAACTAGACTATAATTAGCGTGAGTCAGACTTGTATTGAATTTGCGATAGAAAAGCTCGATATGAAAGCTATATATATATAGGATTAAGGTCTCCTGCTCAAGCAAATTGCGAACGTTCAGATTCTCTGACCCATCAAGAGGTTTACATGTGAAGAAAGTTGTAGAAAGACAGTGATGACATTCTAGTGATCAATTTTTATAAAAGTCATTGTGAAAGCATGTTCATTTTGACCTAAAAAAACTTTGTTGAAGTTATGGAAGCGAAATTTGGTATCTCTCGTGTTTTTTCGTTTCGTCCTTTTCACATTCCTAGACGTGTAATTGAGGCTCGTGTTACGTACTATACTTAGAGGATAAATTTATATTTGAGCAAAGAACGAATTTTTATAGTAAATTTTGAATCTTATTAAGTGAATTTGATTATCAACAATCATGCATGCTATATGATAATTTCATATAATTGAGCAAAGAATGAATTGTTAGGTGAATTTGATTATTAACAATCATGCATGCATGTTAAATGATAACTTCCTTTCTTGATTTAAGTGAGGAAAAAAGCAAAGTGACAAAGATCTGGCTTCTGGTGATTTAAGTTTTCCATATTCTGTCATGCTTGACTTTGTCTCTTTCTATTTTTCTTCTGCTTTGTTATGGAAAGTTAATCAGCCTTCATTTGTAGACTACATTAACTTGCTAATTGTGTTATTCCGATCTTTTTTAGTCCCTTTCCTTGTAGAGTAGTTCTGCTGTATCTTCACAAGTTCTCTCTCCTCTACTCTCACCGTACGTGTTGAATGGTAGGTTGGCAACACTGGACCATTAAAGCAGAGATTTAAAGAAGATAAGAGGGTTATGGTGGAGATTGAAGATTGCTAAAGTCAAGTTAAATCTGATAAGAACACATGGAAGATCATGGAAGGGTCACCAGTCAGTGAAAGCTACAGTGGAAAAGAACGGAAAGTATTAACTATTACTTTCTCTGCTCAGGGACATAAAGAAAACCTCAAACAGCAGCAGCACTTTGGTTCACTGCTTTGGATATCAACATTTGATCTAATCATCCTGACACTTTTGACCAAAACTGGCAGGTAAGCTTTACTACCATTTTCAAGTCTAAATATCTGAGGTCTAAGGTCTAAGGTGTTATAATATAGTTGGAGATAGCTCTAACCTGCGTTTTCAGAATATCTGTTTCCGTATCTTTTATTTATCAAGAGACCGCCTCACATGGGAAACAATGTGTACCTAATCCTGTGTGAAAATGATTGACTATTGAAATAAAGAAATCAACTTGTCATGTTTGTATCCTAATTATGGATTTGTTTATTCAAAACAACATTTATGCTATTTTTCTGAACTTTCAAATGTCAGGCATCCCAATCATTAAAACTATTACTTACTGTCATCCTGCCTGCAACGAAAGATAATTGTATTAGGTAAGTCATCATCAAATGGAAAGGCAAATTTGTCTTAATAGCATTTACTGTTAGTCATGTTTAATGAGTATGCTTCAGACTAATGACAAAGAAGCTGACATATTCACTTTCATTTCAATAATCTCCAAGTGCTTCAAAGGTCAAAGAAACTGAACTATCCGCATGCTTCTAATATATCATAATTAAGTTAATGATACAAAAAAACCAAACCAACAATAATTTTTTTAAGGATTCATGCATGTGAAGCTGGAATCTTTGGCTAAGAGCTCCATTCTTTCTAATAAATGTTTTTGTGTGGTTGCTTTTCATGGGACAGAACATGTGAATGATCTGAATTTTTACTTGGTTATTCCCATGAATTTGTAGGTGGCAGCAAGTTATGGGTACAGCAGTCTAGTTATGGGAATATAGATATTCATTTCTTGCAGTACATTATTGTATAAAATGTCAGGACCAGAATGTTGTTTGTCCTGTTACTAACTAGATGGTTATCCCAGCTGACGGAGAGAGGTGTGTTCCATGCTGATGCATGATTAGTGAACACTGGAATAGAGTGTCAGGAGCTAAAGTATAATAATCAGTATTTCATGAATAATATTTTTTAGATCGTGAATAATATATCTCAAAGTGAATAGTGATACCAGGGATTCAAACTGTATTTTATTTTATTTGACATCGGATAATATTGTTCAAGAATAGCCTGATGATCAAATTAAAGCTCAAAACAATTTCGTTTTGAATATTTGATCAAGAGTTGACCAGTTGTCAAGTTTGATTCTAGAAATGTTGAAAATTAAATTCAAAAATATTAATAAAAATAAATGATATTAGTTAAAGTTTTTATACGGGGTTGATATTTTTTGGATATTTTTATTGAGAAGAAGAAAAAATAGGTTAAAAGTTAAAGTTAATTTTGGATCTTAAAAAAAAGAAAAAAAGTTATTAACGGACCATGTAACATTAATTACCACCTAACAATCTCTTCTTCACCAAAGATAATGGAGAACAAGCCTCCTCCTTTCTTCTCTATTTTTCTTTTATTTTCTTTCATTTTTAAGTCAACTTTCTTTACTTTTAAGTTTTAACCCCCCAAATTACCTATTAAATACTAAATTATCAACCTATGGTCCTAAACTCACCATATCAACAAAAAGTTTGGGAAAAGTTGAAGAAAAGATATATAAGTGTTCTTGATAAATAGTAGCTGAAAATTTATAAGGTAAGTTAATGATGTTTTGATTATTTTTTAGTACATAATTTTGGTGTAGTTATTGATAAATAAAATGCATGAAATTAAATGTTTATGCAATATTATGAAGATAAAGAAGAGGAATTGAAAGAGAGAAAGAAAGAGAAAGAGAAGGAATAAAGAATTGTTGACAGGGATAACAGTGGGTTTTCAACTCGATTAATATCTGCACCACCCAACCCGAAAAAATGGATGTGAAGGCTAAAAAATATATTTTAAATGGATTTTAAATGAATGTTGAAAAATGGATGTGGATATGGATTTGGATATGAGTCTAGTGATAACCCGAACCATGGATACTCATATTCTACCTTTTTTTATTAACTCTATTTTTTCTTGAATATTTATGGTTAAATGTAATAAAATATTAATATTTTATGAGAAGAAACAACTTTAAAATCCTCACTTTACTCCTCAGTACTCACCTTTTTCATCATATTTTATTTTCTTATAGAATGATAATAATGCAGGTGATATCTTTCAGTCTTTGTTCCAGTTCTTAATTGTGAAAAATGTATGTTATCTTTGTACTAGGCATTATGATTTTTATTATTTCAATTTTATGATTTTTTAATACATACAAATCAAAATCTTGACTTATTATTATTAAAGTAATTTTGATTTGGAGCGTTTGCAAAAATCTACTCTTTATATTTTCTATTTAGAAGTTATATTTTATGTGCTATACAACCCGATGGATATCCAAAAACTCGAACAACCCAATGAATTTGGATATGGGTAGTAAATCGTAAAAACCGATGGATATGGATATGGAAATGGGTTGAGTCATAAAAAATGGATATGGATATGGGTAAAGTAATACCCGAACCGAACCCTACTCATTGCCATCCTTAATTGTTGGTGAAAGTGAAGTTGATGGAAGCTTGATTTAAAGCATTGGACATCAATTTGGTATGTGTTCATGTAATTCTATTTTTTCCTAAAACTTGTGTATTATGTAATTTAGGATTCTTGAGATAAAATTGGAGGTTTATAAAATTGTTTTTAAAAATATTTAATTGGATGCTAAATGAAGTAGAATATGTGATTAAATGGGATTTTGAACTGATAATTTGTATTTTTCCCAATCGGCATACGTTATGTTTGAATTGAGAAACTTGATATACATGTTATTTTTGACTAATTGATGAGATGAATATATATTGAATGTTGCATGAATTAAATTAAAACCAATAACGGAAGTAAAAAATGACATTAAGGAGTGACATTTGTTTTGGTCGAATATGGAATAGTTTGAATTGGCTATTATGAGTGTTTATCATTGAATTTCAATCGAATTTAATTAGATTTGCCCTTAGTAAAATATATAGGAATTGGAGAAATGTGATAAGGTTGGTATGCCAATTTGGGAGCTAGCAATACTGCGTCGTGATATGTGTTACTGGACTGTATGCCTCGGAGAGCTTAGTTGCAGTGTAAGACATTTAATTTGTGTTATGAACTTTATGGCTTCGAGAGCTTAGTTCCAATATGAATGTATATTAAAAAAATAAACTGTATGGTTTCGAGAACCTGGTCTTGTGTTTTAAATCCCTCTTTTCTAGCTCAGTGATGCAATTCCGATGGAATTTACTTTAGGACAATTATATATATATGCGCATGACTACTGATTATAAATTAAATTGTACAACTTATTTATCATTGTGTGATATAAATTATTAAAATAGATACATGCTTATATTTCGTAACTTGATTTTAGATGTCTATTTATGCTTAGAAATAAATGAAAATATTTATATTTGAAAAATATTATATATTATGCATGTTATGGTTGAATAAATTGAATTAAATGAGAAATGAAATTCCTTGAATACCACTAAGCTATAAGTGTAAATTTTCTTTTTCGCACGTAAATTTTGAAGAGAATTAGAAAAAAAATTATAATGGATCTACTACAAGACAAAAATCACATACGATTTGGACATGAACGTATTACAAATTCTTATTTTATTCTTGACTATGGCATGTACACATAAAGAAGCGAAGATCTTGCAGGATTTTATAGTAAATTATACGAGTACATGAAAGTTATGCATAAAATATGATTTAGATATGTTGAAATGCGACGAGTAAATTATTTGTCGAGGAGTTTTATATGAGATGGATAGTTGAATAAGGTGCATGACAAGTGTATTGAAGTTTCTTGCAGAAAGCGTGAAGTAAATATAAAAGAAACTCTGTCAAATTTTTTATAAAATATTCCCTTCTATCTAAAATAAGTGTTGTTTTAGAGAAATACACACTTATTAAGAAAGCTAATGAAATGTTTGATATACCCTTATTAATTGCATGCTAAATTGCCTTGAAAATATAATATGTATAATTAGGATGTGAGAGAAATTAAAGGATAATTTTGGAATAAAATTATAAATATGCATAAAAAATCGTGAACGACACTTATTTTGAATAATTAAAATTTCTCTAAAACGACACTTATTTTAAATATGAGGGAGTAAATAGTAATTGGTAGAATAAAGAGGTTTTAAAATAGAAAATGTTGTAGTTTAAAATGTTAGGTGTTTGAGAATATGCTGATTCCATTATCGGGTACGGGGTGTTATATAAAAAACCTCTGGCTTTCATCATCTCCTTGTATTTTAATGGAAAGCATTTCTTATCATTTGTGAGGACCAGTACAGAGCCTGACAGAACAGAACCAAGGAAATGGAATTTTATCTGCTGGGACTAAGAATGGAAACCTTTTATTCTTATTAAGTGATATTTGTTTTCAATAATCCATTATGAACATCATTAACTTTCCTTTGAAGACAGCACTAGGTTGCCTACCTGCACCAGGAAATGAGCTCTGTACTGAGCTATGAGAATGGAGGAACCCAAAAACTTGGATACATAAAGTAACTAACGTGTTTTGAAGTGAAAGAAGATGATCATATTACCCTAACAAGGATACAAAGTCTATCAGAGAAATTTTGGGATAAATATTCATTTCATGCACGAAACAATCACTTCAGTCCCTTCGAATGCTAGTGGCTTCTTTCCTAGCAGAAGCAGAAGATCAACCTCAGCCATACAGGAAGCAGAACTTTCTCATGAATTGCAGACTGCAATTTATCGGATTCTTAAACCAATGCTCGTTTATCCTTTTCGGCGTAATCATCCTCCCTTTTGTATGTGAGAACAGTGTGCATAATTCACGTCATGATTTGATGCAGTGTAGATTTCTAGTCGGTAGCTTGGAGCCTTTGCATACAGTTCCTTTGCCCTTCAAAATCACACTGGTATACTTTTCAGTCTCAGTAATTAGTGAATCCTTATGTTTCTTCTTCCACCAATTTACAACTTCGGCAGCAATTTAGTCCTGCATCAGTCTGATAATAGTGGTTAAGCAGGTGCAGCTTCTCTTTTCCGACTACTCTTCTTTTCCTTTTCGCTCTGTCCCCGTGATTTATTTAAAACTTGATCCGCTTGGGAGACAATTTTTGAGACCGTAAACCCTGCAACTTCAAAATTCTGAGACCTGTAAGGAATCAAAGAATTACGACAAACAACATCTACTCCTTCATATGTCCAAACACCCAAGGCTGCTTCCCCTTTGAGGCCAACAGCAAACCAACCAAGACCACCGGCAGCAAGATCTATGGAACTCGAATCCCAAGTGTCGCCGGAGACACGGAACTCCTGTCTCACCCATTTTCCAAGCTCTTGAACTCGTTTCTCTCCAACAGGTGGCTGAAGCAAAGATCAAGAGAAGGAAAAAAAAATCACAATTTACTCTTAAGGCATGTATCTTCAACAGAAAATGTAACTATAAGAACCATTGGATCGTGTCTCAGGTTTAGTTCGCGAAGGGGAATGCGCCTCTAATTTCGGGACCGTTTGCCGTATAGGCACAGATTATCCACATGCCCAGATTGAGTATAAAATGCTTCAACTATTTTGCAAGAGCAAAGAATATGCAAAGAATATAGTATGATGCTAAAGTTATAATCGACACGTATAGAGATTCCTCGAGTAATGCCAGGGAGCAGTCCTTATGTATAATTTACTTACCAAGACAACTTATACCTGTAATTGACGACCAAAATGCTCGTCCGGCATACTGCTTGCCCTTTCTGTTTTCCCCATATGCAATGGAACAAGTGCAGAGGCCCATACTGTGATATAAACAGAATCCACGGATAGTTCTTCAACATCTAGCCTCATCAATCCACCAATATGAACTGAATGACCTGCCTGTCAAGAGCATATTAAATGCATATAAAGCCATTATCAATGTGATGTTCTTCAGGATAAAGAATGCATATATTACTTCAAGTTTCTATCATCTCACAAGCTATTTGAGAATTTCAAAGTCTCTTGAATTATGATACTAATCAAGTTAAGTGAAGCTGAAACCAACCTTGATTCTATACGTTCTGGGTTTCACCTCCTTACTAATATGAACAAGCTTCTGTTCATCCCTCGTTAGCCTACTAGTTATCTGATGTGGATTCAACAGCCCTGGGGTGTCAAACAACTTCGCATTTCCTGGAAGAACACCCTCCACTCTGACAATACCCAACGTAGTCCCAGGCACTGGGGCTTCTGTTAGATGGCTAATCCTTCCTTCACTTCCACTAACACACTTCCCCAGTGCATTTATCAGTGTACTCTTCCCTGCATTCTGAGTCCCCACAGCCCAGACATTCCCTCTAGGCCCTGCCAATTCAACCACATCTTCAACCAAATCCTTCAATCCCCAGTCTCTCACTGCACTCACAAAATGCACCTTCTTAATACTAGTAGCACCACCATCCCTTGCTCTTTGCCTGATCCAATGTTCGAATCGAGTTGGGGACAGAGATGTTGGCAACAAGTCAATCTTCGTCACTACAAGAACTATTCTAGGCACATTCCCTGACTTCCCCTGTTTCCAAGCTTTGTAATTCTCCTCAATTGCTTCTGTCACTAATTTCACCACTCCTTTAGGAAATGACCCATCAAAGTCCACTGCATCAATCACCAAAAGAACCACCGACCGGGCTCCACCAGTCGATACCAAACGCCTGCCCACTGTGTGATAAAAATCAAACTCAGGCAACAAATTCTCCAAGTTTGGATCTTTCACTCTTCCATAGTGCCTCAAAGAGTGACATCGTGCGCACACTACAGGCTTTTCTGGACGATGAGTGGAACCAGAGTCAGAATTGGGATTTTCAGCTTCGACCGTTAGCCCCTTTTTCACAGAATCAGAGAATTCAGACTCGAAAGAAACAGGTACAAGATGCGAACTTGCCTTGTAATTTGGGTCCTTAACAGAAGGTTTGGTGAAGAACCCAGGAATTTTTGGATTGGAGTCTTGCATGTGGACCCCGCAACCAGGACAGACCGCGGTGGCCAGGGTTCCATCGGTGTAATTGCCGTCACGGGTCAGAGTAAAACCCGGAGAAGAAACCAAAGGCGGCTGCTTTTTGGCGGGTGGCAGGTTAGGTTTTGCAGAGAAATAGCAAATGAAGAAAAACAGTGACGGATTTTTTGCTGGGATTTGAAAATGGTAACGAGTACAGATAGCTCGGGAAGAAGAAGACAAAGATAGGTTCTTCGTTAAGAAGCGATGGGTAAAGAGAGAAAGGAGGCTCTTGAGCTTTGTTGATCTTGAAGACCAAAGGGTTTTGGCGCCGATCATCTCTAGCCTTCACCTTACCTTGTATGATCTTGACAAGTTTTCTTCTTGCAGGTGATAAATTAGGGTTTACAGTATAGGGTTTTACGTTGTAATAAGAGATTTAAAGTTGGTTTTCAGAGAAGGAAGTTAAATGGCGCCGTTTTGCCCAAGATTCGTCCTTTGTTGCGACTCATTCAGATTGTTCCTAAGTTCCTTTGGCTTGTGGTCAATTAGCAACATCAACATGTCAAAGTGGCGGTTTTGAAAGCATTCAAACACACACACACACACACACACACACACATATATATATCATCATCATCGGCTTCTTCTCCAACTTCAACATCTCCATAACACAACCTCAAATGGCTGTACAGAGTTCATTAGCTGATGTTCTGATCAAGGTGGCCATGTTTCTATTGTCTCAAGCTTTGGTTTATCTCATTCTTTCCAACTCATCAAACACCTTCTCCAAGACCAAGATGAGATCTTTGAGCTTCAAACAAGCTCGTTCCATCAGCATTAGCTGGATTCTGGCTGCCCTTTTTGACATTCCTGCCGGCGAGCCTTCACCATCACCGTCGATAAGGGGTTCAACTTCGAGGTCATCATCTATCCAGGATTGTCCTGTATTTGATGATTAGAGAAGTCCTGAAGGATCGGTCTCCTTAGCTTTTTTCTATCCTGTGAATCACAATTTTTTCTTCTTTCTTTTCTATTTCTATGTCTGAACTGAACTAAAAATATATTTATTCTTTTTTACCAAATCGTTTGTACATGATGAATTGTAATAATATCCCTACCGTAACCGATTTCAGAAATTGACTACACTTATACTGTGTATATTTCAAGGGAATGGAAAGGAATTAGGAGTAATGAAAAGGAAATTAATTAAAATTTTCTTATATTGTTAATTAATTAATAAAAGAAATGAAAGTAAAGAGAGGGAAATTAAACCTCAAAATTTCCCTCTTAATCAACAAAAAATTTCTGTCTAAAAGTGGATAGAAATAGAGGGAATTAAAAAAATTGACATAATTTTATCAAAAATACTTTTTTAAAATACCTCTTTATAAAAGACTATTTTTCTCCTACCCTATTGTCTTCCACTTTTTTTTCTCCTGCAGTCTCCCGGCGTTTTTTTCTTCTCCCGCCTTTTTTTCTTCTCCCGCAGCCACCAGGTATGT
>JAOSBK010000003.1:444477-476207 GCA_027568895.1 Erythroxylum shatona
TAAAATTATGCCTCAATTTACTCCTATAATTATGTCAACCATAGCAGCTATACTTAGTCAGACAATTCTGCCATTACGGACTTTAGGTGATGTACAATTCTGCCATTACTGACTTTAGGTGATGTTTGACCACAGATATTAATTGTCATTCTTTTCCTGCAGCTACAGCTAAATGCTAACCAGGCTACCAAAGAACACTAGTCCAAAAAATGGAGAGTGTCTTTCACCAAATAGCCACATGAGTTAGCACATCGTGTAACTTTATAAGCTGTGTTGCAGAAAATCTGACAATTCATCAGTTCCATACCCTATTAGTTGGTACTGGTATGTTTACCAGATTGGTGACTGCACAAGAATGGACATTTGTGCTGGTAAGTATTTATCATTAGGCATGCTGAGACTTGAAATTCTTAGGTTAGGCCTCCGATATAATTTTCCTTCATTCAAACATATGCATCAGGAGTTTGGGAAAGGAAATAAGAGATAACAATGTGGGGAGAACAATGAATCCAAGTGGTGACCACAAAATTCATCTTTTTTCTCCTTGGTACGACCAAAAGCCAGGATAAGGAAATAATATGGGAACGAGATGTAGCGTACAAATATTCCTTACCTTCAGAGCCAGTAAGACAGAGATGGGACTCCCAATATGAAGCAGCAGCGGAGGACAATCATGCCTTTATGGCCTTTGAGTCTTTAAAGATAGAGAGCAAAGAACATGGAGATGGACCCATAATCGTGATAAATGATTGCAGAGACATGGTCCAGACAAAAGGTGACCACCAGAATCCCAATAGCATAAGGATAAGTGTATAACCCTTGTAGTTTCAGTAAGCAGAACAATACAAAGCTGTTAGATTGACGAGGCTGTCATTTCTTCAAAATGGGATGAGATGTGTCACTAAGATGCAAGCGACACGTTGCTCTCATTCTTTGCTGAGGCAATAAGTGCAGGAGGTGTCATGCTCTGAAAGTGCCAAGGTTTGTATGATATGGGCAATGACCGGAAAGGACTAAAACTAAAGTATTATTTTGTAATTCTACATTATTATGGTTTCAAAATCAATATAAGAAAGTTCATTATGTAAAACATTTTTAATTTACATACAAATGAAAAATAAATTATGTTCTTGCTACTGGCAGCATTTCAAAAACAGACAATTAACCATTTTTCTTTATTTCATGATATATACTGCCTGTCTTTCTACATCATACTTGAAGGTTTAGAACGAACCCAAGAAGGCAACAAGAGCAGGAAAAGCAAAGGCAGAGTCGAGTAACTCAAAGCAGGAGACCCCATTCACTTTACCTCGTGTGACTCACGAGACGCACAGAGAAGATCGACAACCAAAGCGAAGTGACTCACAGGAAAAACAAGGGGATCGTTCCATAAAGACAAGACGTTATTGATGGAGAGCACAACTAGCAAACAAAAGGTGAAGGAAAGTGGAGGTGATGGACAGGTAGTGGACGGTTCTCATATAATGGAGTTGGTTGGGAACGAGGAGGTGTTTAGCAGCTTCGTTGATCGTAAGTTCCAAGAGCTTGATAGGGACAGAGATTATCAGCTGTCTGTGAAGGAACTTGAGCCTGCTGTTGCTGATATCGGTGCTGCTCTTGGCTTGCCTGCTCAGGGCTTTTCTCCTGAATCTGATCACATCTACTCTGAGGTTAGTAACCTCATTTAACTTCAAAATATCATGCAAAATCTCATCTTTCTTTGAAATAACTCTCTGGGTTGTCTTGCTTTTGAGGCCAACGCCACGAAGCTTGCTTCTTGGAGTCTTTCTTTCTATCCCATCGAACATAGACCTGACTACCTCTAGAGTTCAGTTCTCCCTATACTACAGCTGTTCATCACTAGCTTTAGTAAGTTAGTTGTGGCTGAACTTGGAACAAGTACTTGGCTGTTAGTGACCATTTTTAAGTTAGAAATAAGTATATGGCAATAAGCACAGAAAAATAATCAAGCGCTTCTTTAATATTGTCCGCAATCAGAGCTCAAAACCCTTTCTTCATCAGCTTGAGAGGTGAATGATAATTAAGCGGAACGACTTTATCATGAGTTTGTAGATGCGAGGCAATTAGAGATTGGATATCTACTACTGTAACTGATATAACTCTTGAAAATAATTAAAATTTGTAATAGAGGTTGAGTACAGATTGTCAGATTTTACTAAATTAAATGAAACAGAAAACAAATATCTTTCATGTGATAGCTTCAAGCCAAGACTTGAGAGATAAGTTGTTGCGTGTGATATTGACTTCAAAGCTTGTGATTGCGTCGGTCTTAGACTCTCAGTGGTGTACTAAATTGCAAAACACCAAGAAACTTGAGCA
This sequence comes from Erythroxylum shatona, assembly GCA_027568895.1. NCBI lineage: Eukaryota > Viridiplantae > Streptophyta > Magnoliopsida > Malpighiales > Erythroxylaceae > Erythroxylum > Erythroxylum shatona. Next base: position 446,818 of record JAOSBK010000003.1, read on the forward strand.
ATAAACAAGTGAAATATTCGAACTTAATTGCACTAGGAAAAAGGCTTTCATAAACCAACAAAATAATGAACATCTACACCGTAGTTTCATAAAGTAAGATTTTAGTTATTACTTAGCGTTCACTATAATTGTTGCCATTAAGGGAAGGAACTTGTGACATTAGTATATGTTACCATCTCGAGAGCCCCCTAACACTTACTATTGGACAACGGGCGCTGGTCGGCGTTGTGGGACTAAACTTTTTATCTCTCGACCTTTTCCTTTCCCACTCGACTTTTCTCTGATGTTGCTTTCTTTTGCAAGGAGGAATCTTATAAGGAATGTTGTGGAAGATATGAGCATATTGGGTCTTTATTTTCATGCATGTCAAGCTTGTTTTGCTTTCTTTTTTTTTCCCCCGCAAGGTATTTTACAAGGGTACCAATTATGGGAAGACACTTTTAAGCCATCCACACTTAAACTAATTCCCGTTTGAGCCGGGTAGGTCCCTTGCGGAAGACAAAGATCTGACTCCAAGTTTTAAACGGCTGCATACATGAGAACGGTTCAAACTCGTGACCTTACTTAAGCTTTTGTTTTACATGATTACTTGTGGGCAAAGTCTATTGATATCATTGGTTATGGTGATGCATTGACTAGCCCGCCCCATGTCTGAAAAGCCTTCTTTTATTGTTTTCTACTCGATGCTATGGAGCTATGTACTAGAAGATTATTTTTTTTTAATGGTGAAAGGAATTAATTCTTCTTTCATAGCATAGGTGTTTCACTCTCTGTTTCATCTACTTTGTCCTTTACAATGCCAATATAGATGCACACGTGAGCTCCTTTTGCTTAAGTTTCTTATATCATGGGCAGGTTTTAAATGAATTCACGCATGGAAAGCAAGAGAAGGTGAGCAAGGCTGAGTTCAAAGAAGTACTGTCAGACATTCTACTAGGCATGGCTGCTGGTTTGAAGCGAGATCCTATAGTCATCCTCCGCGTTGATGGAGAAGACCTCATAGAGTTTATCAATGGTCCAGCTTATGAACCTGAAATGGTCTCCATATTCTCACAGTTACATTCATATCATGCGTCTCTCCAGGATTCCGTCATTAGAGCCCTTCAAAAGCTTTCTGTGGAACAAGGAATGCCTCCTGCTGTAGATTCTTGGGTAACATTTTCTTACTTCTGATGCAAACTGTGTGGTATCTATGATTTTACACTTTTTTTCTCTCATTCTTTACTAACTTTGCTTCTTTTTCACACTTTTTGTTGGTTTATTTTGTCTGCCTATCTGTAGGTCATGAGCAACATTGTAGAACCAGCTTTGCAGTCTTGTTGCGATGGCCAAGATCATGAAAAACCCATCTCGCAGGAGACATTCTTAGTGGAATTTAAGAAAGTGGCAGAGTATGTAGCTCAACGTCTCAAGGAACAGCCTGTGATTGTTGCCCATAGTGAGAACACCTTTGACGGAAGTGGCATCAAGAGACTTTTATCCAACAAATTTGAATGGGAAAAGGTTTTGGTTTCGTCATACTTTGTTTCTTTACCAAATTAATTCAAGACCAACTTTACTTGGTCTGCACTGGTTTTAGGGGTTTAACTCTTTTCATATTAATCTTCCAGAGTTTGATCAGATTTAGTATTACGCTTCTTTCTTGCAGTCACTGAACATAGCTGTAGAAAATGTGCCAAAAGATCGGAATGGAAAAGTATCTAAGGAATATCTACGCGTCGCTTTGGATGCTGTGGCTCCCTGTGCTGGTCTGCCACCAATTGGTGCAATTGGGGAGGTACTTGAAAAATCAAAAGTTGATGAATACTCACTTCCAGAATCAGAGTGCTTGAAGTGGATCATATGTAGCTTCAGCTTCTTTACTTACTAATTTGATCATCTTTTTCACAGATGGACAAGATTGTAGGTGAAGTTTTTAAGATGATGGTGGCGGATGATGGAAAGCTGGTTAAAGAAGATCAGTTCAGGAAGATTTTAGCTGAAATACTGGGGAGTATCATGATGCAATTAGAAGGAAATCCCATCTCAATTTCTTCAAATTCGGTTGTTCATGAGCCACTTGCCAACTCATCTTCACTTTTGCAGCCATAGCTATATGTAATATTTGAAAGGAGGGATTATAATCATAACAATAATCGTTTTCACATGTAAGGCAATTGGGTTGTGTTGCAGTAATTGTGCTGATTGTATAGAATCACGTAGTGATGTGCTCCGGCTCTTTTATGTGGTTTTAACTTATTCCTCCTGTAGATGTACTGATTAATTACTGGTGGTAATTAGTTAACAGCTATATAAGATCAAGACATCCAAGATATTATGCTATATGATGAGCCTTATGAGAAGATGTTTGATTGAATGCGAGTAGGAACTCAGGTTATGAGGCTATCCACTATTCAAGGTTCTTGCGAAAAAAAAAAGAAGACCTGGAGGGCCCTGCCCAACAATGCAACGTCTGCATTTCACCAACTCTCGTTATGGTGACGCCGTTCGGAAACTAGGTTGGAATCCAATTAGTGTAAAGTAATAATTACAAATTTTTTTCATAATTTGACTTTTTGAAAATTAAAATCTATTTAATTCTATAAACTAATTAATACAAATTATAATAAAACGAAAATTTAATTTGTACCTTATTTCGAAACTTGATCTTTATCTTGTCGTATCTATCGAATCATTTCTAAAACTGATCTGTTTCAACAATCGTAGCCACACAAATATCCAGTCTCTAATGATATTCGCAGAATAAATTGAAAGAATTCTATAACTCTTACAGAGAGGATTAAACAAGAAGTACTAGCTCCATAAAGCTTAGCCTATTTATAATAAGCTTTGAACATTTTAATAATTTAATTGAAATTAGAATTAATTTTAGTAATTGAATTGAAATTAAATTCTAATTTCAATTAAACTTTAATTATAATTACAAATAATTCTAATTAAATACCAATTATGCTAATATAAGATTCAATATTTTATATTGATCCTTATTTATTAAATATCTCATATTTAATTATAAAGTTTCTTAAACTTTACAATCAAGTTTAACTTCATTAAATTAACTTTACTCTTTTCAACTCATTCTATATGTGAGACCCATTAGGTTCCCAAGTATATTGGCAATGATTATAAAATTTAATTTTAATTCATAATTAAAATTGGATAAATTAAAATTCCTTTTAATTTATCTTTAATTCTCCAATTAAACAATTTATAATCATAGATTAAGATTGGAATATAGCAATGTATCATGGCCACCCAATATTTAGAAATATCAAAGTGGTTTTAACTAACCTTTCCGTGCATAATTTTTCCGTATAATTCAATCCTTTCACCATACAATATTTCGATTATATATAGAGCGTGAAATTAATGTCTACTCTATTTTGAGTCTAATCATATTAGTTCTCCGCCATTAGCTATCGATTCAATTAATGATATTTGTAGACTATTTATTAAATATTATTTCACCTTAGCCAAGGATTTCTTGAATTAATACTAATCGAGAACAACGAAATATTCTTCCTAATTATTTTAGGGTGATGAATCCTATCTTGATCACTCAGCTATTTCCATATAGTTCATGTTACATCTAATGGCTATATATTAAACGACCTATGATTAAATAGATCATAAGTAGTATCAAAGCATAGTAATCCCCATACAAGATAACTTTGATGATATCAAATCAAAGGATCACTTATATAATCATCACAATGAGAATTTCATAGACATGCAAGTAATGTCCCAAATGGACTTCTCATAGCAGATTTGTTTAGTGAACTTATTCTCTAGTAGACACCTACACGTTTGTTTGAGTATCTTTATACTTTAGCCTATGAGATCGACTACTTCCTTCATAAGGAAAAACAAAATGTGTGTTAGTCTTTTTGCATTCTATTAATGTCCAATTTTAATAGAACAATGGCTAGAAACATTTTGGAATAATACATAAATACACTATGAATCTCATAATTATAATCTCATTATAATTTCATTTGCAATATACAATTATCCATGGACTTTATCATATACATCTAAACATGTACAAGATAAAGAATGCCTTTAAATAATTTGTCACTAAACTACAACCAAATCGATTGACTGTAGGGCATAAACCAACAAGATTGCCATACACAGTGTTAATCTTCCTCGGAGACTCTTTTAGCTATAATCTTTTTCAACTGCAGCTACATAAGTTTCTTATAGGGACGGGACCATCGTCCTTGACCATCCATGGATGCTCAGCTACACTATTTAAGCTTATTCTTTGCAATGGATCTGCATGAAAAATGGAGTTGTAAGCTTCACAGAGTTAACAACCATCAAGAAGCTAATGATTAGCATAAAAAGAGAATGTGATCAGATGATGTTTTCCATATTATGATGCTTTCCATATCTGGAAAACTTGAAGCAATAAACAGAAAACAGCAACAGATTTAGCAGTAAAATGAGTTGTTTCAGTGAATTTATCTTTCTGGTGTTCTAATTAAGTTTGGATTGCAAGAATTCAAAGAACAACAATAATGTCTTATAATTCAGATATTCTTAATACCATTTTACTATTCATATATCAATTATCTAAAGCACATAAAAAACTATCGAATGATCTCATAATTCGATTTCGATAATATATAATATCTATGTAGAATGGTATGTGTATGAATGCAGCACCTTTACAGAGAAGGCTTTGGATCAGGTCTTTTAGTTCTGGGTCTAAATCTTCCGGGAGTTCTAAAGGACTGTGAACAATCTGTAACAGAGAAAGTTTTGACAGATTTTTAAGCCTAAAGAGGTAAGAACATAGAAGAAGAGGGTTTGAGAGCAAACTTAAGAGCTGAATCAACTTCACCTTATCATAAGTTTCAGGTAAACTGTCTCCAAGGAAAGGGCAGGAGCCTACTAACATGAAGTACAATGTAACACCTGCAGCCCATGTATCAGCAGCTTTTCCGCTGTAAGCTGTACCTGATGCAATGCGACAAAATTTCGTTATGGGATTATAGGATCAACGTACTTGTATTACTGAAAAAACATTTATGATTTTTATAATGAAGCAGTTAGTAATCTGTTACTCGATATGAGTGTCCGCATCTATCAAAATAATAGACGATTGTAGAGTTAATGTTGGTTGAACTAGATATGTCAATTTTGGTTTTCCAGTTTTGATTCTAAATGGTTATTCAGGACAAGATGACTAAAAAATTTTTCATGTAAGCTTTAAATTTCTGTACCTGAACAACACTCAGGTGCAGTAAAAGCTGGGGTTCCAGGGCATTTCCAGAGCTCATCCTTGCCATTCTACAGATCAAAGTTGAAGCATTATTGGAGAAGATTTGGTGACTTTTGTTCAATTTCTTTTCGGTCACTCCATCAGAAATGGAGAATCAATTGTTTGATAATCTCAATCATGAAGTTCTTTTCCAGTGATTTTGAGCCACAGTTCAGTCAGGCATTACCTCAAACGCATGGCTGACACTGAAATCACCAATCTTCACCCTTCCACTAGTAGTGAGCAGAAGATTTTCTGGCTTGATATCTCCATGCACAATGTTCTGATACAGAGAAAAAGGCATCGATCCTTGTTAAGAAATTGGAATCACTTTAACATTAAGATTAAAGAAAGTTGTCTGCAAGTGATTGATTCAGTCAACTTCTGATAATGATTTATAGTTCAAAGAAAACATGTTGCATTCGTTCCAGGTTTGAGTACTCTTTGAACTGCAAAGGAAAATTGGCCTATACCATAGAAAAGCTCAGATTTTCATTTTCTGTTGAGACTTTTCTCGATTAGGGAATCCGGGAAGTGATCGAGTAGGAAATCTGTGAACTTACATGACTGTGCAGATAAACAAGACCAGCAACTACATCTCTGAAGTATCTTCTTGCAGTTGTGTCATCAATCCTTGCTTTAGTTTCAAAGATGCTGCTTATAGGACTGCCTCCCACATACTCAAGAACTGTATGACAAAATGTCAGAAAGAAAGAATCGAGCAAAAGTATAAATGTAATGATGCAAATGGAAAGCTGCCTCATACCCATGTAGAGATAGTCTGATCTTTGATCATCAATCACCTCAATAAGGTTAACAACATTCTGGTGTTCCAGTGTTTTCAGTATTGAAACCTGTCAAGTTCAAAGTTTCCAAGCTAAGATTCAAATTCAGAAAGCTTGTTTGTTGTGTTCTTAATGCGTCAAATTCAGATAGCTTGTACCTCTCTGAGAACATTAGTCATAGCAGATTCAGTGCTTGATACGCGCAACCTGGATAAACGAGACTTACAGACAGCCTGCAGTGACAAAAGAATGCTTCTTATGTCAGAAAGGGGGGCAGCATTACTACAAACTGCATCTGCATTTTCTACCAGCGCATGTTCAAATTAAAGGGAACATCGATCGGACTAGCCATATCGAACCTGAGAAGATGCAAGATGGATACCAAGTGATCTTGATAATCACTAAGATCAATCCATCCAAGCACTGCAGCTCAGGACAAAGTTATGGAATCTGGGTTGTATCAATGAGTAAGCTCAATAAACATTTACCTTAATTGCGTAAGGAGTTCCACTGCTGACGTTCCGATACAATGCCTGCACAGAACTTGTTACTCGAGACTAGTTGCATCATCATGTTATGATACAAGAGCTTTAAAAAGTGCTTGAAATGCTGCTTACCACTTTGCCATAACTTCCTCTACTGATCTTCCTTTCCTTTACATATTCATTTATCATCTTTCTTCCAGACGAATGCTGCAATAAACAGGCTAATGTCAGCAACTTAGCGACCATCTGATAAGCCATGAGAGCACTGCAATCATTTTCAAACTGTTGGAATTTTGTTAACACTAAGAGATCTGTGAAATTGAGGCTAGAAACTGTTCAATTTCAGAGATCTATCTTTACCATGCTAATCCTGGCAGATGAGGTTTCTTCGACAGGTATCTTCTTGCAAGTTAGAGTCTTTTTGGGTGTATAAGGAATTCGTTTTTCTCCATGTTGTTCTTCAGCAGACCAAGTTCTGTAGGATAATTTCCTGTAGAAAAGATTCTCTGAATCTTCATCTTCATCTTCTTCTTCGTAGTTAATGTCGATACAGGATTGAGAGAACATATTGGCTGAGGTTATTGGTAAAAGAAGCTTCTTTGGATTCTGAGAATTACGGCAACCAGAATTCTCAGGAAACGTGGAGCATACCAAACTAGACATTAAAAGGAGCAAAACCCTTTACAGATAACTAATCTCTCTTTCAATCTCTGCTACAGGAATTAACGTCCTTATCATCTATTGTGGAGAAGAACAAGGCAAGAAAGTGAACCAGACCAAGAAAAAATGATCCCCTTATCTCCATGCAATCTCTCTTTTATACAAACTGACAGAGTAAGCAAATCACTTAAAATCTGATAAAAGTGGACTCCTTTGGTAGGGACAATATTCCAAAAGGCACTCCTCTCTTTAATACTTTCAGGAACCAGAAACTCCAAACAGGTACTCTTCTTAAGATTAAACAAAAACTTATCTACTTAAGTCTAGTAGAATTGACAGCTCGTAGACGCTACAAAGGAGCGATCCAACTACCATGCAATGTCTGCTAGCCTTTAACCTTAGATTAAACAAACACCTGTCTACTTAAGTCTAGAATTGACAGCTCCTAGAAGCTACAAAGGAGGGAATCATGTATGTTCCAACTACTATGCAATGTCTGCTAGCCTTTAAACTTATAGTCACACCCACCATAGATCTTCAGCAAGATTCTTCCATTTAATATTCAATATATTTTTGTTCTCAGAAGAAACTTTATAGATTTAAAGTTCTGATCTTTGAGTTAGAAACTCCAGGAATTTACATGAAGCAGTAAATTCCAGAAAAGAAAGAGAAAGCAACTAAAAGTACAAGAAACAATACGGCTGGTCTTAGCTTTGAATGGTAGTTCCTGCAATGGGTACGGACTCAAGGAAGAAGCAGACAAAACTAGTTTAATGTAAAACCGTGTCCTTCTTCAGACCAATTATGATTTATTTAGAACATCCGAATTGTATGTGTCAGGATCATAATACCACGGCCCCTCTTGTGTTATGATTGGTGATCAGATTGGCACAGTTCAACAACACAGAACTTAAGAGCAGTTTGGACGCCATTGAAGAACCATGGACACGTGTAGTTTGACTCTCCTACGCTTCCACACGGATGGTCTTGATTAGCCACTTCGACAAGTGCAGAGACGACGCAAGTGGAAAACATATACATGAAAGGCATTAGGTATGAGTGGACCAATATGGTTAGGACAGGAACAAATCAGTAGAAATTGGGATTTGAGTAGATTTTGAACTATGCTGTTTAATCTTTAATTAATAAAAAAGTTGTTTAAGTAAGATAGATCCAACCGCCTTACACAATTATGAAGTACAAAAAGATGGCAAAAGATCTTGTCTTTTGCAGATCAGGTACAGAAGGTTACTGAGAGGTACAAACTGGTTCTTACCGGCTTCCATTCTTGTCATAAGTAACTCATAGGTTGGTGTTGGCCACAGTCAGGATGGGTTAAATTGAACACCGATGGAGCATGCAATCGTATTCAGTTCACGACTACAGCAGGTAGCCTCATCCGCGATAGTGAAGGATACTGGCAAGGGGGCTTCTCTCAGAACATAGGTTGGTGCACAGTGTTGTCAGCGGAACTCTGAGCCATCTACACAAGACTCTCGTTGGCTTGGAGATTGAGCTTCCGTCGGATTGAGCTGGAAGTGGACTCGCTAGAGGTACACCAACTCCTCTCTTCTGCGTCCTCTCGCTTCCAGTAGAGCAACTCTATTGTCATGGGTATCCGGAAACTTCTTAACCGGAACTGGTCTATTGTTCATCGTCACATCTACCGAGAGAGCAACAAATGCGCGGACTGACTCGCCACCCAGGCAACTCATTCCGACCTTGGTGTCACTTTTTTTTATGTTCCCCCTATAGAGTGCCATAATATCCTGCTCAAGGATAGGTCGGGGACCTATTTCCCCATACTCATTTTGTAACTGACGTACTCTTGTTCCTTTTGTATTAAAAAAAAGATGGCAAAGGATGACAATGGGTGGGTCTAATTAAAAATTTATAATAGTTCGTATATTGAAATTAAAATGAATAAATTATTAAAAATCCTAAATTTTATTTAATTTTATAAATAAAATTTTATTTAATCATGTTTATTAAATCAAGTTTTAAGTTTTTTAAGTCAAATATGTCATGAAACTGTATGATTTAAACTCGGTTGTGATTCAAGTAAGACATCATTGTATTTCAGTCATATTTTAGATTCTTTAATTTTATTTCATTTTTAGCTGATTTTATGATGGTTTAATGTTAATTAAACCTTTTAAACTTTCAACATTTTGTCTAATTAGTTGAACTTCTAATCTAATTTTAAAAACTTTGATAAACAATATAGAGAAATACAAACAATGATGGATTGATTGAAGATTTGAGTCCGATCAAATAGAACTTCCGTCATTATCTTCGGATCAAATCAGATTAAGTGTCTGTTTGGATGAGCTTATATTAATAGAGCTTTTGTCAATAAAAGTTTTTGTTATAAGAGCTTTTTTAAGAAGTCAGTTGACTGTTTAGCTGTCAATTAAAAAATATTTTTTTAGAAAAAGCTTCATACAGTAGATTGCTTGGTAACATAAAAATAAAAAGTATTTTTATTAATTTTAACTATATTTTTATTTTGTAATAAAAATTATTTATGCATATAAAAATTATTTAAAGTATATTAAACAATATGTAAAGCACAATTTATTAATTATTATATAATTTTAAATCATACGAAACATAAATGAAAATATATCTAACCAAATCTTTTATATGGATTATAACATATGTAAAATTAATATCAAAAATAAATATTAAACATATAAAAAAGTCAAATAATATTATATAAATATCAAAATAAACTTGAAGATAAGTTTGGGTATATTGTGAAAATTATGTGTAAAACATAAGAGCAAAAGGTATTAAAAAATAGAATCATTAATTGATATGAAAATTTTACCTGAAAAAACAATTTTTTGATAAACTTCTTAAAAATTTATATTTTGGCTGTCAAAAAAGTTATATCTACTATAAAAGTAATTTTCGATTTTACAATCAAACACTCGTTTTTTCTTATTGAGGTAGAAAAAATGGCTTATTCACCCTCTAAAAGTTCAACTAAACAGACACTAAACCCTTATCTTTTTTTTCATTCATGATATTTAATATTTGTCTTTTAAAACATATTCGTGATTCGTACTACCAACTTGCTAATCCTTGGAAGAAAATAATACAAATGTGATTAGCCGCAAGTCATTGTAGAGATCTTCAAATTCAACGTCATTTTTCAAAGTAACGATAGCCAAGATCATGCACAAAAAAGCAGTGAAGTCGTAGTCAACTCGATCACAATTTGGTTCAAGCATCTTTCATCGTACTCTTTTTTCCCTTTTTTGATCGAGATTTGGTTGAATTATCGTTCATCGAACTCTATTTTTCTTTTCCTCTTCATTCATAAGATGTTTGTGTGCACGTTTAAGTTACTGAAAATAGAGACACATGCTTTAGAACAAGTTGGATACAAATTTTTCTAAAATGAATGCGACTCATGAGCGGATTAGGAATGATACTTAGAAATAAGATTAGGCGTAGTAACCGCTAAGTTAAGCTTAAGTCCGATCTAAAAATTTGTGATCGAGCTGTAGCTCAACATGGCTTGAGTAGTCGGATGCTTGATTGGTTTGGTCGAGTTCGGACGAAACTCAGTTAACTATATTTTAATTAAAAATTAGAAATGATATCATTTTTATTAAGAATTTTGTGTGTAGATTATTGGGGACAATTAGTCAACTTGAACTTGGGCTTAGATTAAGGGTAGTAATGGGCCGAGTTGAGTTATAGCCCACCTAAACTTGAACCCAATCAAAAATTTTGTGGTTGGGCCTAAAATCCAACTTGACTTGAGCGGTCCGAAGCTCGATTGAGACAATTAACTATATTTTTAATTAAAAATTTAAAACGACATTATTTTCATTAAAACTTTTGAATTTAAAACTAGATCGAGTTAAACAGTTTGAAAAATAACCCAACCTAAAATAAATATTCTTCATATTCCTAAGATAAAATAGTATTACAATTAATTTCGACATAAAAAGTCAAATTTTAAAGTAAAAGAAGTTAAAAATATATTGTTCACTTGATAAAAGAACCATCCTTGTTTATATAAGATTAGTGATAATTAGGGATCTAATTAAATTTCACATTTATCTTAATTTCAAACATGCATAATAAGTGTTTTGTAATTAATATGTGGTAAAAGCATAAAAAAGAAGATGATATAAGACTATGTTTGGTTGGATTGTTATTAATGAAATAAAATAAAATATAATATTATTCCATCGTTTAAAACGAGCGTTCATAATAAAATATAATAAAATATGATAAAAGAGAAGAGCTTCATATTACATCTAATTCCATCATAAACATTAAAAATAAATTACTTCCAATTTGATCAATTTAATATGAAATGTAAAATGATAAACAACATTTTACTATATTACATTATAAACTCTTCTTCTAAAAAATTTTCAACCAATACTCATTATTTTAAAGTAATGCTAAAACTATGAATGATTGATTGAAATTAGGTCGAATTGGATCAATCGATTAAGCTAATTTGATCAAGAGTTTACACTAAATTTAGAACTACGAAGGATCGGTTTAATTTAGCTTAAATTGTTTGAACAAGTTTAGAATAATTCAAATAAAATAAAGTTATTTGATTAATGAGTTAAAAATAAATTATGCTAAAACAAAGTTATTTTGATGCAATCGAATTGAGATTAGATCTTCTATTTTGGTTATGGTGTTTCTATTATGTTCTATTAAATCGTATTCACACATTTAAGTGGACATATCTATTCCACATAATATATGGATAAAATTTTACACATTCATATGAACATATTTATTTTACATAAATATATGAATAAAATTTAATAGAATAAAATTGAAACAAAGTAGCTGAAACATATATATATATATTTTGTAATTTAATTGGTAAGAAAGAATTCAATTTATCAACCTAAAAGGATTCGATTGGGCTAGTTTTTATAGAAACCAACGAGGACAGTAATGATAACTGGTGTTGCATCAATGAATAACAGGGCATGTGGGGATGTAGCTCAGATGGTAGAGCGCTCGCTTAGCATGCGAGAGGTACGGGGATCGATACCCCGCATCTCCAAACGTTGACTTTTTTCTTCTCGGATGCATATCATTACAGTTTATACCAATGGGATTATGCCACGTGAATGTTAGGAGATAACTGCTGTCACTCTATCACTTTCTCCTTCCCTCCCCCGGGTTTGCCACCTCATTTTGAGATAAGCAAAGCAAGAGCACACATTTCCATGTACTTCTATTTCATTTTGTCTTTTTTTTTTAATTGATTCTCTTCAAAGTTTCCATTTTTATATTACTTTTTCATAAGGTTATCTGTTTCTGCTCTTGGGTTGGCTTCAAAGTTGAAAACTTTTGAGGCCTTTCGCGAAAAAGAGCCAACAAGACTGTGAGGAATAGACAGAGAGTGGAGTGTGAGACAATGAGTTTATCATCATCGAAGACAGTGAGGAAGCTGCAGGTGGTGTCACCAGTACCGGCTGATATAGACATTGCAAACTCTGTTGAGCCACTTCACATCTCTGAGATTGCCAAGGAGCTGAATCTTAGCGCAAACCATTTTGATCTTTATGGCAAATACAAGGCCAAGGTCATTCCTTCTACCCCATTTCCTTTATAGGTCTGCTTCGAGTTTATGAGTAGGTTCAGTTTGGTTATGTTTGCTTACTGAATTATGGTGGTAGAAGAAGCAGATTGGATACTTTTTGTCATTGGATGGTAATTTACATGAATTTTCTTTTCTTCTTGTTGGAGACTTCTGTGTTTTGATTATAGTATGTCTCTGTCTCTTTTATGCTCAATTTGGTTATGAGATCGTCTTTGGAAAGAATCATCTCTCACTCCGAGCTGTTTTGGGTTTTTGTATTCATATCTTTTGGGTTATAGAGAAAGAACGGGATATAAGTCATATTTTACATGTGGGGTTTTTGTTTTAGTTGGATTACATACTGAGTGTTTATGTTGTGTGTTCTTGCCTATTCAGGTTTTATTGTCAGTGCTTGATGAGCTCGAAGGATCATCTGATGGATACTATGTAGTCGTTGGAGGGATTACCCCAACACCACTTGGAGAGGGCAAGTCAACCACCACTGTTGGCCTCTGTCAAGCTTTGGGTGCATTTCTTGATAAGAAGGTTAGTGTTTCAAAGTTTTGTGTTTGCATTAACATCTGGTTTGTTTGTTCTTTTCTTTTTGGTTGAGGGTGTTATGTGTTGGTTGTTATTACTAGATCTCAATTGGAAAGTTGGATTTTGTTTTACAACACATCCCTTTCTATTTTTTTCTTGCTCTTATTGAAAATGACATGTGAGGAAGCATTAGCTTATGCCCATGTCTCTGCCTATTTTCCATTTTCACATTACACTTAATGTTGTAGATTGCTCACATGTCCAGACTTTGCTTCCTCTTTCTGCTTATGTTTTTAGTATCTATCTAGGTATTTTATGTTTCTATTTTCGTATATATACAAGTGGTCCTTTTGTCGAGTTGTATACTATTCTCATAACTAATTCGGTAAGCTACTGCTACAGTGTTGTATTTCTAAAGTAATCTAACTGTTGTTACAGTGATCTTGGTACCCATTGCCTGAGTTTATAAGACCCTGACTCATTGAATGCTTACACTCTGCTATAATCATGCTGGAATAATCATGATAGGAACTTCTTTGTTTTGGATGTTAGGTTGTCACATGCCTTCGTCAACCATCACAAGGACCTACTTTTGGAATAAAAGGGGGTGCAGCCGGTGGTGGTTATAGCCAAGTGATTCCGATGGATGAATTCAATCTTCACCTAACAGGGGACATTCATGCAATAACGGCTGCAAACAATCTCCTAGCAGCTGCTATTGATACCCGAATTTTCCATGAGTCTGCCCAATCGGATAAGGCTCTTTTGAACCGTCTGTGTCCGCCCAACAAAGAAGGAAAACGAAGCTTCTGTGACATAATGTTTAGGCGTCTGAAGAAGCTTGGTATCTCCAAAACCAAACCTGAGGACCTTACACCCCAAGAAGTCAAGAAATTTGCAAGACTTGATATCAACCCAGATTCGATTACATGGAGGAGAGTGATGGATGTTAATGATAGGTTTTTAAGAAAGATTACAATCGGCCAAGGTCCTGAAGAAAAAGGTATGGTGAGGGAAACTGGATTTGACATATCTGTAGCTAGTGAGATCATGGCAGTTTTGGCCCTCACTACATCTCTGGCTGATATGAGAGAGAGGCTGGGAAAAATGGTGATCGGGAATAGCAAGGCTGGTGATCCTATAACAGCAGATGATCTTGGTGTTGGAGGTGCTTTAACCGTGCTAATGAAGGACGCCATCAACCCTACTTTGATGCAGACCCTTGAGGGAACTCCTGTTCTTGTTCATGCTGGTCCTTTTGCAAATATTGCTCACGGTAATTCTTCTGTTGTGGCTGATAAGATTGCACTGAAGCTGGTAGGATCTGGTGGATTTGTGGTTACAGAAGCCGGTTTTGGAGCTGATATTGGAACAGAAAAGTTCATGAATATTAAGTGCCGCTACAGTGGATTAAAACCTCACTGTGCTGTTATTGTTGCAACAATTAGAGCCCTGAAAATGCATGGTGGTGGTCCAGAAGTTGTTGCTGGAAAACCTCTCGACCATGCCTACACAACTGAGAATGTGGCTTTGGTTGAAGCTGGTTGCGTGAATCTGGCCAAGCATATATCAAACACTATGACTTATGGTGTAAATGTTGTTGTTGCCATAAACATGTTCTCATCTGACACCGAAGCAGAACTTAATACTGTTAGAACTGCAGCACTGGCTGCCGGGGCATTTGATGCTGTTATATGCACACACCATGCCCATGGTGGGAGAGGAGCGGTATACCGGCTTATTCAATCTATCAATTTGGCTATAATATATATGATGTGACAAACCTCAAGAGTTTCTAAATTTACTTTGTTGTCAGTTAATTCATTAGTATCATTCTTTATTCCCTTTCATCCTTGAACCAAGGAACAAATTTTGTTGTTTCTAGTTGTTGGATGCTATTTAGCTCCTTGTTCGTTCTGGTTAGACAAATTTTGTCAACAAATTTTCTCGTGAACTCCAGGTGGACCTTGGGATTGCTGTTCAGAAAGCTTGTGAGAGTGTGACTCAACCATTTAAGTTTTTGTATCAGTTGGAAATTAGCATTAAAGAGAAAATTGAGGCAATAGCAAGGTCATATGGTGCTAGCGGTGTTGAGTACTCAGAACAGGTAAACCTTAGCATACTATTTTTTTTTAATTTTTCTAGTTCACGTTCAAATTTCTAACTTCATTTCATGTCATGTAGTTTCTTCTATTCTCAATCTTTTTATTGCATTTCGTCTCCTTTCTTCAAGTTGCATTCTTTTGAAATTGGTTTAAACCATCATAGCAGAACTGTTTCTGGTTTATAGTATCTTACACTCAAAAGTGATGCTCGAAATTTAAAGGTTCTCAGTTTGTCTCAACAATGTCGACTTGCCCATTATCCACGGACTTGCTCTATGTCTTGAGCATTGTGATAGATCCATTCTTTGAACTCATCAAGATTGAAAATGAGATGAGAGGAAAGCAGATACATGCATTTCTTTTAGGTTCTGGCCATGTTCCAGGAGGTTTCCACCTATAGTTCATTTGGAGAATGCGGTAAATAATACCTAAATTTGAAGCCATGGTTAAAAAATGCATGAAGTTGTATCATGACAACTGGTCCTGACGCCATAATTTGTAAAAAATTGTTCAGAACTGCTGATTACACCTTGTCCCTTTTGAATGACTTCCTATTCTTTTATGTCTAATCAGGCTGAGAAGCAAATTGAGATGTATAGCAAGCAAGGATTCTCTGGTCTGCCAATTTGCATGGCTAAAACTCAGTATTCCTTTTCCCATAATCCGTCCGAGAAGGGCGCCCCAACTGGATTCGTCTTACCGATAAGAGATGTGAGAGCAAGCATAGGAGCTGGTTTCATTTATCCTTTAGTAGGGACAATGAGTACAATGCCCGGGTTACCAACAAGGCCATGCTTTTATGATATCGACCTTGACACCTCGACCGGAAAGGTTATCGGTCTCTCATGAAGTCAGTCGAAAAGGCTTGCCGATTAGTTGCAGACTGGATACTTTCAAATCTGATAAGAACTTGAATGAATAAATATCCAATCTTGAATAAAGGGAAAGCTGTTCTTGTTTCTGTTTTTTAATCATCTGAAGACTGCTGCTGCTGCTACATTGTGGTTAGGTAATTCCTTCAGATGCAGGATTGGTGATTACCTTGTTGAACAATTTTTTCCTCATCAAATTGTATCCAATCACTTCTTTGCAGTTATTTTGAGTGTCTGGATTTTGTTAGATGGTTTCATGTCAAAGCTTTTTCTCAACG
Organism: Erythroxylum shatona; assembly: GCA_027568895.1. Classification (NCBI taxonomy): domain Eukaryota; kingdom Viridiplantae; phylum Streptophyta; class Magnoliopsida; order Malpighiales; family Erythroxylaceae; genus Erythroxylum; species Erythroxylum shatona. The sequence goes on from JAOSBK010000003.1 coordinate 463,393, forward strand.
GCCTAGGCATGCGTATAAGTGTAATGAAACATCACATCAGCGATGAACTAGAACTTGATTCGGATGTTTTGTGGAGTTCAGATCCTCTGTCCAATTTTTATGGTGTCTTATTGTGTCCAGTAAATCTCAGTCATTCATTTATGCGGGCTCTACGTTTATTTATGTAGGGCTCACATGGGACCTACATAAATGAATGACTGAGATTCATTAGACACAATAAGACAACATAAAACTAGACAGAAGATTTTGTTCCTGTTTTGTGGTGACAATGGCCGACTTGAATTGGTTCCTTAGTCTCTTATTGGTTCGAATTGTTAAGTGACCGTTGCTTCATAATAACTTAAGCTATTGTATGAGGCTAACTTAATTAGTTTTATATATTCATTAACACATCTCCTAGCCCTTTTGAATTTGAAACTTATACAAGCTCACTTTACCTTATAAGTTTACCTTGTGTTGAATAATAAGTGAATAGTGGGATTTAAATTTACGATTACTTGGACACAAAGGTTCTGATACTATGTCAAGTGATCATCTCATTATAATAAATTAAGCTGTTATGTGAGATTAAATTAATTGATTTTATATATTTACTAACACAAATTTAAAAATTTTAGACTTTTAGTACAATTGACTAAAATGATGGACTTTTTATTTTATATTTTAAATTTATAAATAAACAATTTTATAACAGGATATTGAATGCAATATTGCAAAACAGTAAGAGGGCAGGACGTTAATATTGCATGCATGGCTAAGCTATCGCACTAAATTCATGGCGTCACCGTTAAATCTTCTTCAACGGTAGTTAAATACATCGCCATCAACAACATCACATACAGTTTCGTACAAGAAAGATCTTCAACATTCTCTGTCTCATGTGTCTTGGTTTCTCAGCTCTTCATCGATGGAAGATTCACCATTATTATCACCATCGTTTCATTCACCTAAAGACTATCTGCCCATAAGAGCTGTTGAAACATCCAAGCCCATATCCTCCATTTTCACAACTAGAAGAAGCTTGATCTTCGCCTTTGTTTTCACATTTGTGTTTGTGGTCTGTACTTTTTTCGTGCTTCTAAACCACCCTTCTTCTGGTTATCAATTTCAGTCCTCCCCTCATCGCACCAATTTCCTCGGAAGAACCACAAACGTTTCGCATTTCCTTTCGGATTCTTCCTCGCTTTCTCGCCAGCCAAACACCCCTTTACATGTTTCCGGCGAATCTTCATCCGATGATAAGAATAGTGTTAAAAAAGGGGTGCGTTCTTTCCCTAACCATACGTTACCGCTTGGAGAAAAACATGAACTTTCCGGGAAAACGGAAGAATTGGAGAGAACCAATAAGAACCCTTTAAGGAGTGATGGTTTAAAAGAGAATGTAGCAAATGGAGTAGCCAAAGAATCGATGGGAGGCTACAATGGTAAGCACCAAAATTTGAGTAAAAGAGGTCAGAAACCGGTAAGAAAGAAGAAGAGAGTAAAGAGGCCAAGTCCATCAAAGAGAAAGAACCGAAAGATAGATGATGAGAGATGGGTGGAGAAGATGCGTCATTGTAATCTATTTGACGGGAGGTGGGTGAGAGATCACTCATACCCTCTGTTTGCACCTGGTTCGTGCCCTTTCATTGATGAGCCTTTCAACTGCTTTCTTAATGGAAGGCCCGATGATGGGTATCAAAAATATAGATGGCAACCAAGACATTGCAAAATCCCAAGGTGCATATTTTGCGCTTGTTCTTCTTCCCCAGTCAGTTATCTCGTAAAAATCAACAAAAATATGGTTATTCTGGTGTATTTCTTTTGAGTTTGGAGTAGATTCTGCTAGAATAAGTAGTTAATTTCTTGTTTAAAAATGTTGAGGAATGCCTGTAATCTGCATAAATTTTGTACTGAATCATACTATGGCTAGAAATGCGATGAAATAGCCAGTGGAAGCAGATGCTTCTTCTCTGCAGCTATTGGATTGTATATGTGAAAGAATCTCACTGTTGGGACTTCACCATCTAATTAGGAACTGTCTAATCCAATATATTAGGTCCTTGAAGGATTTTATTCACCTAAGTTAGTATTTCTGAGCCAGTTGATATATTGGACTATGCTGTTTATACTTAAGGCTTTTGTTGAGATAATTTATGTCTGTATTAATATAGATAAAGCTGGCATGTTATGGTTGTTCGTAGTTTTTGTGCTTTAATGTGAATAGGACTATGGTAATTCCATGTTTTTACAGTTGAAGCTTGTGGTTGGAGCATGTAGGAGTTTGTTTACAAGAAAGATAGCTGTTGTCTGTTGTCTGTTGTCTGTGTTGGGATCACTTTTGATGGGTGGCTTGAGATTTATAGAATGGAAGGATATTGAGAAAAGTCTCAGTTTGAAGTGTCACTTGTTTGACTAACCTGGATCTTTATCTATACCTGAATAAGCTTTTGAGTTACAGTATACATAAGTTTGGTTCTTAGTTTACCCTGAATTGCAGGTTGAATGCAAGGCTCATGCTAGAGATATTGAGAGGGAAGCGTGTTGTCTTTGTTGGCGATTCTCTTAATAGAAACATGTGGGAATCTCTTGTTTGCATTCTCCGAAACTCGGTTGAAGATAAGAGCAAAGTTTTTGAAGCCTCGGGCCAAGAAGAATTTAGAACAGAGGGTTCTTACTCTTTTGTATTTCAAGTATGTTGTCTAATATTCCTTTTCAATCAATATTCTAACGTGGTTTTGATCAGTACTAAGCAAAGTTGTAAAGAGAAAATGAAAATGGATTCACAATCTGGACTTCAAAAACTATAATCAGATCAGCTGTTAAACAATTACTGCTATTAAGTAGTCAAGACACTAGTTAAGATCTTTTAATTTTTAATTTCTTTTCCCTTCTTTTATTTTGGTAATCATGTAGATTGCTGATGGTTGAATGGATCACTAGGATTATAACTGTTCAGTGGAATTTTTCCGATCGACATTTCTTGTTCGGGAATGGGAACTGCAAGGAGTAAATGGATCAAAGAAGGAAACACTCCGCATTGATATGGTTGATGAATCATCTAATAAATACAAAAATGCAGATGTTCTAATTTTCAACACAGGTCACTGGTGGACACATGAGAAGACTTCTAGCGGGTAACTTCTACTGTCTGCTCTCTCTCGCCATATCACTGATACCAGAACACTGTATAAGATTATAAATTTTGATGAAAATTTGACAGGAAGGACTACTATCAAGAAGGAAACTACATTCATAGCCAAATGGATGTCAATGAGGCATTTCTGAAGGCCATGAGAACTTGGGGTAGATGGGTGGATGAAAGTGCAGACCCTTCTAAGAGACTTGTTGTCTTCAGGGGTTATTCTGTTTCTCACTTCAGGTATGTTCAGCAGAATTACAGATATAAAGCCCTATGATTGAGGATTAAGTAACCTTTTTTTGTATATCCATACACAGGGGTGGAGAATGGGATTCTGGTGGGCAGTGTCACAATGAAACTGAACCACTGGATACAGAAAACTCATTTGAAATGGATCCACCAATGGTGCAAATTCTGGAGTCAGTCTTGAAGGAGATGAAGACACCAGTGTTTTACCTGAATGTTACAAGAATGACTAACTTCCGGAAGGATGCTCACCCTTCAGTTCATCGGCAGCAGAATTTATCAGAGGAAGAGAAGAGATCAAGATTCCAGGATTGCAGCCATTGGTGCCTTCCTGGTGTTCCTGACACATGGAATGAGATTGTATTTTCTCAACTTCTCCTCAGACATGGGCAGAAGCAACAAAAACCGAGACATCTACTGCAGAAAAGTGAAGCATAGTTATAGTCAGATGCTTACATCAATTTGAGGGATTCCAGAATTTGTAACACCTACATGTTACACACACGGAACAGGATAATTCAGTTGAGGAACATGATCAATGTCAAGTACTTGATCATATTCGACAAAGGGGATAATTCTGGCACTTTGTCTATTGCATGTATTTTAGAGCATGGGATGACCCTCATTATCTTTCACCGTCACTAACGGAAACAATATGGCCAGATGTATCATATCTTGGGAAAGTAGTAAAGTTTTCATCTCCTCGTCTGTACCAGAATATCATGTTTGGTGTGCTCCCATAATAAGATCTGTCTGGTGTTGCCACCAAGTTGAATTGCAGTGACAAATTAGTTTACTTTTTGTTTATTTATTCCACTCGATTGTCTTGCACTTCCTGGTAAGTTTTGTTTCTTGCATTCTAATTTTGGCATAGCAGTAATCATTCTTCAATCACACATGCTAAAACTCTTTTTATGTTGTAGCTCCATATGAAACACTGCTTTCTTTAGAAAATAGTTGTGTATTTATTCATGGATTAAAGTTACTGCAGAAGGAATCCTGGCCTGCATCTTCAAAAATCCATTATTCTTTGAAATATCCTCTCAAGATAAGGACTTATTATTATACACAACATAAGAGCTTATAGTAATTTCATCTGCTTTCAATCAAATTGAGCTAACAAGACCACCACTTGGTCCAGCCAAGTTTCCATTCACTACGCTGCAGTTCGATCTAATCTGTCCAGATGTTCCTGTCAAGACACTGAGATTCCCCATCCTTATCATAGATAACACAAAGTTTTCAAAGAAGAGTGTTTGATTGGCACTGAAGTTCCTGACAAGGGCCATGGTATCAGCAGCTCCGGGAGTTGAGAACAACTCTTGATCACTCTGAAGTAGGCCGTCACTAGTCAGAAGATTGGAGAAATAGTTATTATCAAAGCCATCAGGAGTTGTAGGATCAAGATTTGCCAGGACACTTCCATTTCCACCTTGGGGACAGAGTTGTTGGAGTGTTGCCAGGTAAGTTGTGTTTAATGATGGGTCAGGAGCATTAGTACCGTTGAAATTGTATAATCGGCCGATGAAAGTTCGACATTGAGCTCTTCCAAACGTATGAGCACCTAAAAAGAATAATGATGCAGGATTAGTGTCAGTAGTTCATTTACTCTGAGGATTTGAAATTTTTGAGGCCTAGAACTGGGTCATATCATGTCTAGCAAAATAGTTAATATACGGGGCTTCAATTTCTACGAGCTTTCCTTAAGACAGATTACTCAAGTTCATGTTGAAAAAACCTCTCAATTACTGTCTTTTTTTGCAGTCTCTGTCTTTGCAAATTAAAATGATAATTACCTGAAAGTGCAACCAGATCAGTGTTGTTGTTTAGACCAACATTAGTGAACTTCGTTCTGAGTATGTCAAGGGTTTCAAAGGGAGCTGGGATTGTAAGATTTGCCAAGGCTCTGCTTGCATTTGTGCTATCTCTTCTTCCTAACAGGTTTGTCCATGAAGGTCCTCCCGACTGTACAAAAGGTTTAAATAAGTTCCTGTAGTTATTTTTTGTACCACTTTACACTCTAATGACTCGACGGTCCAGATATTAGGAATTGACGCATGACCTAAAAATGATTATAAGCTCTTCCAGATAGGACTTGTTAGCATACCAGAAAAACAGATCTTTCAGCTGCAATGGTTAGTATGTCAGCACACGAGACGACTCCTGGACAAGCGCTCTCCAGCATTCTCTTCATGGTGTCAACAACATCGAAACCTCTTGCTGAGTTGTTATTTGCAGCAGCTTCTTTCTCACTCTCTATAGTTGCAGTGTTATCCAGCAAAATTGATGCATCGCAACCCTGTAACAAAAACCAGTAACTTTGAGAATCAGAAAGGATGGAGTCCTTTCCTGACCTTTAATATAGATTTAAGTTAACTTTCATCTAATATTGTTAGCACATGAAAGTTGAAAGGGAAAACTATGAAAGATGTGTCCTTTTTTACTTTTTGATCGTAGATTGTCTGGTGGCTTTGTGTAGTTTTATGACAGATTATCTGTAAAGCTTACCAGCAAGGTCTGTCAAGAACTTAGAGGGCCACAGGATAGGTCATATCAGCTTTTTCTTTTTAAGTCTTCTTTATTACAGATGAGGCTACAAGCGCCTTTCAATTAAAGGCACTTGCTTTTCGTTGATTTACAAACTCAATCTACTTTCTTTCATCAAACTAAAGAAAAAAGGAAGAATCTTTGATCAAAACAGCTTCTGCAGACAGCTGGGATGGTTAAGGAATTGCACCCAGTATCTGCTGTTTCGACTTACAGACACAAGCAGTTCCTGTTCTGAGCTAGAACAACTGCTTTTCCCTGAACTAGTCTACTCTATGGATCCAAGACCAGGGAAAAAGAAGTTAGCAGCGGAAGAAAAAAATTGAATAGAGACAAAATGAAGAGTGTTGTTTTACGTTACATTAACAAAACAGTCATGGAAGTGAAGCCTGATGAGACTGGCACCAATCCTGGGATCAGATTGCAGTGCCTGCACAAGGACTCCTTGAATAATACTAGTAACATTTGGACATGTTTGATTATAAAATGTTGGACTTAGCTGACCCCAGGCTAGTGATCCTCCCAGCAAAAACACCGCACAGAGCAAAGCTAACCTCGCATGCATTTTCCCTGTAAGAAGTTTCTTTCTCCAGAGTTTGTAATATGTTGAGGGTGATCCAAACATCCATTTAAAGAGGAAAGATGGACGGCAGGAAGTTAAACCACGTTTCTGTTGACTTTTCAAATTGTGTACCAGTCTGACAGTAACAGGTAATGAATTATAATGACCGGTAGCAAGGTGACTTGTTCCTCACTGTTTGTTGGCAAATAAATTTCCTTGGATGATCTCACATAATTAATACTTTTCAGATAAAGTTCGTGTAAAAATCATCTTTCATTACATTGTAGTACTATTCAGTATGCCATTTGGATCAGTTCTTTATTGGTTTGGTGGATATCACTTTCAAAGATTTTGTCTTTGATGTTGTTTGACAGAACTTTCTTATCTGCTAATAGATTTGTTTATTGCAGTCTACTTTTGGCATAAAAGAAATCATTCTTCAATCACACATGCTAAAACTCTTTTTATGTTATATTTTTGCAGCTCCATATGAAACACTGCTTGCTTTGGAAAATATGTGTGTGTATTTATTCCTGGTTTAAAGTTACTGAAGAAGGAATCCTGCAAGCATCTTCAGAAATCCATTATTCTTTGAAATATCCTCTCAAGATAAGGACATCTTATCACACACAACATAAGAGCTTGGAGTAACTTCATCTGTTAGCTCTTTCAATCAAATTGAGCTAACAAGACCACCACTTGGTCCAGCCAAGTTGACATTGACTATGCTGCAGTTCAATCTAATCTCTCCAGATGTTCCTGTTAAGACACTGAGATTCCCCATCCTTATCATAGATAACACAAAGCTTTCAAAGAATGCTGTTTGATTGGCACTGAAGTTGCTGACGAGGGCAATTGTATCATCAGCTCCGGGAGTTGAGAACAACTCTTGATCACTCTGAAGTAGGCCGTCATTAGTCAGAAGATTGGAGAAATAGTTATTATCAAAGCCATCAGGAGTTGTAGGATCAAGATTTGCCAGGACACTCCCATTCCCACCTTGGGGACAGAGTTGTTGGAGTGTCTGCAGGTAAGTTGTGTTCAATGTTGGGTCAGGAAGATTAGTACCGTTGAAATCGTATAATCGGTCGATGAAAGTTAGACATTGAGCTCTCCCAAACGTATGAGCACCTAAAAAGAACAATGATGCAGGATTAGTGTCATTAGTTCATTTAATCTGGGATTTGAAACTATTGAATTTTTAACATGGGCAGATTGTAGAGTCCACTTATAAGAATTAAACTTGGGTCAATTATTATGACCCTTACTACTTATAAACTCTTTAACATTTTTACATTTAGTAAATATAAGATATTCTAACATTCCCTCTCAAATGCAACTGAGATCGGACTGCTGAGATTGAACATTCAGGCGGACAATTAGAAAATTAATAATCCGAATCAAACCTGCTCTGATACTATATTAAATTTTTAATATATGTTCACTTACAAAAATTGAGCTTGATTCAACTATTGTCTAAATAATTAGAACTAGTTATTTAATAATAGACCCTTATTATTTATAAACTATTTAATATTTTCATGTTTAGTTATGGGATACTCAAACCAAACTTTGAGGCCTAGAATTGGGTTATATCATGTCTAGCAAAATAGTTAATCATTCCAGTCTGAGCTAAGAACCTCTGAAGTTCCCGTTGAAAAACCTCTCAATTGCAATTTCTTTTCGCAGTCTCTTTGCAAATTAAAATGACAATTACCTGAAAGTGCAACGAGATCAGTATTGTTGTTTAGACCAACATCGGTGAACTTCCTTCTAAGTCCGTCAAGGGTTTCAAAGGGAGCTGGAAGTGAAAGATTTGCCAAGGCTCTGCTTGCTGTTGTGCTGTCTCTTCTTCCTAACAGGTTTGTCCATGAAGGTCCTCCCGACTACATCAAAGGTTTAAATAAGTTCTTTGGTACCACTTTACCCTCTACTAAATCGGTACTCATTACCCAGATGCCATATAGACTAACTTGACAGTCCAGACAGTAGGAATTGATGCATGACCCAGAAATGATTATAAGCTCTCCAAGTAGGACTTGTTAACATACCAGCCAAACAGAACGTTCAGATGCAATGGTTAGTATGTCAGCACACGAGACGACTCCTGGACAAGCACTCTCCAGCGCACTCTTCATGGTGTCAACAACATCGAAACCTCTCGCTGAGTTGTTATTTCCAGCAGCTTCTTTCTCACTCTCTATAGTTGCAGAGTTGTCCAGCAAAATTGATGCATCACAACCCTGAAACAAAAACCAGTAACTTTGAGAATCAGAAAGGATGGAGTCCTTTCCTGACGTTCAATATAGATTTTAGTGAACCTTCATCTACATTGTTAGCACATGAAAGTTGAAAGGGAAAACTAAGAACGATGTGTCCTTGTTCACATTTTGATCCTAGCTTGTCTGGTGGCTTTATGTACTCTTAGGACATTATCTGTAAAGATTACCAGCAAGGTCTGTAAAGAACTTAGAGGGACCATGGCAAATCATATCGGCCTTTTCTTTTTAAGTCTTTGTTACCTACAGATGAGGCGCAAGCACCTTTCGATGGAAGGCACTTGCTTTTCGATGATTTACAAACTCAATCTACTTTCTTTCATCACCCTAAAGAAAAAAGGAAGAAACTTTGATCAAAACAGATTCTGCAGACAGCTGGGATGGTAAAGGAATTGCACCCAGTATCTGCTGTTTCGACTTACAGACACAAGCAGTTCCTGTTCTGAGCTAGAACAACTGCCTTTCCCTGAACTAGTCTACTCTATATATATCCAAGACCAAGGAAAAAGAGGTTAGCAGTGGAAGAAAATAGTTGAATAGATACAAAATGAAGAGTGCTGTTTTCAGTTACATTAACAAAACAGTCATGAAAGTGAAGCCTGATGAGACTGGCACCAATCCTGGGATCAGATTGCAGTGCCTGCACAAGGACTTCTTCAATAATACTCGTGACATTTGGACATGTTTGATCATAAAATGTTGGACTTAGCTGACCCCAGGATAGTGATCCTCCCAGCAAAAACACTGCACAAAGCAAAGCTAACCTCACATGCATTTTCCCCACAAGAAGTTTCTTTCTCCAGAGTTTGTAATATGCTGAAAGGGTTATCCTTTTTAAGAGGAAAGTTGGACGGTAGGAAATTAAACCACGTTTCCCTTGACTTGTCAAACCATGCACCAGTCTGACAATGACAGGTAATGAATTATTATGGCCTGTAGCTTATTAACGTGAGGTGTACCCCATTGTTCGTTGGCAAATAACTTTCATCGATCTCCCTTAATTAATTCCTTTTAGATAAGATCACATTATTCCTTTTAGATAAAGTTCACATTGTAAAAATCATCTTTCATTACACTGTAGTACATTCCGATCAGTTCTTTCTTGGTTTAGTGGATCTCACTTTCAAAGATTTCGACTTTGATTTTATTCGACAGAACTTTCTTAATCTGCCAAACTATTTTAATGATTCCCTTACTTGTTTAGATTCGATTTGTGTTCTTACCATCCTCCAATTCATGTTTCCTGTCATCTTTGTAATGAATACTTTTAACTTGTTATATGTCTTTAGGTGGAAACTAAAAACAGGTGAGGTGACTGCTGCTGCATAATTTGGACAAAAGTTGTACGGCTGCTCTTTCGTCCGCTCGATGATTGTACATGCATAAAGAGGTCAACTTTCCAAAGATGGTGCACAGCGCGTGCGTCTTCTTTGAATCTTTTAAGCTTTTCCAATGTCTTGTATTCACCATGTCCTGTCAGGAAATTTCCTCAGTTAATGCACGCGTATCTTTCATTTTCAACACCAATAAAACAAGCAGCCGATGAATCACATGTCAACAGGAGTTTTCACCAGAAGGAACTGGTTTTCTGCAGTTGGTTTTGGAAGATAGGACCAGAACAAGAGCTTAAGACTGGAATCTTAGACCAGGCCAACTAATTATTTTCTTAAGCCATTGGCCTGAATACTATTAAAACTGTGAGATTGTACTTCCCTTTCTAACCAAGGATTCTTCAAAGTGAGTTTGCACATTAATTCTACTGACAACAACTTATGGGATAAAAGTAAATGTTTGCTCTGCTCCTCCGTTGAACTCTTCTGAACAAATGCAATAGAAAATGACTATATATGTTTAAGTCATGAGTTTATCGAGTGATTTAGTTAAAGAAAATGATTAACGGACTATTACAAGTCATTATCACATTATTAACTTAATTGATGCAGAGTTTTGGCTGAATGTACCCAAGGTAAAGGAAGTTGAGTCAAACCAGCATGACCACCATTGTTAATTTGAGGTTGTTGGGTCGTTTCAAAAACATGCGAGGTCAATGTTGGTTGCAGGAACTCTTCATACATTGCAAGCTGAACCTCTCCGGGGACGCTTGGCAGATAACTTTGTTCTTTGAGCTTGTGCGTGTGTTTGTGTTTGGTAACTGGTGTTTGGGGTATTTATAGCTGTCGCCGGGAGATTCCATGATAGCTAACTTGCTATAAATGTATGCAAATGTCAGTCATAATTAGACAACCAAAAGTTAGCTAGAACTTAGCTAAGAGATGACTGAAACTATGTATTTATGGATTGGTGTTCAGAATATGTCAGAACAAGAAGCCTGGAAATGGTTATGATTCTCATGCGTGACCATATGGTTTCCAAATGAGCTCGTTTGAATGGGTTTCCGAAAAGTATTGAGTGCTACTAACTGGTACAGTAGTAAACGATGACCTATGTAGTATCAAAATCCTTGAGTCACTTGGGATGTTAGGAAATGCAGATCTTTTTATGCTTGTGTCTAGTGAGACAATTCATACATCAACTCGCTTAAATGAATCCAACAGAACCACAACCCAAAGCTGTCCTGCGTCTCAATGCAGCTTGGACATAAAAGAACGGTGGAAGAAGCCCCACTTGGAACAGTGTTCTTCCAAGTTAATATATAAATATACAACTGTATTTGAATGAGTTTTTGTATTTATTCCTGAACTAAACAGGAGCAGGACAATACATTAGAAGTACAAATCTAGTGGTTCATGAGTACAGTGGCCACAGAACTTAAATATCAAGCAGAAAACTTTAGAGCAACCCAGTTGTGTCAAATGCAACTTAAGAATTTACTACTCTACAGTTCCTCCTAATCTGTCCACTGGATCCTGTCAGGGGACTTATACTTCCCATCTTGATCATGGAATTGGCAAAGCTGTCAAAGAAAAGGTTTTGGTTACTGCTAAAGCTCTGAACAAGACCTCTGGTTGTTGATAGGGCCTCATCACTAGAAAATAGGATCTGGTCAGAGCTAAGAACGCCCTTATTGTTGAGTAAGTTCTGAAAGTAATGGTTGTCGAATAGATCAGTTGAGCTCCGATCAAGAACCGCGGTCGCGTTTCCGTCACCATTTCGACACAGATTTTGCAGGTCAGACAACATACTTGTTTGCATGGTAGTATCAGGAGCACCGCTTCCCGAGAAGTTGAACAATCGATTGCTGAAGGTGGCACATCTTGCTTGTCCAATTGTATGACTACCTACAAATGAAGACTGACGATGCTCAATTTTCAAGAAAAACAACAGTGCATATAGCAGCTTAGCATCAAAGCATAGCAAGAACTTGACAGGTGAGATATAATAGTTTCTTAGGATTATGCTCTTTAACTGTTCTCTCAAACATAGATTTGAAGGACAGTAAAGCAGTTCAGTTGAGGCTACCAAGCAGCAAAATTTGTAGCTTTTCTCTTAAGACAAGCACAAGAGGACAATCTTTATCCCTAAAGATCAGAACTTTCACCTAATGTAAAGAGTCTACTCACAAGTTATCTATCCATTACTATTCTCACATGAAGATATGTAAAGGGTCATCATTCTTTCTCCCGGAATATGAGCATTTGTACCATTCTTCCATTAGTGTACATATGTGAAAGGGTCTGTAAAGCATGAACTGTTGCAACAGAATTGAAGTATTAGAGATGATGGGTTCACCTGACAAGGACACAACATCAGTGATATTAAGGCCAACAGCAGCAAACTTGGAAGTGATTAAGTTAAGTGAATCAAATGGAGCAGGAAGTCCATTGGCTGCTCCTGTCTGGTTAGCCACCAGACTATCTCTTCTTCCAAGCAATACTTTCCACTTCGGTCCACCACTCTGCAAGAAATTGGAAGAAAACCAAAATAAAAATAAAAAAATCTCAGATAAACAAAGCCAATAATATGACAACCGTGTTCCAGTGTGATTTAAAGAACAATTATAAACTTGTCAGACCCAACACCAACAATCAGAGTGGCGCAGCGGAAGCGTGGTGGGCCCATAACCCACAGGTCCCAGGATCGAAACCTGGCTCTGATACAG
>JAOSBK010000003.1:483995-532983 GCA_027568895.1 Erythroxylum shatona
CCAGGGGGCTAGAGGATCATCAATAGGAACAATTCCTATTTCCCCTCCTTTGGCGTGACTCGAACTCAAGACCTCCTTAAAGGGAGAGCCTTAAGTGAGGAGCTTTGACCACTCAAACCACTCCTACTTGTCGTTAATGTCTACTTTAAATTTAGTTGACGTAGCTTTGTCACATATTTCAGAAACCATGACTATTAATACACATCGGTCAAAATTAACACAACAAATAAAGAGTAATAAAAAGACGTCGTTATTAAAAATATAATCTATAAATCAGTTTACACAACCTCAACCTTTCGTTATTTGTTTGTTTTCTCTCAATCCTCATCTCTTTATTTTATATTTGTTCTTTCATCGTTTAAAACTACTTTCGCATTGCAATGTGCTATATTCGCAAGGTCTTTATTTTCAATTCGTACCCCTAATGCTTTCAGCGTAAGAGGATTAGAGTTGTGTAATCTAAAAATTGAATGGTAAGGATGTTGAGAGAATAAATTAAAAACGAAAGAAAAAACTGAAGCACTAATATCGGGTTAGAATTAAAAGTTTAAACATTTTATAATTACTTTTTAAAGTTCATGCTATAATTAAACAAAATTTAAAGCTTTAACATTTTATTACCACTTTTTTAACTTCGTGTTATAATTACAAAATTTAGCAAATTTTGAAAAATTTTAATTAATTATACTCTAAAATTTAAAAGTTAGCTGTTAAATTGAAAAATTAAAAATTAAAAAATTAGGGAAATTAAAAATTTAAATCCCTCCTAAGTACATCTAAATTTATAAAGTTAAAAAGCATAAAACATTCGATATTCACTTTAAAAAAGGGGGTTTTATTCGGTATAAGACAGTCACACAAGTTTGCAGTGTTCGATCATTTTTAGTCGTAGGATGTAATCGAAAGATGGTTGCTGCGCCCTTCGCCGTCGATCCTATGATTCAAAAACAATGATTCCGACCCTATAAACACTCCGCTATTTACTTCCCGTTTCTTCAACTAACTCTGTTCTCACAATGCGTCGTCTACCCTCCGCCGGCTACGGCGGCGACGGTCGGCAAAGATCTTCACCTCCGGCTCCGCAGCCGCCGTATCCATGTTATACCTCACAAGACCCGAATTTCTACCTCTATAATCTCCTCGCTAACGCTCCGGTTCAGAACCTCAACTACGTAAACTTCCCACTGTACCAAAACCCTAATTTTCCACCCGTAAACCCTAACTTGTCAATCCAAAACTCCAATTTCCCATCCCAGAACCCCAACTTTTCAGTCCAAAACCCTCATCTTCCACCCCAAAACGCTAACTTTTCAGTCCAAAACCCTCATCTTCCACCCCAAAACGCTAACTTTACAGTCCAAAACCCTCATCTTCGACCCCAAAACCCTGATGTCCGTCAAGCCCGTATCCAGAAACCCCAAAACTTGAATCCTTCGAGCTCAACTCCAGTGGCACCCAAACGGACGGTGGAGGCGATTGACAAGGTCGCGGAGATGGCGTGGAACAAACTTGTTGCCGCTGGTGGGAGTGTGTCGGCGTGGGAAGTCGCTCGGGCCGCTGCCACTGCTTTGCAGGTCGAGTCGTGGAGTGAGTTGGGGTTTAGGATGCAGGAGGTGCCATCTATCCGCCGACTTATTGCGATTGAAGGGAAGGTAAAACATATAAACTTAGAACAAAGAGTTTGTTAGCAAAAGTGAGGTTGTGTTACTTCTGTTTATTTTACTTCGCAAGTTTTGTTATAATTAATAGGAATAGAAAGTGGGATAGATAAGAGTTTTGAGACCGCTGATGGTTGTCAAAGTTTTGATTTTCCTGTTTAAAATTGAAGTTGCTGGTTTGATTAGTTGAGTTTGCTGTAGGAGGCACTCTATTGCGGGGAGGTAATGAAGGGATAGTGAATCTTCTGTTTAAATTTTGATGTTAACAAAGGAAGAAGGAAAAGGCGAATTTTATGCATGATTTTCATATAGTATTTTTTTAAAGCTTTTTGGACAACTGGGAATGCGAAACTTGCACATCAACATCCATTGAACAACTAGCTTGGTAGCTCTTTTGATTTTGAGGAGAAAAGCAACGACCTCTGCTAAACTATATTTTTAATGCGGCTTCAAGGGAAAGAGAATTTATCTTTGAAGTATTTGAAATTTATAATATTCTATAACTTTTCTGTTACATCTTTTTATTTCGGTTTTATTTTTCCTGGTCATCTTTCTCTTATGGAGAAGGAGCTGCAGGCACCAAGGGCTTACTCTAGTATTTCTGAAATCATTATTTTAGTGGAAGAACTGGAGTTAGAACTTTTGGTGCTTGTTTCTTTTTGGAACGATCTATTGGTTTAGTACTATGGCATTGCCTTCAAAAGAGAAAAAGTAAAAAGCTCTTGTGCCTAATTATTTCTTTACACCCTTCTGTGTTCTTTGTGCTTGTGGATATAAGCTTTTTGTGTTGACTTGAATTCCTGCTACTGATTTGTATTTTTTTTTTATATTTAGATAAATGCATTCATTCATTGCTTTGTTGGGGTTCACAAAATTACCTCCTTGTATGACTTACAAGTTGCAATATGCAAGAAAGAGGGCCGTGGGCAGTTTGAAGAGCTGAAATTGGGCCCCTTACTTCAACACCCACTTGTGTTGCACTATTTTCCTGTTGATTCTGAATCTTCGGAAGTGTTCAAGATTACTGGTGAAGAAATAATTCTTGCTCTTCGTCAGTTTATGGACACTTTTCATAAGAAAGACATTAATATTGATGAATTTCTGGATTTTGTTGCTAAGAAACGTAATCTTGCGAGGAAGGAGATGCTTGGTATTCGTATTCAAAGCTTGGGGTGGGTATTCATAATGATGCTCGTTTCCTCACTTCTGTTTGTTATCTCCTTTTCTCATTTTTTTTTTTGTGATTTAGGAAAATCCTGCTAGTTATCATCTCCTAGTAAACTTTAAAATTAGGAGACAATTATTAAAATTTTGCTATTGTAATACTGCGCTTGATTTAATTTTCTATACAAATTTTGTACAAATTGATTTTGAGCAGAATGAATTCATGTCAGGTTCTATAAACGTTAGTTAAACTTTGACCACAGGTTGTACGTCTCTCTTATTCAAGAAGCCAAAAAGTCTCATGATGCTTTTCTAAAGAAATACCTGGGCAAGAAATCTGATGCAATAAAGAAACGCAAGAACTTGAAAGAGCGTTTTTATGCCATACGTGAGTGCGTCGATTCAGGTTCTTCACCAGTCAAGAGTTTCTGTGGTAAACACATTAGATTTTTATCATCAAGCTCAGAGGAAGAAGCCAGTGATGATAGTGCATCAGAAAGTAAAATGAGAAGCAATGATAATGTCAGTAGATCAAATTGCATTTCACATAGCTCTGATCGGGTCAGTAGCTGTCCTTACCCATCTGAGGCCGAAGAGCTATCCAGGCTGCGCCTAGATGGCGAAGTTGAAATTGGTTCGCAATATTCTTCTGCTAGTGGCAGCTCAAAGCACAAAAAGAATATCAGGCCATTAACAAAGAAAAGAAAATTTAAAGATGAAAATTGTAGTGCTCCTTCGCCCTCCAAAACGTGTAAAATAGATGGGGGGAAACTAAAATTTTGTGTCAATAATACAGAGGAGTTTTTTGATACTCAAGACCTCTTACTACCTAATAATACCATGTTGTCATTCATCACAACTTGGAAGCATGCATGTGCGCATCACACACCAGCTGAGGTAAGTCGATGCATCATTTGAATTATGAGCTATTGTTATTGCTTCTTTGAACTTTTGATTTTGTGTTTCATTTGATGTTGGTTTCTCTTGATAAAACAAATTTTGTCGGAAGAGATGCCTAAATTTCAAATGCAAATTAGAATCAGTAACAAGGACAAAGAATTGAAATTCTCTTTTCTGTGTTATGACCATCCTCACCCCAGTTCAGTGCATGCCTAATACCTGTGGCATGTGCAATAATTTGAGGGAAAGGTTATAAGGTGAGTTTCTCTACTTATTCACCTCTGTGTTTAATTGATACCAAGCCTGTAGGATGCTTTGCCTTTCATCTAAGGGTAATAATTTGGTTTCAAATGTCAAAGGTGGTGCTTTACATCCTTGTCAACATTGATGACTTTTCCCTGTGAACTTTAGGTCATTTGTAGGCCTTTATGGACCTGCCTTTGGTAATAATTTGAAAGCAAAAATTTTCAGGGTGAAATATTTTCTATTTTCATATTAAATCTTTTTGAGCGAATATACTGGCATGCTTCCTCATTTAAAATTTGCTTCTGCTTTAGCAGATCTATTTTCAAGAAATTTTATTTGATCTCTTGGTATCAGTTGTTTGTAAATGTTGCAGATAATTGGCCATTCTTTTATTTTCAATATGGATGGGGAGCTTTACAGTTAGAATCTTTTTTACTCGTAGGTACTGGATAGAATGCTGCAGTTCTATAAACAAAATAATACTTCTGATCGGCACTGTAGAAGAATCAGATCAATGTTCTCTTGGTACCCGTGTATCGGATTGCTTAATGTTGCTGTAAGTGTCCTGCATAAGTTTTGTAACTTATGCATTACATGTATTCTTGAAATATGTCCCATTAGATTTTCTTTTCTCTTAATCAATAAAAGGATAGTTCCTATTTTGCTTATTCTTCTCTTTTATTGCAAAGCATGGTGGTTTTTCATAAGTTTGTTTGGGCCTGCCTGGTCTTTCGAAAATCAAATCCTGTATTATGTGCAAGTAAATGTCATATATGGTGGATGGTCTATGTGCTCTGTTGTCTCAGTATTCTACAGAGTAAATTTGTGTCTAGACATATTTCTGGATCTGTTTTGTGTTGAGGTGTATTGTGATTGGTATGATTGTATTCATTATTTTCTAGTTTTTTATTATTTACTAGATTAAAATTATTGCTTATTTTTTTTTCCTGATTTGATTGTTCAGGGCCTTAATTATGGATGAAATGACTTTTATTTTTTTTGCAGGTGGCATCTATGAAATCTGTTAAAAACTGGGATAGTATCTATGATACTTTTCAAACCATAACTGGACATGAGTTGCACAATAATGCGACTGCTGAAGATGCCAAATATGAGATCATTGATGTTGAACCAAATGAAAATCACAAGTCAAATGCATCCAAGCAAAGTGTACAGCAAGCATCCAGTGAGTGTAATCATCTCCAACCATCACACTTTCCACTTTTGCTAATTGTACCTTATCTCTTGTTTTTAATCAATTTATATGTAAAACTTAGTTTGTCTAATTAGTAGATTCACAGGTGTTACTGTTGAGGCTATCATTGAGAAAGTCATTAGTTACTGTGATGTTGACCTGGAATTTCACAGCAGTAGCCAATCATTAGCAGAGAACAGATTGAACTGTGTGAGAAAGCTGTGTAATTGTGAGTTATGGTTGGTTGACCAATTTGGTGTTAATGAATTTGAATATCTTGGTCATGGAGATTTCTTCACTTTTCTGGAGAAGCATTCATCCCTATTGCCACCTTATCTACGAAGTTGCTTGGTTGGTGATGTAACTGAAAAGTCTTCTTTAGAGATTAATATGGGACAACATCAGTTGATTTTATTGGTATCTCAAGCTATGAGTAACGTAAAAGAGAAAAAAACTATTACCAAGGAGATGATTTCTGCATTACTTAGGGGACAGTTTCCTTTGCTTAGTTTTGAGATCAAGGGGAATGATTCTATGGAAGATCTCTTGCAAAATGTGAAGAATAATCAGCATAGTGTGATCTCAAATCGTGTACTTTTTTCATCTACATTATTAACAACAGCTCCAATTAGTGAGTCTTTGCCTCATGAAGATGAGTCTTTACCAGATTCGCTGAGTACCATTTATTGCCAGAAAATAACACCCGTTGAGTCTGTCACATCGAAACAAGCAATTGAAGTTTTACTTAAGGCACCTATATTGTCTGATTTAATCTTATGGTCACACTGGGACACTGTATTTGCTCCTACACTTGGTCCAATTGTGGAATGGTTATCAAATGAAGTCAACTTGGAAGAATTGTTGTGTTTGTTGACAAAGGATGGCAAGATGATTCGGATTGATCAATTTGCCAGTGCTGATACATTCTTGAAAGCGGCACTTGATTTATCTTCTTTCCAAACTGCTGTCTCGTTGTTATCCTTGTTCTCATTGGCAGGAGGTAAAAAGCATGTACCTTTCTCCCTTATTAAGTCTTATGCTAACCATGCATTTGATGTCATTTTGAAGAATAAATTTGAAGATACTGTAGTGGAGGCCAATAAGAATCATCTGTTGTATGGTGAAGCTGTTGAGAGAGTTTGCAGTAATATAAGGAGTTGTGAATTACAGACTGATCAGATGAAAGGGAGTCGGACAGTGTCTGTTGCCTCAAGGTTTGTCCTTGATTGTCTGGGCTATCTACCATCAGAATTTCATGGTTTTGCAGCTGATGTGTTGCTCTCTGGGATGCGTTCTGTAATTAAGCATGCTCCTTCAGCTATTTTGTGTGAGTGCAACGTAGAAGAGAGGCTTATGCTTCATGAGATAGGATTATCTCTTGGAATAATAGAGTGGATTGAAGATTACCGTGCCTTTTGTTCCACTAATGCTGCTGAATTGTTCATGGCATCTGAATTATCAAGTAAGGGACTTGTTAGGGCTGAACTACAAACAGAGACAAGGTGCACACTAGATGCGCAAGATAAAGTTTCTCGTGCTGAGGGGGGAGTTCATGTTAGTAATATTTCTGATAATCATGTTATTGTGGGTCACAGAGCTGATGATATAGCAGCATGTGGTAATGGAATTGTCAATGGTAGCATAAACAAATTATCTGAAGATGACATTGATAAAGAAGCAAGCTTGGTCATTGAGTCTATAAGGAGAGATGAATTTGGTCTTGTTTCAAACCTCTCAAACATGGAGAGTAGCATGTTGAAGAAGCAACATGCTCGCTTAGGGAGAGCACTTCATTGTCTCTCACAGGAATTATATTCCCAGGATTCACATTTTCTTCTGGAGCTAGTAAGTTAACTATTGCGCCAAAGCTTTTGCATGTACATCACTTTATAGAACTTGTTTTTTCTGGTACTTTTCTGACTTGTGACAAGGGGGAAGAGGCACTGAGGAGTGTTTTATTGTTTTATTTTATGTTGACAAGCTATCAGGTCCTGTCACAATTTTGGTATCATGGAGGAAGCGATAAGTTGTGTAATCAATTAAACCTGGGTTAAATTTATAGTTTGCTATTTGGTTTGAGGCTTTTGCTTTATTTCTTGGACTAATAGCAGAGGCAAACCCATTGAAAGCCCATGATCAAGGAATTAGACCTTTAACCGAGTTGGAAAATGAACCAAAACCAAAACCAACACCTAACATCATCTGTAAACGTTTCCACATTTCAATGCAATTTATAATTTGTAGTAGAACATCTACCTTGCTTTTTTGAGGAGGCATTTTGTAGACTTGAGTTTTAGCGTAATATGACTTCCCTCCATTTTCTTCTTGATATATATGCTTCGTTTCCTTCTATGGTTTGTATCATAAAGTTGTGTTGGCATTTTTATCCATGTCAATTCTTTTGCTTCAGGTTCAAAATGCCGATGATAACATCTATCCAGAAAATATCAAACCTACCCTAGCATTTATTCTTCAAGATTCTGGTATTGTTGTTTTGAACAATGAGCAAGGCTTTTCTGCTGAAAACATCAGAGCTCTTTGCGATGTTGGGAACTCAACCAAGAAAGGATGTGGTGCTGGATACATAGGGCAGAAAGGGATCGGCTTCAAATCAGTATTTCGTGTATAATTCTCTTATCATGTTGTTGTTTGTGTGTGGTGTATAATTGAATGT
This sequence comes from Erythroxylum shatona, assembly GCA_027568895.1. Classification (NCBI taxonomy): domain Eukaryota; kingdom Viridiplantae; phylum Streptophyta; class Magnoliopsida; order Malpighiales; family Erythroxylaceae; genus Erythroxylum; species Erythroxylum shatona. The sequence goes on from JAOSBK010000003.1 coordinate 491,833, forward strand.
CAAGAGGGATATCATGGTGGGGGAGGGTTGAAGTGAACTTTCTTGGTTTCCTTGCAGTCACTTTGTCCTTGGTACAATTGGTGTAATATTAATTAGGACATAATTACTAATTAATCATGAGGATATCATGCTCAACAGGGACGTCATTTCCACTTTTGAGGGACAGGATATCATCCTCACTTTTGAGGAACACAAAGTGTCATGAGAGTTACTCAGTCATTTGCTATGACATTGATTTTTTCTTCACTCGGTGACTATATTGCATGATTGTTTTGTTTAATGAATGCTGCAGTATGGTGTGAATTGTGATTTATACAACATATTGTGTTGCAAAAATGTAGTGTGCAAGATGTTTGACTGCGATAGAAACCGAAAGACTGGACTATGTTTATTTTAGTTCTGCAAGTGACCATCAAAATATATCTATAAGACCTGGTAAAATGTTTTGTTTCTTGGAGTCAGGTTCAGTCCAGCACTTGCTTTCCACTATGAATGTGCAGTGTGATTTTAACCGTTTTATTTCATTTGAAAATGGTACCTGAATAGTGGTATTTACTTTAGACCTATTTTTTGTGATGAAGATGTAGTGGAATAAGACTGAGGGAGTTTAAGTTAGAAGAATAATTGTGTCTATTCCTATGAATGCTGAAGTCCAGTGTGATGTAGATAAATCACTAGATAGAAGATGGGATTATTGACTAAAGGTTGCTATGAGTTTGCTGTTGTGTTTGATTCTGTTAATAGGTTGCTTACTGACCTTTTTATGTCTTATTGCAGATTACAGATGCTCCAGAGATTCATTCAAATGGATTTCACGTTAAGTTTGATATAGGTGAAGGACAGATAGGTTTTGTTTTGCCAACAGCCATACCTCCTTGCAATATTGATTTGTATACTAGGTTGGTACGTGGAGAAACTTATCAGATGGATGACGAGTGTTGGAAAACATGTATCATACTTCCTTTCCGGTCAAAACTGTCTGAAGAAACCGCTTTGAAAATGTTCTCGGATCTCCACCCTTTTTTGCTTCTCTTTCTTCATCGCCTTCATTCTGTTGTCTTCCGGAACATGCTCAATGATTCATTTGTAGTCATGAAGAAAGAAATTTTGGAAGATGGAATTGTGCAGGTCTCATGTGGGGATAATAAAATGAATTGGCTTGTAACATCACAGAAATTGCGGACATTTGCTAGTCATCGGAAAGTGCAAACAACCGAAATTTCAATAGCCTTTACACTTGAAGAATCAGATAATGGGGAGTACAAGCCACATCTAGACCAGCAACCTGTATTTGCTTTCCTTCCTCTAAGAACTTATGGTTTGAAATTTATCCTTCAGGGTGATTTTGTTCTTCCTACATCACGAGAGGAAGTGGATAACAATAATCCCTGGAATGAGTGGTTGTTGTCAAAATTTCCTGGTTTTTTTGTAAGTGCAGAGGGACATTTTTGTGCCCTTTCTTGTTTTAGGGAGAAACCTGGAGCAGCTGTTTCTACATTTATGAGCTATGTACCACTTGTGGGGGAGGTTCATGGATTTTTTTCTGGGCTTCCCAGGGCGATTATTTCAGAACTACGGAGGTCAGCCTGTTTACTTCTGGAAGGAGACAATAGTAAAATGGTTCCTCCTTGCAAGGTTCTTAGAGGTTGGAATGAAGAGGCCCGCAATCTTCTGCCTGTTGGCCTGCTTCATGAGCACCTTGGCCTTGGATTTTTGGATAAGGATATAGTTTTGCCTGATTCATTGGCCAGAGCGTTGGGTATAGTTGATTATGGACCTGAAACTCTAGTGAGATTTATGGTCAACTTATGTGGTTCAAGAAATGGCCTAAAGTCAATGGGCCTATTCTGGTTATCTTCTTGGCTGAATGCTGTATATACAATGTTACTACATTCTTCTGGAAAAAATGATCTCATAGATAGGCTTCGCCATTTAGCATTTATTCCCCTTTCTGATGGTACTTACAGCTCAGTGGATGAAGGTACAATTTGGTTGCAGTCTGATGCCTTGAGCACTGACTTTAGTGGGACACTGGAATTTGATGTTTTTCCTAATTTATATGCTAAACTTAGGACTGTAGATCCCCTTCTCTTCTCTGTTTCAAAAGGTGACTGCAGATCAGATGATAAAGTTAGTCGGATTCTTTATGAAGTAGGTGTGCAGCAGCTCACTGCACATGAAATTATGAGGGTTCACATTCTCCCAACAATACTTGACAAGAGAACCATAAATGAAGAAAAGGCATTGATGACAGATTACATCTGCTTTATAATGATTCATTTGCAATCAAGCTGCCCTAGTTGTTCTATTGAAAGGAAAAACATTATCTCTGAGTTGCAGAATAAAGCCTACATATTGACAAATCATGGTTATAAAAGGCCAACTGAAACACCAATTCATTTCAGCAAGGATTTTGGAAATCCTATTGATGTGGATAAAATGTTTGATGTTGAGCATTTTGCATGGCATGAGGTTGATATCGCTTGTCTAAAACATCCTGCAAATAACGCACGTTCAGGTGGACTAGTGAAATGGAGGGAATTTTACCAGGAACTTGGTGTGACAGACTTTGTGCAAGTTGTTCAAACTGATAGGAATATTACTGATTTATCACAGACTAATTTCAATAATATCATATCAGATCAGGCCCTGATTTCCCAATGTCTAGAGATCAAAGATTGGACTTCTCCTGAGTTAGAGCATCTGTTATCTTCATTATCTGCAAGTGGTGATAGAGAATGCTGCAAGTATCTTCTGGAGGTTCTTGATGTGCTATGGGATGATAATTATGGTGCCAAAGTTACTGGTTGCTTGCAATTAACGTCCAATCCTGATGCTGATGGAAGACCCATAAGGTCTTCTTTTATAAACAGCATCTGTGACACAAGATGGATAGTGTCAAGTATGGATAATGAGCTTCACTACCCTAAAGAATTGTTTTATGACTGTGAGTCAGTACGATCAATCCTGGGTGCTTGTGCTCCATATGCCCTCCCAAAGGTTAGTTTGTTGTTAATGTTAACATAAATGTTTATAAAATCTTCCTCTCCTACTTCAAGTGAGACAGTATCGCTCAACTATTTGAATGGAATTCTTATGCAGTTTCTTTTTTCAGAAGTAAGCCATGTTTTATTTTGGTATTGGCCAGGTCTTAATACATTTGACATAGTTGAAAGGATTTGATGGATTAGATTTTGATGTTATGTTTGCTTTACAACTCACCTAAGCTTAGATGTCCATTGGGTTATGAATTCTGACATGGCATAAAATCCAGTAATCACCTTATATTGATCCATAATAGAAAACTAGAAGAATGGAGTTATATAGTAAGACATTAAGATGATATAGAGCTAAGGAGTTCATAAGATACAGAATGAGGCATAGATTTTTTTTTTTTGGTGGGTTATACTGCTGATGGGTGTTGCACATTGGATAATTTCACTTTTGTTGATCAAAAGAAGGTGCATGAATGATCTGATTGATGTATATAAAGTTTGCTCTTAGTGTTATAAGAATTGTAGCATCTTTGTATTTGGATAATAGTAATTTTGTTTGCTTGATCTAATGCGTTATCTGTACTGCTTTTCCTTTCTGAAACAGGTGAGAAGCTTAAATTTAATGTGTGATATTGGCTTTAAGACTAAAGTAACTCTCAGTGATGCTCTCGAACTTTTAAGAGTATGGAGAACATCCAAGACCCCTTTTAAAGCCAGGTAGCACTCTGATTTTATATGGATGACATGTTGATCATGAAATTGAGTGGATGACATGAAAAATCTTTAACTATCATGGAAGATTGCACAATTATTGGCTTAGAGGTTACATGTTTTCTTTATAGCTTGTAAAAGTATAACCTTTGTGAATCTCTTCGGGTGATTCTCTTACATCCTTAACAGGTCATTCTCTTAAGTTTGTGGTATGGTCTTATAATTGCTCATGTTCGTGTTGATATCCTTCAATATTTCTATTCTTATTAATTGTTTGCACTATCAGATCATTATTTGCTACGTTCTGATGTGTTTTTATTAGAATTTTTAATATGGGTAGAGTGTAGAGCCCTATAAACAAAAATTAGGCGTGGGTCAACTATTGTCAAAATGACTAGAACTAGTCATTTGAATAGTTGACTCTTATTATTTATAAACCCTTTAACATTTTTATGTTTAGTCAATATTAGATACTCTAACATTCCCCCTCAAGTGCAACTAGGACTGGACATCCAATTGTTACCTGAAATAAACACAGTGGTAATCGGATCAGGCTGCTAGGACTGGACATCCAGATGGACAACCGGGAAATTAATAATCCGTACCAAATTTGCTCTGATACCATATTAGAATTTTTAATATGGGTAGAGTGTAGAACTTATTAACAAAAATTAGGCTTAAGTCAACTATTGTCAAAATGACTAGAACTATTTATAAACCTTTTAACATTTTCATGTTTAGTCAAAATGTGAGATACTCTATCATTCCCCCTCAAGTGCAACTGGGACTGGACATCTAATTGTCACTTGAAATAAACGCAGTGGTAATCGGACTGGGTTGCTGGGACTGGACATCTAGACGGACAATCGGGAAATTAATAATCCGTACTAAACCTGCTCTGATACTATATTAGAATTTTTAATATAAGTAGAGTATAGAGCCCATTGACAAGAATTGGTCTTGGGTCAACCATTGTCAAAATGACTAGAACTAGTCATTTGGATAGTTGGCCCTTACTACTGATAAACCCTTTAACATTTTTATGTTTAGTCAATATGAGATATTCTAACAGTTTTTCTCTTTCATTTTGTTTGTTCTCTACAATCTGATTGTAATTTGTCTTATCCTCTTTCATGAGCTAATAAATCTCTCTTATGCCAGCATTTCTCAAATGACAAGATTATACCTGTTTATCTTGGATGAGATATCAGCTTCAAATAGCAAAATTATCGAGACATTTCATGTGGAACCTCTTATTTTTGTCCCGGATGGATCTAGTTCAAGGCAGGAGGATATCAAATCTGGTGTATTTTTAGCTTCTGAGGATGTATTTTGGCACGATCCAACTGGCTCCATGGAACAAATGAAGCAGATCCATCTCCAGCGTAGATCAACAGATGTGTTGAACTATCCCCTATACAAGACATTGAGCAATATTTATCCAGGCCTTCATGAATTTTTCGTCAACAAGTGTGGAGTACCCGAGGTTCCTTCTTCCCATAATTATCTTGACATTTTGCAGCACTTATCAACCATAACCTTGCCTTCTCAAGCTGCTAATACAGTACGTAACTGGTATACAGATTTTTTTTGACTTGTCTGATTGTAATGCAATCTAAGTATTTTCTGTGGATGTTTTAGGTGTTCCAAGTTTTTTTGAAGTTGAGTGATGCACTAAAATCTTGTTCACTCAGATCTGATGATATTGTTCACATGAAAGAATGCCTTGAAAAAATAGAATATGCAATACTTCCCACTGTGGTAGATAAATGGGTTTCACTGCACCCTTCATTTGGTTTGGTGTGCTGGTGTGATGATGAGAAGTTAGGAAACAGGTTCAAGCATTTGGATAATGTTAATTTCCTTTACTTTGGCAATCATGGTATCATGGAGTCAGAGACGCCTGGCACCAAGTTGGCTGTCCTCATGCAAAATTTGGGAATTCAAGCTCTCTCAGAGGTAAGCACATACTTTCCCCCGAAATCAGTTTTTTCTCCTTTTACCTGCCTTATATTTGTGTTCTCAGAACCTATCCTTGAAAACTTGTTGATGACATTTTTTCCATGTTGTTTAGAATATTGATTCTAATATCAATTTGAACATGCTGTTATTATCAGCAATGCATGTTAATATAATCCCAGCTATTCTGCCACATGGTTTTGGTGGCTTATTGTGATAGTTTTGATTTGTTCTAAAGGATAACTTCTACTCTCAGCACCTGGTGTAATTTTTGTATTGAGCAATTTCTTTCCTTTCATACTTTTCTTGGCCCTTCCCTACCCTAGAGCATCCTGTTTCCCTTATGAATTTGCTTTTCATATTTCTCTTTTTGTGCAGGTCGTTACTCGTGAAGCAATATTCTATGGTCATGCAGATTCCACCTCCAAAACTTCTTTGATTAACTGGGTTCTTCCTTATGCACAGCGTTATATATATAGTTTACACCTAGATAAATATCAGCGACTCAGAGAACGTAGATTTGACAACCTGAGACAGCTGCAAGTTGTTGGTGTTGAAAAGTTATTTTACAGGAATGTCATAAAAAGTTGTGGTGCTTCATCCAGCAAGAAGCAAGAATGTAATTGTCTTCTAGAGGTATGGAATCAGTCATAATTCTGCATTATTTGTAGCTTCTAATGTACAATGCCAGATGCAAAGGGGATTTCTTTCAAGACTGACTAAAGAGCTTGATGAAGCCTGTTGTCATTTGGCTTAAAATTTTTTGTTTTAAGTGTGCTCGAAACTTAGATATCATTTAAAACTAAGCCATAATTGGTCTCTGTCAGATGTCTCAGTTGTTCATTACGGAACAAACCATTGTGTTTCATATCCACTCCTAATTGAAGAAGCAATTTTCAATACCCATCAAATCTTTTTTTTTTTTTCTCATTGTCCAAACAAACTCATGTCCATTACTAAGAATTCCATTCCTGTTCCGCATCTGTTACAAATGAGCCCTAAGAATAATGTGGGTAAGTGGCAGCAATGGTTTCTTCATAAGCAAACATATCTATGATCGAAGAAGGCAACCTAGTTCTCCTCTTTTCCCCCAATGAGCTGTGTGGCAGCATGTTATTGATGATTGTGTCTAATCATTCACAAATATTTCTTTTATTGGTGTTCAGGGTAGTACTTTCTACACGACATTGGAATCAGATTCACATGCTCTATTTTTGGAGCTTTCTCGCTTGTTCTTTGATGGAAGTCAAGAGCTACATTTGGCTAATTTTCTTCATTTGATCACCGTGATGGTTATGTCTGGTTCCTCTGAGGAGCAAACAGAGTTCTTCATCATTAACAGTCAAAAGATACCAAGGCTTCCTGAAGAAGAATCTGTTTGGTCCCTCTCGTCTGTTTCTGATTCATCAGAGAATGCGGAAGCACTTAAAATAGATATTGCTTCCGGTTCAACTTATGAGCAGAAACCTGGGAAGCTCAAGAACAAACTAGGGATTACTATGAACTGGCCACTGGATGATTGGAGAACTGCACCTGACTTGGATTATGCTATTGCCAATGGCCAACCTTCGGCATCACATCATATCAAGCCACTTGAGATGAATGATGAGAATGCAATGATCATTGGCTCCCAAGTCACAGGAAAAGCCCCAATAGATATTGATGCTAACTGGACCATTGAATATGATTCAGCGGTGTTATTATCCCCAGACTCTCAAAGTATAACTGATCATTCTGCTCAAGCTTGCAACCAGACCCCTATTGTTGATTTTGCTTGTGAACCTGCTGAGGCATATGATGTTGCTGATGGCCCTGAGTTGAATGGCTCAAAATTTCCCCAAAGAGATCAGCTTAACACTGGTGCGCCTGATAGAGCCCAAGCAATACTTACTGGGAGGGTCGGCGAACAACTTGCTTTCAAACATATGTGTAACATATTCCCAGACAAAGTTGTCCGGTGGATTAATGCAAATAATGAAAGTGGGTTGCCCTACGATATTGTTATAGGGGAGGAAGGAAGTAGTATGGAATACATTGAAGTAAAGGCCACAAAGTCTGCAAGAAAAGATTGGTTCCTAATCTCTACGAGAGAGTGGCAATTTGCAGTTGAGAAAGGTCAATCTTATAGCATCGCTCATGTTCTTTTGGGTAATGATACAGCTAGGATAACAATATACAGAAATCTTGTGCAACTATGCCAGCAGAGGAAGCTGCGACTGGTTGTTATGATGCCAACAGAGTAGTTGTAGTTCCTTTCATCCCTTTGCTCCAACAAGGGCGGTCTTTAACCTTTTCCTAGATAATGCATGAAATTTGGTGTTGCTAGATGACAAAGAACTTCTGTATCTGTGCGGTTGAAGCAGAGAGTTGTATCTCTGTTTATTTATGTTTCAAAATCTGGGGTTGACATTGGCCATCCAATGCGAAACACATCTGCAACGTCATGTTCTCATCACAGGTTCTATGGACAGCTGGATCCAGTGGTCTTTTTAAGCTGAAGCATATGTTCTCATTCTTTCTAAACTATGTCAATCCATTTTTTTTTAATATATTCATGTATTTATGTGATCATATAAGAACCCAATTGTATATATGACTCAAGTTTATTGTTAACAAAGAAATGTGCAGAGAATTTCCATCATATCTCCCCTTTCATGGTCCTTTGATGGCGAAGGCAGTATAAGTAGGTAGAAGTGGATTGCAAAGACAAGAAGTGTATCGAGTAACATGAGTCGTTTGGATATTTAAGTTCTTAAACGTATAAGTTAAAATGACGTTATTTTGATTAATTACATTTTTTTTAAGTCGCGTTCTGAACAAAATTTTAGTTGAAATCAAGATGCTTTCCTGTATCTTCAATGGCATTTTAGGCTATGGAAGATTTGTCAAAATGGAAAGGTTAACATAGCCACGAGTCAGACAACCCGACATTAGATATTTCTTAGATAATGTTCCTTAACGACCACTAGTAGCTACTTCCCATAGAAACCACTAAAACAGACCAAGTAGACGAACTTCTTCTCAAGTCACATAAGCAACCCCTGTATTTACAGTCACCTTCTGCATCAGTAATGGCTCTGAAATGGCATGTCATTAACCCATCATCACCCACCTTTGTACCATCATTTAACCCGAGAATCCTCCATTCAAACCCTCTAAAGCTTGTAAAGAACTCATCTTCATATGGTAGAAGAGGTACCCATGTGTGCCAATCTTCTTTAGTGGAAGAAAAGCAAGAAGTCTCATTTACTGAACCCGAAAACCAGCTGATCAACGCACTTATTGGTATCCAAGGACGTGGGAAATCTGCAACCTCCCGGCAACTCGATGTAGAGTATTGTTTATTTGCCTTTTGAGGTCTTGCCATTGAACGTAGCGTATATAACAGTATGCGGCTGAGAAATCTTTACAGAAACTTGTCAATTTCCTGTTTTGTAGGACGTGGAACGTGCTGTGAAGGTTTTGGAAGGGTTAGAGGGCGTGCCCGAACCAGTACGTAATATATTTTAGTACCTCCTATTCATAGATTTGATACACCAGAATGCTCTGCTGTGCATTGAAGATCAATTGAATTAGAAGATGCTGGACATTGATTTGTTTACAATTGGGTCGAGCTTAACTCCATAGGCAAGCACTATGGGATGACAAGTTAGATGCATTCGCATGTGCAAAAATGTACCGCGATAAGTTGACAAAACGATAGCCAGCCCAATAGCTGCTTCTTGTCAGCAGCTGCGATAGCTTTTACAAAAATTAAGAATAGGGTTAATCAACATGTTAACTAATCGATGACGATAAATTGGATCAGATTTTGCAGTTGGACCTTCACTTAATTTCACCCAAGCTTCAACTTGATCATAGATAGATCACCTAGGTTCGGGTCTATAAGCAGTGACAAAATCTTTTTTGTCGATAAAGATAACCTCAAATTAATCAATCGAATATTGATTAATACGTAATTGATCGAGTACTACTTGAAAAAGAAAAGAGAAAGACTGAAAGGAATATCTTATCAAGGTAATCATATTTGTTTCGGTAAATATGCTCAGCAAGCACCTGAAACTGCTTGGATTACGTCTAGACAATTATAGGGTAGCTCCAACAAATGATCGGACTAATGACTTGTACAATAATTTAAATAATTTTTGGTCAAGTCATGCATACATATCTATAACTTGTATTGGTTCTGCTTTTCTCTAAGCTCATTGTGTTCATTCAAGAATATGTGATAATGATTCTGTTTCTGATCCATAGCTTTGAAGTAGCATAACTTCGTACTAGTTCTGCTTTCTTAGCTAATCTGTCTTCTCCAAAGTATAACCTGTACTACTGATAATGTTTCCCAGACAAGCTCAAGTTTAATTGAAGGTCGTTGGCAATTGATGTTTACCACTAGACCTGGTACAGCATCTCCAATCCAGGTACACTTCCCCGCATACCTTTCCTCTGCCTCCCAGTTTCTTCCTATGCTATGTGTGTTTAGTAGTATTCTTTGTGATCTTTAAGTCATTTATCAACTCAATTCAGAAAAAGGCCTGATCTTTAATACTCCCCTTATTCCGTGAATGCACTTCTGTCATTCTGAATCAACTCGAATTGCAAAATATGGAGAAACTGAGATACTGTCCTTTCGGGATTATGTGAAAGTTCTCCTTATTCAAAGATGACTTGATTGAGAATATGTTGCTCCTCAGATGATTGAAGTAAGAATATTTTCTGCTCCATAATAAAATATCAGGCAATGTTAAAGTGTAGAGTAAAACAGCAAATAAGCATGAGAAGACAGTTTTTTTTTTAATAATCTATTTCCCAAACTAGAGTGAGTAAGGAGGAGTCCATTATGAAGGTTCATCTTCATGTGCTTGAAACATTATGAAACGGTTCCATCTGCATTTTTTGTCAATCTCCCTCTTATTAATTACCATATTTGCTTGCAGAGAACATTTGTTGGCATTGATTTCTTTAGGGTATTTCAAGAGGTGAGCCTTCAAAAAGATGATCCCCGAGTATCCAACATTGTAGTGTTCTCAGACGTGATTGGCGAGCTGAAAGTAGAGGTATGAGGTCTATATCTTACTGTTGAATATATTAATTAACTTGATGTTTTTGTTCATAGAATAACAACTTGTCAAAAAGATAATCAATGTTGATAATACCTTTTCTTGAGCTGTGAACACAAGATATCTAGAGCATGACCTTCATTCCAGCCATTTATTAGAACTCAGAGACATCAAGCAAGCAGTAAAAGAGCTATTGGATAAGATCACTTTCTATCTACAGCTTACTAACTTTTACCTTCCATAATATGTAATTTAAAATTTATGGCTCTAATCTTTCATGCATTGGAAGTGATCAAAAGCTTGTTAGTATGGAAGAATCAACTCTTCATCTTACATCATCTACCTTTTAACAGGCAGCAGCATCAGTTGCAAATGGCAGACGAATCCTTTTTCGGTTTGATAGAGGAATATTTTCATTCAAATTTTTACCATTCAAAGTTCCATATCCTGTGCCATTCAAGCTTCTTGGCGATGAAGTAAAAGGTTGGTTGGACATAACATACCTGTCCCCTTCAGGAAACCTCCGCATCTCCAGAGGTAGTAAGGTACGTGTTCATTTTGTAACCACCAGGAGACTAGTTTAGTTCTTGTTCTATTGATCTCTCTTGTTGGGAAGCACACAATTAGTGCATGTCTCAAACATATATGCTCAAAATTCTCTTGCATTTGTGTAGTGCAGGGCACCACGTTTGTGCTACAAAAGAAAACTGAACCTAGACAAATCCTGTTGTCAGCCATTTCCACGGGAACACAAGTTAGTGAGGTAAACTGGGAAGTTATTAGTGAATTATTTTCAGTTTTCCATCAGTAACAAGATAAGAAAGTTTCTCCTTTTTAATCATTTACTGTGCAGGCAATTGATGCGTTCCTGACTTCAAATCAAAATGTGAATAAAGATGAACTAGAGCTTCTTGAAGGCGAATGGGAAATGATATGGAGTTCACAGGTAAGAATAAGATCACAAGAGCATCTACTGCATGAGTTTATATAGATGATACTTCTGCATCATCAAGTTCTTGCCTTTGTTTAAGATATGCTGTAAGAATATTCAAATTCTTCGCCAAAAATCATCTTCGGTTATTAATAATAAAGCAATAATTTGAATGCTTAATGTTTTAGTTTCAACTGAACTAATGGTTAAAGAGTTGTCTATGTTCCAGATTGAGACAGATAGTTGGATAGAGAATGCAGCCAATGGCCTTATGGGAAAGCAGGTACAGAGAAAATGGCAGTCATAGTTCTGAAATTATATGGATGCAATCCACATAAACTTTTCTTATGGAGACATCTGTATCTCTTTGTTTTAGATTGTGAAAAGGAATGGACAAATGAAATTTGTTGTAGACATCTTACTTGGCCTCAGATTTTCCATGACTGGAACATTTGTGTAAGTTTCTCAATGATCAATGCAGACTCCAAGACAAAGATAAATGCGGATTTTTCTTGAGGTTTTCTATGAAACCTATCCCTCACATTTGATACAATTTTGTTCAGCAAGTCAAACACGAACTCGAACACGTACAATGTCACATTGGATGATGCAGCCATTATAGCCGGTCCAGTAGGATACCCTTTGGAGATGGAAACCAAGATCAACTTAGAGCTTCTGTAAGATTCCTAGTTCAAGTTATCAAACATCTAATCAGAAGAATCCATTTGACCCTTTTCTAGGCTACAATTTTACACAGATCATGTGCTCATATTGACTATCATGTTGCAGGTACAGTGATGACAAAATAAGGATAAGCCGAGGTTACAATGGCATTACTTTTGTGCATGTACGAACTGATGGATCTAAGTAGAGGTGAAGCAGAGATGAAACTGATTCTGGATAAATCCGGAAATGAATATGAAAGATGAGTATTGCTCAGTAAAAATGTCAACAAAAAGGTAATTATCAACATTAGTAAATAGATTCTCTAAGAAAAGTATATCATTTGCACTCTTGAATGTGTAGCATTTGGAGATGTCTTTATCATTTTAGACAGCGAGTACATATTGTGTATCATTTTAGATAGCGAGTATATTGACAATTTTGTCATTCAAGCAATTTTGTCATGCACTCTTGAATGTGTAGCATTTGGAGATGTCTTTGTTTTGTACAACTTATTGTATGGTGAGAGTTTGCATTTAGCAACCAAGAGAAAGCTACTAATTTCAAAGAAGTTGGTGTTTAATAGGTCACTTCACTCTCATAAAGCATCTAATCCAGCAAGAAGAATCCCAAGAATATAAACTTTTCCTTCAAGTTGTATCTACCATCTACCCATAGCTATTTCTTGTGATTCTGCTTCTCTTTAGCTCAACTTTTTTGCTATTTCCCAATGCCTCCTATGTTGGAAATATGGTCAAGAGTATAGGATCAATAAGGTCATTTCTCATTGCATTTTACAAACATCTCTAATGAAGCCAATCCCTGGTTCTTTTGAGTGTCAACATATCAAAACCAGGTACACCTAATCATATCACGTGTGAAAGGAGCTAATAGCTAACAGAGTACATTGAATAAGAGCTTCTGCTTGGCTAGTAAGCAAGAAAACTCGTGCTCAGTTGCGGAAAACACCACTCATCCTGAAACTCAAGCTTCATTCTTCACGCTTCTCAGCTTATACCAGCAAAAACACTGTTACATATCATGCCTGAAAACTTGTGTTCTTCAGAAATTCTTCATACTCCTTCAGCATCATCGTTGATCGTTTAGTGACGACATTGCCAAACTTTATACTTGAGGAGATAGAGACCAGTTGGGAGAAACGGGCATGAACCACAGAGCACTTGACCAGGAATTGCCTTCCACCCTGACGTCCATTAATGAACAGTCATCTTACAAACTCTCCCAGGTAGGTATAGTATCAAGTAGTAACCATACTTTTTGTGTTGGTACACGTCAGTTTGACACCAAAACTTACCCCATCTTTGGTTGAGAGATAACTTGAGGAGTTGCAATGGCATCAGAACCGGAAACCAAGCGTCTTCCATGAACAGTGAGGACACACATCTGTTCTGTGTGAAATATTACATTAAACTGGATAAGACTTGCTCTTAAACCTTCTGCAAGAGTTCTTCGGGATCATTACTAATCAGATTAAACAGAAGATTACACAGTAGACATTAAAGATGGTAATTGATCATGGACAACATGAAAAAATGAGCTTAGTATTAAGCTGCACACATTTAAAAAAAAAAAGTAGGAATTTCAAGCATACAAAATAAATGAAGATATTAAACAAAGTCAATTAAAAAGCACCAGTACATAAAAGTCAAGGATTTAGCTTACAAATTCAGGATACTGTCAAAGTCTAAAGTTTAAAAAGGATAAATCCTAAGAGCTACATCCTAAATTAAACAAGCCAAATGAGAAAAGCATGAGAACAGAAGAGTCAGCTCTTCCAACTATCCCTCTTCGGCCAATAAAACTAAAGAGAAGAAAGAAGCAACTTGAACTATATCAACAGGTCGTGACATATCTATAGTGACTCGAGCAAAAACTATATCCATCCAGGGAAGACTTACATCAACACGGGACAACTAAAATGTCAACACAGCCACTGCTCGACAACTAAAATGTCACCACAGCCACTGCTCTTCTCTAAGCATACTTCAACACTCTCATAAACTCTCTTTACTCTTGGTCCAGCACAATATCACCAGCTCAGAATCGTCATTCTTGAACATTCCCTATTCTGGCATTGCCTTCAAGTGCATGTTCATCACCTATTCCATCATATCCTCCTTTACCAGGTCTGAATTAATAGATAATACACTACTATATCCCCTATTCCCATCTGTAATCTCGTTATCCTGAACGGTAGCTTCATTGGTTAGTATGATCTCAGTCCCTTCCTTATCATCCTTTACAGCAACTTCTTCGTTGCCTACATTTTTTTCCATACAAGCATCATTACACTCAACCTCAACATCACTGCCTGTATGTTTTCTACCATCCATGCACTCCACCTTTTCCTCATGACTAGGAGCACCACCATCACAACCTCCATCACTCTCGTTCCCATTCTCATCATTCTCCGACACATTTTCACTAACGTCCTCCTCGAGCACCGCAACACTATTACCCTGACCACCAGCACTACTACCACCACCACCGTGCTGCCCCTCCAAGAACAGCAACCTCCTCCTTAAATCCCCCAATTCTCTTTCCATCAAAAACAGCCTTTCCTTCAGAGTCAAATTCTCTTCCTCAAGTTGAGCTATATGGGAATCCTGATCATCCACCCTATTCTCCAAGACATTATTGTAGCTATAATTATACTCTCCAACCCCAACACCTCCATAAGTGGGATATACCATCTCAAACCGACTCAAATCATGGTCTAACCTCCTCTCCACCTCCACATGCTCCTCCACATCGCTCTCACTCGAGCCGTTACCTTCTTCTTCCTCCTCCTCCTCATTTCCCGGCGACCTCAGCCTGATCAACCCCTTCATCGACCCATATCCATCCACCCCCCATTCCTCCTTGGCCATATCCCCCAACACCTCAGTCGACGGAGAAATTATCGGCGTCGGCAGCACCGCCGGCGTCACCGGACACGGTGACACCAACGAAGCAATACCCCCCGACCTTTTCGCCCGTATGATAAAAGACGTCGTGTTCCGTGGCGCATAGGGCGCAAAACGGTTGTTGTACTTCTTCTTGTTGGGATTGTAATAGTACTTCCTCGCTTTCATTCGATTCTGAGCTTGCAACTCATTAAGACTCGGTGGCTTATACCCACCACTACCACTAGTAATTGGATTTCTCTGCTGCTCTTTGTTCTTGTTGACATTCTTTCCCTTCCAATTGTTCTTGCTGTTCTTGATTCTTGACTTGTTAGAAGCAACAAAATTGTTGCTATTAAAGTTCAAGGCAGCACCATAATTTGTTGGATCCACAGTCCACGGCTTGTACCCACCTCTTGTCATCGGATTCATCACCATCATTGGCGGTTGGTTCATAGGCTGACCGTGACCCAACTGAACCGGGTTCATACCCTGGGTCATCGGGTTAATTACCTGAGATTGAGTCATCATCGGCGGCAGTTGCTGGGTCATCATCGGTGGCTTTTGTTGCTGTTGGCTCATCATCTGCGACTGATCGTTCATGGGAAAACGGAAAAATAAAATAAAATAAAATCCCAAACCCTAAATCCCTCAGGAGAGAAACCCCAAGATGAAAAACCAAAACCCAAACTCAAAAAATATGAAATTAAGCGGCTTTAATTCAGCACCCACAAGAAATCAATCAAAAACCCTAGAACAAGTTTCGATCTTGCAGTTGCCGTTACGATTTCGGGTGTCGAATTTCGTTAATCCCTTGGTTTCTCAAGCAGATCAAATTTCTTTAGACCGATTTAACTCTAAAAATTATAAAATCCCAAAGCTCTTGCGTTACGTAAATTCTGAGATTAGAAGGAGGAGGCGCGTATTTGTAGGAGATAAAGAGAAGGCGGTTTGGGCTTTTTGGTCTTTTGAGAATAGTGTTCGATAAACGGCGACGATGATGACACGTGTTGAAGCTACAGAGAGTTATTCTAAAGTTGGATTTGGTATGAATTAGTAAGTAAAGGTCTTGTTGGATTGTTGGAAGTCTTAGTTCTATTAGTATTAGGGCCCAATTTTACTAATTTAAATTCATGACTTGTTTTCTTAATTTTAATTACCACATCTATTTTTTTATAAGACATGAAATATTTAAAATTATTTATTTTTAAAAAATTAAACTTTTAAATATTTTGATTTAATGAATAATTTTTCAAAATTCACAAAAATTAGGTTAAAAAATTGTTTTTTGCTAATATGGTTAATCATTTATTGAATATGATTTATCAAAAAATAATATTTTAATTTAATTTCTATAAACTTCAAAAAGGTCAATCAATAAATTAAAATTTTTAGTTTAAAACAAAAAAATTGTACGCTTTTAAATATATTATCTCTGAATCAGATGTTAAATTAGTAAGACAAAAGGTTTAAAAGATTCAACTAATATTAGATTATTATAAAATCAACTAAAGATTGAATAATTAAATAATTTAAAATATAATTGGAAGAGATTATTCTTATCTATAGAAGAATTTAAATTTTAATTAAAAAATATTAAATAAAAATTAATTAATTAATTTAGTTTATAATAACTTATTAATTATGAAAATAAATCGATTTAACTAATTGATTTTTAACAACAAAATTTATTAAAGTAAATCAACTAAAAAGTTGAAAACTGAACCAAAAATAGATCGGTTAAAAATTTTCAAAAATGAACCATCAAACCGGTTAAATTTTTTAATCATTGGATTATAATACCGCTCGATGAATGTTTAATCAAAACATAATTAGACCAAATCCTAACGTATTCTAGCATTCAATAGGTGGATTCTTAAGACGTATCAAGTTATAAAAATTTGGTAATAAATTCCAATAATGCACAAACAATACATGAGTTTTTTTTTTTTTTACGTTTTAGATGGAAATCATTTACAAGTACTTAGGCAGGAAGTAGGAAGAAGTCATTGGAATCACTTAAACGAGGAAGCATATCCCTTTGGTCTTACTTGGAATCGTTCACTTTAGTACGGGTCCATTGAAAACTACTATTTGGGAATCATATTCTAATTACTGAATTAAATCTCACATCCTCGCCAAATGCTTTACCACATTCATTGGCTACTGAAAAGGGAATTTCTTGATTAGCGTATCAACCAAGTGAAGGAGTCCATGGTTCCTTATCTTCCCTTTAGTACTCCTCCCGCCCGTCACTGTCCAACTCACTTTTGTCTATCTTTTCTCCTTTGAGTCATTTATTCTCAATCTCTCTCTCTCTATTCTGCATCTTTAACGTTTGAACCAAGGTTTTAAAACTTGAACCGGACATCAAACTGGAAGTTTTACTGATCACCGGTTTAACCGGTTCAATCGGTGTGACGTCATAATTATACAATAATTATATTTAATTATTAATAATATAATAATATTAAAAAAATAGAAAAATATATCAAATAATATTTAAAAATATTTAAAAATAAAAAATAAAAAATTATTAAACCAATGGTCAAACCGGACCGTTTCAACCTGTCAATTGACCGGTTTTCATCAGTTCTCACTGGTTCAATTAGAAATCGGTTTTTAGGAGTCAACCGGACCAGATAGTCAACTGATCACCGGTCGAATCGATCAAACCGTCCGGCTCAGTCCGGTTTTCAAAACAATGGTTTGAACTTTAAAGAAGGATAAGAATTAACCTAGGTCGTTGGTGAGTTGGCAAGGAGTTCTTATAGCTTAAGTGAGGTCACAAGTTTGAACTCCCCTCATGTAAGCAGCCGTTTAAAACCAGAACTTTACTTCCTGCAAGAATATGAATGACTTAAAGGTGTCTTTCTATAATTAAGACCATCTTAGAACACTTCATGGGCAGTTAAAAAAAAAGGGCAAGAACTTATACTCTAGAGGGAAATTACCAAAGCCACAGTTAAGTATACAAAAAAGTTAAGCAAGCACTAAATTAGGCCAAACTAAGGTCTTGTAAAAACTAATTTAAACTCGATTTAAATTTAATTTTCAAATTGCATCTAATAATTCTCTTATTCAAATTTGTCATAAGACTCAACTAATTCAAGATTAGTAAAATTGGCATCAATTTATAGTTTTTTTGAAGTGGCACTTTCTTACTAGACTATTTCTTATTCTTTTTTAATAATGAAAAACAATTTGAAAAATGTGAGTTCGTTGCAAGAAATGTTGATATTGAGGAAAAAAAATGGGCTTATTCTTTGATTAGATCCAAATTTTACTGTGAAATCCACACTTACCGGACGGTACAGGAATTTGCCTAACATTTTTTCAACTAATATTTCGACATAAAAAATATCACATATCGAAAGAATACCAATGAAGTCGATTATTAATGATTAATTCTAATACCTAAAACTATCTGATACCTTATTCGATCAGACATATCACTTAGAAAAATTGAATTTCAAACCGAATGGCATCCAATTTACCAACCCTAGAAGGGTTAATCTCGATAGCTTGACATGCTAACAAAATTGTCTTCCATCAATTCTCAAAACAAGACTGATTGCAAGTTGCAGTCAAGTTTGTTATAAAGAAAATGATTAGATGAAATTTTTATGATTTAACTTTTCTTAGTTTGATTTTCATAATTTTTATTTACTATAACTATTCATTATAATAAATAAAAAGTTAAATTTAACAAAAATTATATAATTATTAAACAATAACGAAGTTTGTATCACGGCATGCAAGATTCTTAGTATAATAATGTGATAACGTATGGCTCATAATTTCTCACAATTAATTCAATGAGTAGACAAAACCTGTTTTAAAAATCAGATCAATGATTGAATTGAAAAAACAACTAATTAAAGGTTAATGGTTCAATCTAATCAAACCGGTGACTAATAAATATATAAATTTTTATTATATATATTATATATATAAGATAAATTTTAAACATATTATTTATTTATTTATCTAATTGTTAACTTAACTTAAACTTTCAAACTTCAAAATATATATATATTTTTAAATTCACCAACACAACACAAGATAAGATAATAAAATTCACTATTCATATTTTATCAAAAAGTAAAAAAAAAATCATTAATCATAATATTCATTTCAATTGAAATCATCAAAATCAAGACATTTTAAATGGACCAGTCGATTTTTTCTTTCACCGGTTAAGCAGTTTTTATCACTCCGATCACAAAATGAACGGACCAATTACTCACAAAAAATACAGGCTAAATCAGATCATTTCATACTACAAGTCACTGATTCTTCGCTCTGATCAATCGGTTCAGTCCAATTTTCAAAACACAGGATACAACCTCTTGTCGGCATTTGCTACCAAATTTAACTCAATTCATAAAAATGGAAATCACTAGCTGATTTCTGCATGTAGAAGATCTATAAGAAACAAACGAACATATTATTGTCTTTCTTTGCTCTTAAAAGAAGCAAAACACACCAGTAAGATCATGAGAAAAGGAGGAAGTTTCGAATCATCAAGCCTTTTAGAAATAAAATAGGAGTTGAATACAAAAGAGATGAAAAAATTTACATTAGGAATTTGCTACGCCTCTCACGAAAAAGCTCTACTACTCTACAATCTTATATAGAATGAACCACTAATGTGCAATAATTATCACCTATACATGTGGAATAGATAGAGCATAGATCCTGCAGAAATGGGCTACAACAAGACTACCCGAAATCTATATTATGTCACACAGCTACCAACATAAACAGAGAAGAGCAATCCCAGGTACATGCACAATGGGCTTGCCACATTTACCATGAAGAAAATTATACGTCAAAAATTCAAATAAAAAAGGCCGCGTAAAGAAACCGGTAACAATGGTGACGGAAGGAGGTGCAGAAATCATATCCCAGTGTTGGGGTTGTTTCCGGCGAGAATTAGAGAAATTTCCAACCCTCTGCTAAAAGCTTGGTTGAACATAAGCCGGGTTTGGAATGTTGATACAAATGGGAACCAAGAAAAGAGAGCAATGGGCATGAAGATCATCATTCCCATCGCAGCGTCGTAAAGACGGGCAATTGATCGGATGGATTTCCATAATCCAAGCTTCTTTATCAATGGCTTCCAGGCAGCAGCAATCTGGAAAACCAACAAGATTCCAATATTGGAAAAGAGCGGAGACTATATAAAAGAAGCTGCTACATAGGGGAGAAAACTTGATCCTAATTTGAGTATACTAATTAGTTACAGCTCATAGGAGAGAAAAACTTGATCGTAATTTGAATATATTAGATAACACTAAATAGTTACAGCTCATAGGAGAGAAAAACTTGTTCCAGTTGTTTGAGAACCTCTTTTCAATCAAGTTCATTCCACAGGTATTCCAACAGGTTACGATTATCAAGCATATGATGGTACATGCCTCAAATTCACCATTGTACAAGAGGCCAAAAAAAAAAAAAAAGGGACTACAGGCACATATAAGTTTAAGATTTCACAATTATAGCATGTTTTTTATTGTGATTTCAATGCGTAAAAAATTGTTTTCTGTTTTAGTTTTTGAATAAGTAAAGAGCAGAACTAAGAAAAAAGGAGTACTCACAGAGAGGATTGCCCAGCCAGTGGGTATAAATGCTAAAATGCAAGCAAATATGTCAGGAAGAGACAATTTTGTGAACACAACAGCAACAGCCAATCCAGCCAATGCCAATAGGAATGAGACACCTTGGATGAACCGCAACACAAGCTGGAAATTCACAGACATCTTCTGACTGAATGTGAACACCTAAGAACCAAAATTTTAGAGGAAGAAGAAGCAATCAGTTTACAAAGTCTGATAATCAGAAGCCCGATGTCAAGTGGTTTATAAAGTCATATCACTACCACATACCTTGAAAAGAACTATGAGCACAGCAAGCACAACCCAAGATATGCCATACACCTACAGAAATAACCGGATAAGGTCTCAACAAATGAGAAGTGACAGTTCAGCTAAATTCTTTCCAGAACTGTATGATTGCATGATCAAACAAGTAAAATATGACTAAGGAAACCCAGGCAAATGATGTCAATTATGATATCGGTCTCTAAAATGATGTCCATTGACCAAAGAGTAAAAAGCATGAAAGAAGCAAACCATGCCTGTTTACAATGAGCAATGAAAACCTGCAATTAATGATGCTCGCATGCACTCACCGTTAATGACGTGTTTCTGTCCTGTACGTGTAGTTTGTACACAATGCCATACTGGAAAACGAAGAATCTTAGGCTCAAAATAGTTTCAAGTATCCTCCCACGCAAAGTTCGAATATGCGCCTACAAACACAAGAATTGAGCATTCGAATGACTATAGTACAATGTCAATGATACAAAGTTTAATGGTATTGAAACTTTAAAGAAACGGTGTATATTGAACATTTAGCCTCAAAAGATAGAAAAAAAAATGCCTTGACAGCAAATTTAAATGCTCATAACTACTTTAAGGTTAGTAAGTTGAAAGGTGAACAACCATTGACTGGTTAGTGTGGACAACTCAAATAATTTGCACTAAGACCTTAAAGGACAACCACTCAAGTTGCCAAGGGGAATGATGAAATTCTAACAGGCAATTGAGGCGGAAAATTTACTCTACTCTTGTTTTGCAAGAGCAAATTCTTTTGTTCTATCCAATTATTGGGATGAATTAGAAACATGATAAAGATATTAATGCAGAAATAAGCAGTACCAGTTCTTCATCCCACCAGGCCTCCCAGCTTTCTTCTCCCTTAACCCCTATTCCACCTCTGTAGAGAAGCCAATTTGTCCAATCCCTGAAGTCTTCCACAGTCCTAAAGTATAAATTGAGTTACTAAATATACCAGGATTATACCTAACTTCAAAGTACTATAATACCAAAACAGAGCTTACTTTTGCCACTCAAATCCGGACGGATTAAACACATACGGAGTAAAAAGCCAAGAAAGAGCCATGAACCAACTGCTTATTGATAGCAGTATGTATGATAGTGCACCTCCTTCGTTATATCCATAGGCAAGGAACACAATGAGCAAGAGCACTACTTCTAGACTGGAAAAAGGGACAAACAATATTCAGGCTTAAAGAAGACTTTGTCTTGTAGGGTATGTGGGGCTCACATGGAGAGAACAAAAGATTACCCCTTAACAAAGTGACTCCGAGAGTATAATCTATAGTTCTCAGCAAACTTGATATGGCGGACCACAAATCCCCTTCCTGTGGCTCGATACTACAAGAAAAAGAAAAAAGATTTAACAAATTGAATACAAACAAAAATAGATTAAATTATGAAAATAGATATTAAGAACCAAAGGAATACCTTTGCACCACCATGAAGAATGGTCCGACCAAAGTAATGTGTCCTTGTTCCCAAAGAGAATGTGAAGAACACAGAACAAAGCTGAAACTGCATTGTGGTGAAACTGACAATGGCCTGCAGCATATATGTGAAAAATTGCACAAAGATGAACCTCAATATCTCGATCTAACAAATGCCAGAATCAGAAAAAGGACGTCAAGTATGTGAAGTCCCCAACAAAATTCCAGAATCAGAAAAAGGCGTCAAGTATGTGGAGTCTCCAATCATATATATGCAATTGAGGTGACAAACTGCTGTTTAAACCACCACATGCCCCAAAGATTAACACAACAAATGATGAGACACCTTAATTCACTGACAAGAGGGAGATATTCGAAATGGACAACCAAATACTTTAATGAAATCACTTGATCCCTTAATGAAATTGCTAAAAAATCTAAGAAATTTGAAAATGCAGTTCAAATAAAAACAAAATTCTCCAGTCTTCAGATTAACCATGTGAATCGTTAGAGATGGCAATGGGCTGGCCCAGACCCAAATCGATCTGAGGCTCAACTATTCTAAGCAAAACAACATCAATTTTCTTAGAAGAGTTAGGGGACTGAATTAAAAAAAAAAGACATTATTTTACAGTTTTAATTTTTAAAAAGTAATTAAAAAATTTGGTGGGGCTAGCCCATGGGTCAGCCCATTGCCATCCCTACTGTGAATCCGTATAAGCAAAGCAATATTCACAGATTTTACATACTTTAGCTTAGAATTGTATTTGATCCATTCTTAGACCACTTCAACAGCTTAAGCATTTTGGTCGTTTTACCCCAGAATTAGTCTTTATGAACGGGTACATCTTGAATTCAAACCTTGTTCTCCCATCTATGATGTATTAGTGGATTTTTGCCAGCTATCTTTAATTAAATTAAATCCTTGGGTTTCATCATTCAGAAGAAAATACACAGCGGGGAAACGGAAATTACCCTGAGAAAACCTTGTTCCAATATGAAGCCCAAAATCATTGGCACAGCAGTAAAAACACCAATTTGAAAAAGGAACTGTGTATTTAAAGCAGCACTCAAGGCAGTATTATTCATTACACGAGCTCTCTCTTGAAAAGTTTCACCAACTCCGGATAATGCCTGAAAGAAGAACACATCTCAATTGCAAAGTTTCATGAGAACTTAAATGCTCACAGTTTGGAGTATGAAGGGGAACACAAGACAATATCACATCCTATTTTCAAGGATTCGGAAAAATCAACAAGCCAAATGTGGAAATATAAAGAATCGAAGTCCCCACTTGACTTGACTTGAGGCACTTAATTCCCATCTCTCAAGAATTTAGCTGTTTCCCACATTTATTCCATTTATTCAATGACTATTTGCTATCGTGTGAACATCGATGCATCATAAAAGAGATAGAAAATGATGGAGGAAAGACCTGTGTATCAAAGCAGCGTTCGCAAGTGAACAAAAACAAATTTCTAGAAGGTAGACCAACAACAATGAGAGGGGGGAGAATATCATTTTGTGTGAAGGAGATGCTTCTAACTGCTTGAATTAAAGGATACTTCAGTAATTTAGGACTAACTGCTCTACTCTGATGAACCAAGTGTCAAAATATATAACTTGGAGCTGAAGTGTGCATTTTACCCTGAAATTAGGGAATATCTTTATACTAATTACTTCAAAAACAAATGTGTAAAGTAATGAAGATATTCTGGAACTAGCACTAAAATGACATCAAAGTTTCACACCCATAATACACTTTGGATTGGAACTAACTACTCCTGGCAACTAAAAGAAACAGTAACTTAACAAAGATCAAATAAACATTTCAATTGGATGATCATTAAAAATGCTCGAAATGTAAGCAACACATTCAAGCTTACCAAATATGTCTTTCCATAAAGGAAAACGTACACAGTCAGCACAGTTAACTGCAAAACAAATTCAAAATGGTATTGTTAGGAGAACTCGAGGCCATGAAACTAAAAATGTGTTGAAAAGCATTCGTCCTAATTATTTTGTGGCTTCCTGCCTAATTCCCCCACAAGACACTAGACTAGGCATGCTAAACCTTTATTATCCTAAAAATTTAACGTATTGCTTCTCTATATCATTTTAAATCACCACAGGTAGGAAAAACAAGAATAAGATGCGAGAAACATTCAAGAAGAGCATAATGTTTAGGAGAGAAAAAAGATCAAAAATCATAATCAGTACATGAAAAAGGGCAATCCAATGTATCCTAATGAACTTTATCCAATGGGAAAAGTGAAACTTTTGAACAGTCACTCACCATAGTACAGAAGTAGTATCCCACGGTGGTAAAGAAAAAGGACATCATCCGGAAGAAGTCAAATAGCTGCCCAAGCCTGTATATATCACGACTAAGAACTTGCTCACCATTGCCACCAGCAACCTTGCCCTCAAATAGAGCAATCTGATTCAGACCAACATCTCGTCCTTTACCAACCTGGAATTAAAATGGACATCACAGTTTGAGTTTCTGTACTAGTATGTCATTGAAATAGAAAGAAAGTACCTGAATGTATTCATGATGAGTAATGTTTCCTTGCCGAAGAGTTGAATTGAATCCTGCACATCAAGTCAAATGGTCAAAAAACCGTATTGTATGGATATCATCAGGAAATAACTCAATCCAGAGAAAAAGTTGGTAACAAGTGACCATGCCTGCATAAATATCTTCACTGATGTTAATTACACGAGAAGCCTTGCTAATACCACCCCTAGTTATGTGGAAAACTCTGTCAAAAACATCTGGATGACCATAATGCATCCGCACCCTGCACATTCCAATCACTTTCAGCAAAAATGACCATATACTGAATCAAATCGAGGAACTGCAATTACTCTAAAAAGTGGGCTTACTTAAGAGGATTAGCCAGAACACGCTGACCAAGTGTGACAAAGCTAGTTTCTTGATTTGACATAAAAGAGGCTAAAGAAGAGACACTGCACCAAAATAAAAGCCTCTGAGTGATCATGATCCTAGTAAATGAAAATACAGAAACAGCATAAAATGATAAACAGAAAACACACCTTCCAGTAAATACATGCTCCCTGACCCCAAGAATAGTTGGAGGACGAATACCATGGTCACGATGGAATTCTTCAAGAAGATTTCTCATCTTTAATGCCTCTTCAAAATAATTATCCTAAGGTGACAACAAATATAAAATTCCACACAAGGTCACGAATGGCCAAAAGCAACAGATCAGTGTGATAAACTTGCACGTAATAAATAACTAAAGTATTCTATCAAAGTAGCACTAGAATATTATTTTTTGAGAACATTTGAAAATAATATGCTAGCAGATTAAATAACTGCAGCAGTAGTCATGAATGGAGTTCAGAATTTAAATCACAAAGATAATGATGAGTAACAAGGATTGCCCAATCTATCCACTAGGCAAATGACAACAAGCAGACAATGGAATTCATGATGCTCAATCTTAAGTTACAATTCTAAGGTCAGTTAAATTCTCAAGAGCACTATATCCATGTCAACCCGAAGGCCATTCAGTTGTTGGGTATTGGAATTTACATCAATAACTAAGGGCAAATCCATTTTACATGATGCCTGACGTGAAAGATTTATCAGCAGATGCATCAAGTGGAACAGTCAAGGAAGATGTCACAATTAACCCTTCAGGAAATTCTGTATACACCCACCAACTGCCAGACCAAGATACATTTTCCAGAGGAACAAAATGTTATGGATAGATCTTTCTCAGTTTCCCCAGTTAGTAAAAAACTCAGTAAAATAAGTTGGAAAATGTAGCATTTGTGCATTCAAAGAAACAAAAAGGCAGAATATATGTCAACTCCTCACATAACAAGGTATATACAGTAGTTCCTCATAAAATTCATGCACACACAGACCAATCATCAAATAAGACCTATATGTCACAAGGAGGAAGGGTTGATGTAGTGTCAGGTAGAGTCTTGCAGTCATACATCAGAATAACTTACGGCATCGTGAAAATTTTGATCAATATATTATGAGAACAAAATGAGACATTGGTCACCAAAGTAATCATAGTTATTCACAGATTCAGAGCCTTGAGCAGTTTATCCCTGATGAAAAACTACAAATGTTTCTATCAACATCCTTAGTGTCTTAAATATAGAAGTGATAAAAAATTTCTCCTATTGGAGATGCAGGAAACTTGAAGTGTATTAGACTACAATATTAAGATAAATAATACCATATCAAACTTGTGCGATATGTCTCTGGAAAGTCTCAATGTAGTGATAAAGGTAAATTCAGTTACCTGATTCATATCAATTGTCTGAACTGCACTCCCGCGAGTAAATACAATAGCATGGTTCTGATTCTCAGGTTTTCCTTCTCCAAGTTTTGGATTTCCAGGCAACTTTATAGAGTAAATTTCCTTCACAATTGGAAAACAAATAAAAAAGGGCAATAGCATAACATCTAATTAAAAACTCT
Organism: Erythroxylum shatona; assembly: GCA_027568895.1. Classification (NCBI taxonomy): domain Eukaryota; kingdom Viridiplantae; phylum Streptophyta; class Magnoliopsida; order Malpighiales; family Erythroxylaceae; genus Erythroxylum; species Erythroxylum shatona. Next base: position 518,866 of record JAOSBK010000003.1, read on the forward strand.
ACATGACTGGAATGCCATCATCACAAAATTTAATTAACAGGGCTACAACAAAGGGTACTTACATGTAAGACTTGCAGCCCATTAGCCCCATTAGCCTAATTGGGTTTTATAGCTCAAAAGCTCCAAAGTAGAAGCTTTGAAAAAAATTTGAACATGGAGATTGTAATGGGACATGAAAAATAATGCTGATTTTCAAGGAAGTATTTGTCATATAGTATTTTGGGTTTAAGAGAAATTAAAAGTAACTCCCTATCGTATGTTAGGTGCTAGAGGACAAAGTCTGCTTTGGTAGCTACAAGATGGATTCAACTGGCTTAGATCTAACTCGAGGCATAACCAAGCAAGCCCTAAAATCCCACCTTCTAAATCGATTTTTAGCAAAAAGTGCAACTGAACAACTATTACTAAAATAAAAGGCAATACAGTTGCTAATTTAGAGTAAATTTCACTAGGAAAATAGTTTGAAGTAGAGGCGTTAAGCTAGAGGAAAATGAAAAGAGAGTTGAGGTTCTATATGTAAAATTGAAGTTCTAAATTCATGGAAAATTTGACGGTTAAGGCATAAAGTTAGAGGTAAATGCAAAAAAAAAAAAAAGTAGGGTTACAGCTTATATCACACTAAACCATACAATTGTAAATTCTCGAATATTACAGAAGGCAGGTTACGTGTCATGCTGAACATGATCTTGAAAACTAAATGAATAAATTTTTGTTCACTTAATATTAATCAATATTGACAACTACTGCAAACAAGAGATGAGAATGAAGAAAGACACAAACCTTATCTTTTCCATTGATATCAGCTTTCACAAGCTTGGAATAGAAATCTCTCTGCACTTTACCATCCTTGAGAGATTCAACATCATCAATAAAAGCAACACGAAGAGCTTCATTTCTAACATCACAAGTATAGTATATATCAGGCATATTGGACACTATAACGTATTTCAGGAAGAAAAAAAAACAAAAAGAACACAAGAAAGGTTGAACACTCTAATGTGATGATAAGAGGAAAATGAGATGAAAAAAGAATTGGGAAACTAAAATGAGATTGAAAAACAACATTTATTGGGGCCGAGAAGTTAGAGCTCACCTTTGCATCAGAAGTGCAATATCAGCTGCCTCAGGTTTTTGCTCCTCTTTCTGTTTTCCATAAATTTGACATGTTACCACATACGTAAACTTTAAGTCAGCCTGAGCTCGAGCCTCACGAGACAACTCAAATCCCTTCGTATCAGTTGCATCATTGCTAGGAATGGCAGCTTCCAAATCTGATGTTAGCCATGGCACAAACAAATCACTTACCATATCTCAGTAAACTAACAACCATTTACGTGAAGACCTTACCTCCACCAGTTGCTCTTTCCAAATGGGCTTGAAGCATAATGGCTTTCCTATAGTACATCATCCCACGAACTGCATTTGGAAAATGTATCAACTTAGAAAGATTGAACAGCTAATAGAAAGGTATGCATTCACTTAATTTAACATAAAATGAAAACGGGGGAAGAAAAACAACGGGAGAAGATACATATCAACAAAAAATTAATAAAACAAGAAAATAGTATGCCCTAAAAATTCTTAAAAGTACAAAGTTCAAATAATAATGGCCCAATACTTATGCTGGTTGACAATCACTAAACCCAACAACAATGCTTGTACAAGTATAATATGTGCAACAAGGAAGACACACAGAGGCTAGGTGTAATCATTTACCAGTTCTTGCCAATGTTTGTCCCCTGTAAGAAGCCCAAAACCGGAGTTCAAGTACATCGCTAGGGCTATCAAAGAGCTCCGTATCTAATGCATTTTCATCACGACCAATTCGAGCAAGAAAATTTCTCCATTCATCTGCAACAGAATATGAAAAGAAAAAGAAAATCAGACTGCAGGCAATTTAAAGAAAAGTATGGTTCAAGCTACAGAGTCAGACTTGTAAACGTCAAACTAATATAGACAGCTGGCTTACAAGACTCGAAGATTGATCATCAAATGATTAACCAAAGAAAAAGTACTCTCAAACTCAAACAAATAGGGTGAAGCAAGAGACAGAATTGTGAAAGTAAAGGATGAGGAGGAACAAAAGGGTTCAGGATTTACACAAAGTTTAACCGGATTCAGCCAAAGACCTACATCTACATACACAAAATCACAAAAGTACTCAAGTGTGTCATTACTAAGTTTACAAATTTTATTTATAACGATGGAAGAATAAGAACAATACTCCAAATAGAGTACACTAAATATTCCACTGTGGAAGCAAGATTTATAAATAATATAAACATATAATCATACTAAATACTAAATCTCTAAAATCTTCAACCAGAGATGAAAGGGGCTTCAACAAGCCAAACACAAGTAACAAATCAAACATGCACAGTAGGATTGCACCAAATATTTCTTTAGGTGTTTTTCTATTATCCTATTCACTTCATAGCTTATTTTTACCATCATGGATTGACCGTGCTACCATCTTATTAAAGATCCTATCGTCATGAAAACACTGAAAGCACACATAAAAGATTGCCAGAAAACAAAAGGTGGACAAACATTCATCTTGGTATAAAAATGAGGTAGTCAATCTACAAAAGCACACTGCAACATCAAACACACAGAAACATTCTGCAAATGTGCCACAATTAAGCACAGCCTACCTGGAAATATTTTCTGGAGGTAAAACAGAGTTGATATACCATCTTCATTCTTCTTTAGCAGTTCAGCCATGCTATAAAGAACAATCTCAGAATAATATGGTGTGAAAACACTGCAACAAACAAAGGTGGTTGAGATAATGAATGTCAAATCCATTTTACTCCTGCATCAAATGCACAGATAAAATAACCTGAAGGGCAGCATCTCACGAACTGGCTTTGTTATAGGCATATCCATAAAAAGTGAATTTGTGAAGAATTGTAGTCTGCGCCTGGCCTCGATATTCTTGGGAACATATGAAGCAGACTCCTTAATTGTTAAAAGTGAATGCAATCTTTTAACCTGTGCTCTCTGCATATTCACCAAAATTACTTTTATCTCATATGAAAAGAACAATAACTCTAATTTTATAATGATCTGAACTTCAACTACCAAGACATACCAACTGAACATTTCTTGGCCACTTCAAGTCTGTAAACAGACGACCTTCAATCCTGGCTTTTGAAAGCAAATCCCATGTTTCAAAGTTCTCCCTGGAATAAAGATTCACATGAAAATTCAGCACAGCTCATAAAACATGTATAAGAAAGATAACTGACAACAATAAGGCTTTATAAGACCTCATATCAATAGAAAGCACATCAATGCGCACAACATCATAGAGATCTTGAACAGCCTTAATTGCACCTTTTACCAAATCTGGCGTCTCTGCCTCTTTCTGTAGAAAAATCAGTCCAAAGAGAATAAATAAAGGCATTCTTCCGCAGAATCATTGCCTCTCATATTCACAAGAAAGAACAAGATGCTGCAATAAGGCATGCTTACAAGTAGACAGTAGGCCAGATATCACAGTTCAAATTGTATGAAGAAAATGAAACAAATGAATGCAATATATATCCAATTGACATATCTGAAAGCTGATACATGAAGTTACATAGATGGTGTAAATATGCCGGATCAGAAATATAAAACGCAACAATATGCAACAGAAATGCACATTAGATGACCATGGAATAACCACCCAAAAGAAAGACAACCATTTGAATATAGGAGATAGGAATAATAAACAATGCAACTGGATCTTTTCATCTTTTATTCAATTTTTACATTTTTGACCTCTATGTTTAAGAGAAATGGCTCTATTAAACATTTCAAATTCGCTTGTTGTTCCCCTTAGTCTGATTGAGCTATCCGGAAAGCCAACTCTTCCACACATGAAAAATCAACAAAAGCAGATATATAACATACCAGAATACCCGTCAGTGCAGTTACTCGTGAAATAACTAGTGGTAACTTATTTAGCCCGACATTACGATGAATATCCTTCTTCCCAATGCTCGCTTGAATGTCTTCGTATACCCTTTCAACCCTGAAATGAATTTGATAACCACAGAAAGCTTCTCATGCACATGCAATGATTCACATAGCAAACAGGTGTGAGATCGGTTAAAACATCACATACCACATCCTTCCTTCACTTCCCAATATTTCTGTCAGTATGAGTTTCAGGACACAGTAGCACTCTTCAACAGCATACTTCATATAGTCATCTCTTGAAATTCTCTCCCACAACTCATCCTGTGAGTAACTATTTTCCACAGCAATATCTTTAGCCAAAAATATCTACACAGAATGAAGAAAACCAAAAGAGAACTAAGAAAACTATGATATTCAGAAAGAAGGTCACATAAAAATTGCACTAAGAACCTCAAAATGACCTTGCTAGCAAGAAGAAAAAGGGGCCACTGAACCAGGGGAAGATTACTAGAATTTTTTGGCATCAGAAGCAACTCCATTTCCCTGATTTAAGAAAGAACAAAAAACCATTATTGTGGTTCAAACCGCTATCACTAGGGGAAGAAAAGATGGTGATTACAATAAGCTGCAGCCAGATTAAACATATTTTTTTCTTAGAATTCCCTCCTATAGTTTCCCAAGTACACAGAAGAACGGACTCAAGCTACGCACAATCTAAGTTCCTTAATCCAACCTACATTATAAACAGAAAATAATAAAATTCCACAAGACAACAGAATATCCAGGAACTAGGATCAGATTCACTTTGTTCTCAACTAAAGGATGGAGGCATGGACTCAAGCCCCTAAAGGAATACAAGCCTTTGCCCATGTTTACAATCACCTTTTAAATTGAAATTTAAATCAATTAGGATAACAGATATAGTAAACTCACAGGGTAGATATATAATCTTCTTCCCTAAGATTCTTTATAATCTCATTCCAGAAGGGAGAGAATCTAGCAGCATCAATCTTTTTGTTCTTCACAATCTACCACAGAGAAGGTTAACCACCACATCAGCGCAATCAAAGAAGAATAAACAAAGTAAAAGGTTAAAGCTACAAGATAGCAGAATACTTTTCACCACCAAAGAAGTATAAGTATCAACGGAATGAGTGAAAGAATTACAACCATGAATGTCAGTTCTCAACATAGAAAAGCATATCAAACCAAAGCAAAAACTCCAACAGGAATCAACCAAAAAAAGCATTTAAATGTTAAACTTATCAATTAACAAGAATTTAAGCATGACAATGAACAATGCAGGTCACTAACCTCATTAGAAGAGCTTCCAGGAGTCCTGCAAGACATACATTTTTTTAAGATCCAATGTAACAGCACAGCAGAAAAAAGAACAAGAAAAGTATGAATTTGAAGGACCTAAACAGGATTGACTATCAACCATTATAAACAACAAAGATTGAAGAAGAAACCTACCTGTTGTTAAGTTGAACATGTAGAGTATTCATAAAAGCCCCAGGAAACTCCTCGAAGATTTTGCGGACAGCTTCAAGAGATCGAATCTGCAATCATTACAAATAGTGAATCTCCATGGAGCAACAGAACTGTGGGAATGTTAAGGAAAACAACAAATACTGAAACGCAAACAAAAGCCAAATCAGAGAGGTGGTCATAAAGGAGAAAGAAACTACAAAAAAATTGCACCAACTTAATGCAGAAGAGTCAATTAAAAAGACTTACTTCCCCGAGGCGATCTCTAGCTCCCAGTAAGAATCCATAAACAGCAGATATGATAGTGTAGAATATATGAATATCTAAAAAATATATCTGTTGAAGAAAAGGGGGAGGGAGGGCACATCAGATCAAATTCCGTTAAAGTCCTACAGAGATAAGATACACTATTTGCTAAATGAGCTCATAATAGCTAATTCGATTCTCCAACTGAGATAGCAGGATGTTTCACTTGGTTCCAATAAATTAAAATCGGTTTCTTACAACTGATACTAGGGTCCCAGTTGATGGAAAAATGATACATATAGCGGCCTATGGGTGCGCAAATTATGATTTATCATAGAGTACAAACCAGGAATTTGAAATGAATAATTAAATCAGGTTTAAAGTTGCCAATGATTGAAAAAATCCACATCATAAATATGGATATGAATTTAAACTCACAGCAATTACAGGTGCCCACAAACTAACAACTGTCAATGCGTTATGGTTATCTGCAAGCACAGAACAAAGACACTAAATATTGGTATTTGAGCAAATTCAGCTCAATGCAAACACGATGAGAAACTTGGTGAAAAGTGCAGTGCCACTGCATGTTTATGTATATCATACATGTAGACAGATAACAAAACATAATAAGATCTTACGTTTAGATACAAGGTCATGCCAAGAATATTCCATATCATCAGTCATCCGCACAATAGCCTTTGTTGGATTCACCAATGGACGGATCTTTATTAACCAATAAAAATTATTAATTGAAAAGGCAAAAATTCATGGCTTGGTTACACAAGCACTTTATGATGCGAACTACTTGCCAGGAGGAAATATGCAAATGCGAACTTCGCACCCAAAATAACAAGCCAGAAAAGCATACACCTGCAGCAGCAAAACATGTCATTATCAAAGAGTGGAGAGTTTGATTTTACAAGCATTCCATACCCATTATTTGCCCAAGCAGTGACAGAAATTCAAAAGCCTATAAGTAGCAAACAAAAATGTGAACATCAACTGATAAGAGATCAGAAGATTACTTTATGAAGTCACTAGTCCTTTCATACATGCCACGCCCAACGTAGTATCTTTCCTATAAAGAGCACAAAATCAACAGCAGAAAATGTAATAGATTAGAAACCAGAAACTGAAAATGATACAGGCGTGGCAGTTTTGACCCGGAACAGCTATATCTGGCCCAAAGTCAGTAGGCCAAGCTCGGGTTGACTGTTCTTTAGGCCGAGCTTGGGCTGAGGGCAACCCAAAACACAGCTGGCTTGAGGCCCCACTGCTAGAATGATGTTGTTTTGACAGTAGGTTTGAAAACCTCAGGACCAAAATGACATCATTCTGGTCATTATTCTATAGATAATGTTGTTTTTGTCCACTTGGAGGAGGTCAGGCCAGATTTGGGCTGCTTCTGGCCCAGTTCATTTCCAAGCTTAATATAATACAAACGTATAAAAAACAATATTTTAGAAGTTAAGAAAGGAGAACAAAAGAAATGGCAAACCTGGCGCATCCACTTGATGAAGCGAATCAAAGGCCACTGATCACATTGATTAGTAATTTGGTGACAAGCTGGTATTCGCATAAGAAAACTAATAAAAAGTTGGACACCAGCATAGACACCAACAACAATGATATAAAGTCTGTAAAGGACTGAATTTTCCTGTCCCTGGAGAGCTTTGCTGTATATGAGAACAGCAATCAGATAACAACAAACAAAATGCAGGTAAATTGTTAGAATGATAGTAGTAGTACATATTGAGATAAATGTTGGAATGATAACACACAAAGGAATAATTGATGGAATGATTCACATACATGTAAAGGAAACACATGAAGACTGAAGCTGCACTAAACCAAACAAAACGCAGAAAAACCCGTGAAAGGGCTACAGGCTGTGTTGTGGCATAAGCACCATACATCATGAGGACATCCAATACACCTAAATCAAGAGGAAAGAGATCCACCAATTGAATCATGTGATAGAAGATTTAACAAATCAGTTATGTTGAACCAACTCCATTTAGCAAACACCTAAAGCACCAGTCAAAGAAGTGGAGGACCATACTTTCAACAAACTTCATCACAACAAAAGTTGGCCCAAGACTCAGAAGTTCCCGTATGGTTTTCTTCCCAAAGTTAGCATTATTGAAAGCAATAATGGTAAGCCCCTGCAACAATATGAATTAATGACACAATAATGATAAAGAAATCTTAGTGAAAGAAACAACAGCCAGAAACAGAAATGTGTTGGAGCAAAGTATTTATCAGAAAACAACTCTGACATCTTAGGTAAAGGGCAGAATCTTTTCATGTTCACAATAGTATTAGTTAGGAAACAGATTATGGATAACCCCAAGAGATTTTCAAGTACACAACAAAGGGAAACTAAGTGAAACAAGTTTGCATCAGGACATGCATACCTGTAGCATCATAACAAGAAATATCCAGAGACGGTGAAAACTATGGTAAATGTGAAGGAATGTCCTATGCTCCACGAATGAAGTTTTCCCTTGACGTTGACTTCCTGCAGTTTTAAGTAGATACTACAAAAACAGACAAGCAAATAAAGAAACATGATTCACATTGTGACAAGTATCCAAAGCATAAAATAAAAATCCTAACTAATATAACCTGAAGCCATAATACCCGACTGTCTTGTCTTCAAAATGGAAAAGATCATTCATATTTGACAAGATCGTTAAAACATGTTTAAGACAAAGAAATAAGTTCAACGATTATGTAATTATAATGGCATCACCAAAACAATGCGATTTCAGTAGGTTTAATCAGACAATCGGTGATCAAAGACAACCATTCCAAAGTAAACAACAAGGCAGTTCATTACTACACTTACACTTGTGTTCAACAAGGAATCATATACTATAAGGTAAACAACAAATCATTTCACCGCTATAGCTTGCACTTTCTCCAGCAGGGCATTCATGAACTATCAAGGTTTTCAATGTTTTTTAATTCCCAAAAAATAATGAAGTACATGATAAAAGAACAGCTAATGCTGAAATAGGCCAAATTTGGATAGAAGGTAAAAGAAATTATCGATAACTTTTATTCTTAGGACCTCCAGTTAAAAAACCAAAGATGATAGCAATAGAAAGTTGCAAACCTTTGTCCTCGGTTTTGGTCTCTGGAAAAACGGCAAACTCAGGCGCCATGGCCAGCTGAGTTCAAAGCAATTAAGCGACCTGGGACATAATGAGTAGTTAAGACAGATGCTCAGATCAGCACATTAAAGGGGATAATCAATAGCAAGTAAATTAGTGAACGAAAAAAGTGTAAAAGTAATTGATTTTTTTCATTAACATACTTTATTTAGATGACGTCACATATTTTACAATAAGCAGATAAGGAAATTGAATAAAAAGGAATATCAAGCTCGAAGTCAGGATACTCTTAGCAGTCTCTAACGTCATCTAATTCAAGAATGAAAGACTGAAAAATACCATGCCTCCTTTTAGCATACCATCAAACCAAATTCAAGTCAGTATACCAACTAGCATGGCTTTCAAATAAGTGAAAACTTACCAAAAATACTCGTTGAAATCGTCATAGTTTCTCCAAGCAGAATGAGGTGCTTGTCCATTATTATTATTTGCAGCTTCCTATCAGTGTTAGGAACATTAAGAAGAAAATAGAACGCAACATAAAAAGACAATTGCAGAAGTAATGAAATTTATGGAGATCATAAGTAAGGAAACCACTGATCATGACAGACCACTATAATATGTCCCTAGAGAAACACTAGTTGAAAAATAGAAAATATTAAGATCCAGATTACAGGAAATGCTTATATTCACAACCTTCGGATGTTTAAATTATGATGAAATTTTATATTCAGAGTTTTCAGAAAGGATAAGGAACCACCATAAAACAGGAAGGACAATTTCCTTAAACAACTTCCCACTATCAAGGGTGAGTTTCCTGAGAAACAGTTTATAATAGCAATCATGTATACGAAATCTGGAAATAAAAGGATTTGAAATGCTTAGAAAATGTGTGATTATATGTCCTATGTCCCAGAGTTAAGGAAAGTAATTTATCAAAACGAAAGCAGGTAGCAGTGCATTTGCAAATGACAAATGAACAAGTACTGTCACTGTCCCAAACTTCAACCATGATTTTGACACTTACTGCAGCAACAACATCATATAGAGGAGTAATAACGCAATCAAGGAAGGAGGCAACATTGTCTTCGGATCTGCGGCAACTATTTGCAGGCTGTGCTATAGGCCGCTTCAATATCTCATCCATTTCCCTTACCATCTGAAAAAAATTTAAAGTTCAAAGTGAACTTACTAGTATCAGTGTAAAAATTGGAAGTAGTAGCAAATTGGACGAAAAAAGTCTACTGAGCAACTTCAACAATAAATAAACACACATTTTGATATCAGAAAGAACTGATAAGAGCTTAAGATAAATGCAACCTGAAGTAAATGAAAATCAAAATAAAGAGTAAATGGATAGGAATGAACAGGACTAATAAATCAAAATGCAACTAAAGGATATGATGCACTCTCAGGACGACTTACATGATGAAATATGTAGCACAAGCACTCTGGAAGAAATCTAATATTAGCAGCTTCACCCCATATAAGAAAGTACAGGGAAACAAATAGCAATTTCTTCTCCTTGCTAACAGCCTCCAAGCTGGAGAGCACACGACAATTTTAGGGCATGATATCACAATAACTATCCAGCAACAAGCTAATGCAAAGGATGGTTCCATACTTGCTCCAAATAGGCTGAATGCACAAGTAGTTGCACCACTTTACGTAATTATCAAGTGATTTCATGAATACCTTCTGTACAGCAGCTTCATCCAATTTCTGGAAGAATGAAACATGGGAATGTCAGATTATAATTGAAAATATTAAGAAAAAAATTGTTTTCGACAAAAGTAAATTAAATTACAAAGGGAAACATGTAAACGGAACAAGAATTATGCAAAACAGGGCAGTCAAATAAATCACAACCAGCTATTTTATTACTTCTAAGATGTATAGGTCACAAAACTCTCCCAACATTCTACATCAATTAGAAAAAAATATTGCACAGAAAATGTATCCAGGAATTGAACATAACAGCCAAGCTTTGAGGAAAAGAAAGAAACATCTAATGTTTTGAACACCAGATCACATAAACTTCTTTAGAAAAACTCAAAGGAGAATGACAACCGTTAAAGGTGTCTATTTCAACCATGAAAAAAGCATCAAAACCCAATATAAAAATTCTACTAAAAAACATGTAAGTCATAAAATACATAGATATGCAGATACAGGGCTTCTGTTGATTTTTAAGAAAGGCAAGCAAATGCCACCATTACAAACCACCTAAAATGTTCTAATAGAAAATCAAAGCAATCTTAGACTTGTGATCCAAGCAAAATCATGCATACTGGTTCAGTTTCTTCAGGGATGCGGAGTCGAGATTGCTCATTTGCAAGAAGATGAACTACATGTTCTCGCTGATTAGAGACATTATCCTTCTGAAAGCCACAAAGTAAAAACTCAACAAGTTAATTGCAAAACTACTCAGATTTGAGTAAAATTAAAACGTAGCTACAGGACTTATTAACTAGCAAAACTTTCAGTCAGATAGCCAGTGAAAGTAATTATCCAAAACCTTCCAGAGAAAAACCCAACCATCTACCTAAAAGGAAGCAATAACATACATAACTTACATCGCATCACCAGAAAGGCACAAACCTGAAACCCAAAAACATACTGCAGAAAATCCAGCATATCAGCTTTCCGTGTGGCAGGAAAAGTGAAATCCTCTGGCAAGTTTGGAAGATCATGGAAATATTGTAAAGCAGAACTAGCTGCCCGCACCTGCTCACAAGCTTTAATGAATAAGGAATACGTAATAAGAGAACATGAGCATCAGATATAGCAGAAAATTAGCAGACCTCAGGAAAAGTCACAATAGCATTTGTTGTACTTTGGCCATCAACTGGGATGATATTATAAGCAATTAAATCCTCAGACATTGCTGCATCTGCTTCAATCATTTGATTCAGCTGCAATAATTTAGCAATTGTTGAAGTGGGTACAAAAACAAAATAAGAAGATAACACTCTGCTGACACTTAAAAGTTGCAAACGATGTGGCATTTCTAGGGGAAAATCACACAGCCACAAGGCTGAAAAACACTAAGTTCCAGATTTAGCAGCATGCCCCACTACACAAGTGACTATTAAGTTTATGAAGATACTGTCGAAACTACACTAAGTTTCAGATTTTGCATTATGCCCCACTAGAAAAGTGACTCTTTAGTTTATGAAAAATAATGTCAAAACTATCTAACAGAGAACAAGAAGTACCTCTTCAGGAATTTCCTCCGTCAGCTGCTTAAGCACTGACCCTAAAATTCTAAGAGTTGCAAAAACACGCTTTCTCTTCACAGTTTTCCTTTCCAACCTAGATTGGCAAAATGGAATCAAATAATATATCAAGATTAAAAGAAACTTTAACATAATCACAACAAAGAGCAACTGTCATGATTTATCCTATGACCACTTGAGTCTCTACTTCAATATCCTTTTTTTTTTTTGAAAATCCATGTCGGTTGACTTTCTCTATATTGATGAGTTTCCGTCTATTTGGTAGGTATTTTTGGGTAGTTGTATGGATAAGGATGCTCTTCCACAAGAAACTGCCAAGATGTAGAGGAAGAAAATTTTCATGAGTTGGTTAGATTAATTGGGATATCAAGACATCTGGAGCGGGTTAAGTAATTTGTTTTCTCTAGAAGATACAAAGCAAAGAAAATAAAGAACTCATTAAATTTTTAACTGAAAGCTGGGCGCCCATAAAAACAAGTTTCCTTGCTCCTTTTATTCCTTTTATGAGAAGCATTAGAGAGAGTGTGAGGCAAGGAAAAGAAGAACAACACAAAAAAAAAAAGTTGAATAGAAGAAGATCAAAGCAGATGGAAATGTCTATTCATGTAATGAATTTATTCCTAGTCTATTCTAAAAACATACTCGCCAAGGTTTCCACTGAATGCACCAGACTCCCTCAACATCATTTCTTCTTGTCGTAGCAGGTCTATATTGTTCTTCTGTCTATAAAGCTTGTAGAATTCTTGTAAACGAGGAATATCCTGGCTTCTATCTATTAACCCACCATCTCTCTTAGCAAGCTTTTGCTGAAAGTTTCTCAAGATGAAAATAAGGGGTTAGATAGAGTAAATAAAACTCTTATTATAAATATATAAACAAACAATGATAGATACATACAGCATATAATGATTAGTAGAAGAAGAAACGGCATAAAGACAACATACAGGCAGCACATGTAGTAGGGGTTGCAAACCTGACAGTACACAACTTGGTTTTGGAAGATATTGGCTTCCCACATGAAAGAATAAAACTTTTAAAATCTATTGATAAGGACTATACCTTGATAACAGATGTTAAACCAGTCTTGAACTGCAGTACACCTCTTCCCTCACTATTGGGATCCAGATTTTGTGCCAGTGAATAAGCATGCTCACACACTATAGGTAAAACGATGAATAGATTCCAATCAGTTGCAAAGATACACAATGCTTTGACTAGTTGTAAGTCAGCCATTATCATTTGCTGAAGAAGTGAAAATATTATACAAGAGAAAGAGAGAGCAAAATGATTTTTGGAAGACTCAATATTTCTGTGTTATATTTACATCAAAGGATAGTCGTTACTTATTTTAGTATCACCCATCTAGCTTGAGCTAATAAAAATTTATAGACACAACCATAAAATCATCCAAACAGCAAAGTAGTGACAATAACAACTCTTTGCCAAGTTAGTACCCCTTGTTGGAAGCAGCAATACAATGACCCAAGTACAGTAATCAACAAAAATTCCCCATTCAGACATTCAAGTCCATATCTGATGTAGGCCTATCAACAAGAAATTGAGGTGTAGTGCTACAGTTAACTCTTTGAATCTGTATCAATTTAAGTTTGAAACTTGAACTGCAAATAAAGATTAGACTATGATCTCTACACTCCTGTCCATTCTACTTATACTAATTCACTTTCAAAAGAGCTTCCCCTCTCTGACAGATTGTGCTAGAACCAGGAATTATTGCTTAGCGAAGAAACAGAATGATCAATACACCAAAACCCACGATATACCAGCTATAATCAAACCAAAAATGGAACTTAAGTAGAAAGGCTCTCAAATCTGATAGCAAAGTAAATCATATTATTTTTAAAGTAATAATAGGAAGGAACAATAAGATTACGGAAATAGATGACATCATCTACAACTATAAAGTTAGATGCAATCTATGGTAAAAAGTCCAACAGTGCAACATCTTCTAGAATTTGCACACATTGAATAGCAGATCTCACTTGATACAATTGCACTATTGCTGACTGACATACATAAAACACCTCAATAGATGTCACAAGCATGTAAACTAGCGTCATAACCATGGACACAAGGAAAGGGGGGGGCGGGGG
>JAOSBK010000003.1:540428-555192 GCA_027568895.1 Erythroxylum shatona
TGATAGTTAGAACAAGTGAGCAGCTTTTGAGAAAATTAATTCCTTTGTTTTGGAGTTTAGTCCTCTCCATACGGACTAACTTGGGAGTTTAAGATTCTTGCTCTCAAATTTATTAATAAAGTTCTATTATTCAGTTACTTCTATTGTCTTTCTTTTCTGGTTTCTATCAAGAACACACACCATATTTGATGAAATAATGATAACAAACCTGGAAAAATTTTTTGCAAGTAAAAGAGGATCGAAACACCATCTTCATTTGGCTCCTCCAAATCATGCAAGGAAAAAAGAACCTCCTCTGTGTAATAAGGAGTTAAAACCCTACAAGATAAGTTATCACATTAATCATTTCTCCAAATAGAGGAATAGTAAACACAAGATACAGTTAAGCTCAGTACATAATGGCTCCAGACATCTGTGTTCAAACTTATTTGAGGTTAGACAATCAACATTCATAACTCGTACGAAACTAACAATAGACAAGTTCTCAGCATCTAATGACATGAAGGCAATATGATGATTAACATCCAATTGATTAAGGCTTTTTTCATGTGTGAACTTCATCCAGTATGGTTTTGACTTTGCTTTGATGCAGTGAGTGCTACTACATATATTCAGTGAAGTTTTGCATATTTCTCGAATAAAATCCACAACCCACATAAATGTTTGTCTTTACAATCAAGCTGAGAAAACATGAAAATACATAGCCACTGTCAAAATCAATAAAAGAGGAAACTTACGAGAAAGAGAGCATGTTGCGGACTTTAGGGGCATCAGGCATCTCCATAAATAACGAGTTTGAGAAGAAAGATATACGCCTCCGAGCTTCTAAGTTAGTTGGAACATCCATTGCAGATTCTTTAGTTGTAAGCAAAAGAAAGAGTCGTTTAATCTGGAAACAAAAACACAAAGGGAAACAAGGATAAGAAAGTTGGAAATCTAAAAAAAGATAACCAAGGCAGTTAATCTGCAACGAGACATACCTTCTCTTTCCATGCTTCTGTTACAGGATCAACTGGAAATTTTATAGCCCCAGATGATGCAAATAATTGATACTTTCGTTGAAAATGCATCGGGACTTCATTTCCAGGTCCTCCATGGTTAGAATCCACCACACTATTCAAGATTGAAGTGAAAAGATGTTAGAAAAAAACACTGCAAATTAAACTGTATCCAAAGAGATAAAAAGTAAATTTTGCACCTTGTTATGAAATCCTCCATCATTATATCTTGTTCCACTACCTCCAGCATGTCCTGGAAGAGGATCACAACTTGATCTCTGTCATCTGGATTATTTTCAAGCTGCAGATTTCAACATAAGGATCAACAATTGTTCGTGTCGATTTCAATCAGCTAAGTTGATAAGAAGTGGAATGATACCAGATATTTGATAAGCTTCACAAAATGGTCATAGAGACTAGGAAGGGCACTCATGTTGTATTCACTTATCAGATCATCAGCTTTGATATGCTCATCTACTTTAGAAAATATGAAATCTATAACCCTGCAATAAATTAATCAAAATAAGCACTATTAAAGTAGCAGCGTCAACTTCAAGGTAAACTTTCTTAAACTTCTTCCAAAACTTTAACATGGAATGTATTGCTCTCCCGCTGCCGTTATTTGAATTGGGAAGTAACTTACTCTTTCTCAGTGGAACCTTGAACCAAGAATTTAATGATGTTCCTAAATGAGGCATAGCATTCACAAACAGCACAAGACATATAATTGTCAAGCCCAATTCTCTTCTTCAGCTCTTTGTCCTTACCATTACTGTCCTTGGCCATATCCAATGCTATTGGGATCTGTAAATGAAACAAGAACGACTATCCAGACATGAAAATTCTAACAAGATAAGAGATCATATAAACAGAAAGAAACCTTGCTAGCCAGCAAAAAGGGAGGCCATTGTCTAACATCCAAATCACGGTCAGCCCAATACGGAACAAGTAACAAGTCCATTTCTCTGGAGAATGATATAACCAGGTCAAATACAAAACAATATGCAACTCCAAAATCTCTGCAATTTAAAGTTACTACATCTTTTAGAGCTGCCATCTTACTTGTTACTTATAAGATCTTCTTCCCTAAAACTACTAATGATTTTGTTCCACAACTGAGCAAATCTTGCAGCCTCTTTCTCTTTGTTCGATGGGTTCTGCAATAAGGATAATATATAAAATGCAAGGACTTCTATGGTAATACCTTTAACAAATAGAATCTTCAGTATTTCAAATAACATAGGTAAATAGGTAAACATTACGTCAGCATGTTTGCGGTCAGTATGTTTGCGGGATAAAGTCGCCTTCAATCCTTTCTTCTTTGGTTCACTTTTTTCCTTTGGTATCAATCGGTCATTGAAAACACCAGGCAAAGATTCAAAACGAGATCTAAGCATTCCCAATGTTCGAATCTGGTGTTATTCGAAGAAGTAAGGAGAAAAACCCAAAGTTAACAATAAATAAAGCATTCAAAATTCTGTCCACATTAGAAAAATCGAAGTCCAAAGTCTAAGACAATATCCAGTGCTAAATTAGCAACCAAGCATGGATATCAAAAGGCAATAAATGTAATCATAAATGTTACATTTAAAGAATAACCAAGAGCTGTAGCTTACCTCTCCAAGGCGTCGAAATGCTCCATAAATTCCTCCAAACAATGTGGAAAAGATAGCGTACCAAATTTGAGCATCCATGAAGTAGACCTAGAAATGAAGGAATGATAAATAAACTGAGTTGGAAATTTTGAAAAATGAAATCATAAACTTAAAGAGATGAGCCATACAAGAACAATAGGAGCCCACAATGCAATCACGACGCCGATATTGTTTTTTGCTGCAAAATGAACAAGTAAATAGTGACAAATTTAGTCAACAGGAAACATAAATATACCCAAGTAACAGATATTTTCAAGTTCATTACCGCGAGGGAAGAATTCATGCCATTGGAAAGTAGTCACACGAGCCCTCATGATGGCTTGGGTTGGACGAACCAAAGGCTTTATCTGCAACAGAAAAATTGACAGTTAGAAATAGGATACATGACCATTTATTTGGAGTTATGACTAATCCCCAGACCCCCCTTTATTGCGGGACTTCGGATTGGATGTAATGATGATAACTAATCTAATTAGTATATTTTATCGCAACAATTAATCAAATATTTATTGCTGAAGGTCTATAGTATGTATAAGGGGCACACCTCTATGTAATAACTAAAGGCCAACTTTGTCACAATGAGAAGAACCCAAAACATTGTGTACCTGAATACAAGCAACATAAGTTAAACCTCAGAAGATGGCAACTTCCATTAGACATTTCAAACTTACTTGAAGAGGGAAAATAAGCTCTCATGCATTCCTCTACCAACATAGAGCCGGGGCTGCAAATCATTTACAATCATAATCAGAACTGATCCAACATGTACAAACTTTAAGTTTATCTCAAATTTCACTGCCTAAACATATCAACAAATTCACTGCAAAAACTTATGAAGTCAAACGGAAGAATAAAGATTGAGAATCATACTTGTGACCACCACATCATTAGCATGACAATCTTATTGTCTGATCCCTCCAGAAGTCTCCTTATAAAGGGAAAGGCAAACAAAACTGCAGCCAGCATATTTGGTGAGAGATAGGCAACTACAGCCAAAATAAACCATGATGGCGAGCTTGAACTGTTTCCAAACCAGCCTTTAATAGTTTTCGCAAACCCTGGGGGCCTCTCCAAAAAGAATGCATAGGTAATGGACAGAACTACAACCCACGCAGCAGCTGAAACGACCTTCAGAATATATCTCAACTTAACATAGAATGACATGATCTTCCGAGCTTTCCAACTAAGGATTACATCAAGAACAGCTGCATCAGACAACAGTAAAGGATTCAGAAAATTCCATCAGAGCATTTTTTTTGTATCATTAATATCGAAATTGATCCTAATCTTATGAATCAAACCAACAGGAAACAAACTTCTCCCTCTCAATAACATTAGCTGCAGGCATACAGTACATCACGCTACTCATCTCCTAATAAAAACATGAGCCCACAGTAATCAAAAACTTAAAACCAAACTATTAACTCATTACACAGAATGAAATGAAGACAAAAGAACATGAGGAAGATATAAAGACAAGGATTTGATGAAAGAAATGTGTTTATCCCCACCAACTTAATCCCAGAGAAAAAGTAACAATGTTTGAGGGAGTATATGTTGCCTTGAGTTGTATCTCAATATTTCAAAGTAATTGTAATATGAGAGAATTATTGCAAAGATAGAGAAAAAGTTCTACTATATCTTTCCTTACCTTGTCCAAACTTTAATATAGCAGCAGTTATAAATATACTCAATACATTCTTGAATACATCGCCATTGAAGACAGAACTTAGTTGTCCCGAACCCTTCCAAGCAATAATAATCATAGCCTAAAACATTAGACAATATCAAAACCATGTTAGCAAACTGAAGATTATTATAAAATAAGGGATAAATCAGGTTTATTATCAGAAACACTTCCAAAATTACAGCAAATAAAATGACTGAAAACAAGCAGATATTGTACCTGTAAGCACAGTATAAAAAAACTCCACATTCGATCAAAGCTCCTAAAGACATGCCAGAATGTCCGAATTTCAACAAAATTAACTTTCCCCACCCACCGATCTCCATAGGCTGGTTTGTTATCCTGCAGAACACAAATTTAACCATGCATTCTTAGCCCGAGCATGAGTCTTGGAGAAACGCAATAAAGAACATAGAGGAAAAGTACACATTAAAAATATCTCCTACCCCAATTTTCTCAAAATGCTGGTCAGCAGCTAAACAAAAAAAATCAGCAACGTCGCGCATTGGCCAACCTAATCGGAAGCAGTCAGCAGACCTACAAATTTCCAATAACAGATTGATCAATAAAATGCTGAGAATATGTGCATGATATGCTAATAAAGCAAGAAAATCTGGAATATTGTGAGACTAACCAGAAGTATTCATTCAAATCATCATAATTCCTCCATTGAGAATGCTTAGATTTTCCCTTTTGACTCCTTTCAGCTTCCTAAGAACCAATACAGTCACTTGAGCAAGAGCTAACCAAATGAAAATGTAGACTCAAGCACACAAAATTGTAAGGACAAACAAGCATTTAAGCATATCATTTAAGCATACCTTTGCAATCACATTATAAATAGGAGTCACAACTTTTTTCAAAAAGACCTCTTCATCACCTCCATAGGCAGGTTTTACATTTTCTCCAGTCATTGGACTAACATTACCAGCTAGCACACCATACAGTTCAAACGCCATCTACAAAAAGAAAATGTTGCACCACTCAATTGCAAATAACGTTGATTAAAGATACTAGTCTCATAGAAACTTTCAACCAATAGATCGATCTATAGGGAGAAATTCCAAATATGAGTCATGTTAAACTTTAATAAGAGAGCCCCTTGAACTGAGCAGCATGGTCAATACACATCCAGTACAAAACAATTATAGGAGTTATACAGGAACCTCTCAATTTGACACCACAACAAGCTGCTCAAATTAAAAAAATTCAAACTACTGGATGAAATCCCATAATTAAACCAGATGATACTTTAGCATAATCATATAACAAGAATGTGAACATAAATAGCTAGGGATTGAAATAACAGTATATGATCCCATAACTCATTAGAAGATCAACCATGGTCAAGAAGTGCCAACAAAAGTGACGGGTAACTTTCTTGTGCAACATGAAAAATACATGGCACCCTTTGTGCAGCCACAAAAATGGCCAGTAAGATCGTTCAGATTTAACTAAGTTGGCAACGTTTTTAATTGAATGGAGAAGCAAACCCAACCTCTCATGTGAATTCAGTTTGCTAACGACTATTTAACCAAGAATTCTGACCAATAATTTTTTCAGATAGAAAATGTCAAAGAGAAGCGGCAAGAATCAAAAACCAACAAAGTATTTCAAAAGGGAGAGACAAATTATGCAAAGAGAAACCATTTTGAAGCATACATGATGATAAATATAGCAGAGGCATTCCGGCATGAATCTCAAGTTAGCAGCTTCACCCCAAATCAAAAGATACAGGCCCATATATAGCAGCTTACGCTGTTGCACCTCTTGCTGTATGGTAGGTAACCTGCATATAGGTATAATTCAGATCCAAGTATAAATGTAAAAGATGGGACCTTGAATCAGAGGCATTATAAATGTTAAAGAATAGAAGATATATTCCAACTGTTTCCATGTCACAGTCCACATCAGTAGACTGTACCTAATATCCTCAAAGACGCAACAACCTTTCAACAAATTAAATAGAATATGGTAATAGCATAAGAGTATATTCGCAAAGAAGGAAAAAGATCAGACACTATCTTGTCAAAAGAGAGAATAATAAAGCCAATATGCAATTTAAAGCACCAGAATTACGGATCTTACCATAGGCTGCTTTTTCTATCCAAATACTTGCACCACTTCTTGTAGTTCTTGAAAAGTCTCTTCATCATTTCTGTAATTGCACGGTCATCCAACTAGAAAGCAAAAGAAGCCAGATATGCACAATAATCAAAAATCTAAAAGCAAGAGAACAATAGCTTTTTGAAGAGAGCCCAGACATCACACAAAAGTGAAGCATAATAATTTTAACTGCCAAAAAATTAGCATTTTAAAACCAAATTTTTTTGTTACAAATTGTTAGATGCTATAGACAAACCCCTATGTGGAGATAGTGATCATCTGACCACAGTGTACAACTATAGAATCATGAGTAAAAGTGCTCCAAAAGCTTCTGACAATCAAAAGCAGGTACAAAGCAGTCACCAACGCATAAAATCATAAAGGACAAGCAATCCCAAAAGGTTAAAATAGCCCTAAAGTTGGCAGAGCTCCAATGGATTAACCAAATGTTTTCTAGGAAACAGCATGAGAAAGAAGCTTTATCAACTAAGATAAGAATGTAATCGTACAAACCTTTGGAGGTTGATCAGGCTTTGGAAAATGTCGTATATGTGCATTTGCAAGTAATAGAATTAAGTGCTCCCTTTGATTTGCCACGTTATCCTTCTGCAAGTACAACAAACATTCACATGAACATACAACAAGAAAATAAAAACTACAGGTCCATAATGAGGTTTGATCTTTAATAGAAGCTACAAAGTTTAATTAATTATTTGGTGTGTTCTCAAATTATTGCACCTGAAACCCAAACATTGCCTGGAGCCAATCCAAAATGTCTTCATCCTTTTTCCTGGAATGCTCCTTCGGCCATGGAAGACCCCTTGTGTTACGAAGAGCAACCACAGCAGCTTGGATCTTTATTCAAGAAAAGAAAGTTTCAATAATCCTAGAGGTACTTCAAGTACAGGTTAATGAGCAAATACATTAATGAAACACACCTCAGGATATCTCATAATTGCCTGATTTGCGCTATCAGGGTCAAGTGGTAGGATGTTGTAAGCAACATATATCTGAGTCTTTTCTGCAACTTCATCTTGAGTTTCTAAGATCTGTATAAGTTTCAGAATAAGACAAGGCAATGAATCAATGAAATCAGGAAGACCAATCCCGTGTCAAGCATTTCACCTCACGATCAATTCCAATGGATTGTGTCATGTTAACAGCCTTCAAAACTTCAAAGAGCACATTTGCTGTTTGGTATGCTTTAGTAAGCTGTGCACTGGATTTAAAAGGAAACGCAGATGTCAAACATGAGGTGAAAATTCCAGAGTGTTCCACCCAAGAAAATTTTCAAAACAGAACATATAAAAGGGTCTTGATTCATCAAAGAACCCACCGGTCAGCTTTGTCAGCAGCACTTTGTAATGCTTGGATGTATTTTTTGTAGTAATGCTGATAAAAGCTCTGCATTTCTCGTGCATCGCTCTTTTTAACTCTACCCATCAAGGTTGGATCATTTTCCTGCAAATTATTCAAGAAAACAGTTGAAGCAAAATAAGAAGGTGAGAGACAGAACTTTTCCAGATACGAGCGAAGTAACTCACCCTTTCAAGACGCTGAAGGAGTGCAGTCTTAAATTGACGAACTCCACGTCCACTAGAGGTAGGATCCAACCGATGAGCTTTCTCAAAGGCATAAAATCGGCCTGCAATGATCATATAGGACAATAAGATGAAGCACGAGCAATAAGAATTGCTCAGCATCTTCTTGCCAGACAAAGGGAGAATTTTGCATCCAAACATATATAAACATTGCTCCTTTCCAAGATTCCGAATTTGGCAAGTCTGCAGATTACTTCAAAACCAAATCAAGTAACTTATAAGATGCAAAATATTCCATACAAGCTACAATTTTTCCCTCCGATTTAAAACCATATGAGGAGAGAATAAGACTTCTTCCCAGTGCCACATCAAACTGCATTCCATCACATTTTCTGGGAATCCAAACTCCAGTAAACACAGGACTGCCAAAGGACAAAGTCAATCTACTTCCAGAATGTAGTACACTTCCACACATTACAATATACAATTTCACAAGCAAATGTTCTCTTATGTGCCTTACCCACAAGTAGGTTAGTGTGATAAAGGCCGTAACAATTCAGCCGTACGCAAACAAGCAAGCTTAAGCATGCAACAGATGCACCAATGCAAGTTCAAAAAAAGATTGCAGATAAAAACAAGTACGTCTAAACACAATGAGGGCACAAGTAAGTAAATACGAGTCCAGTTTCCAACATTTCCAGGATAAAAGAAGACTAAGATCGTATTAGCTTATCCAACATAATATAGACCGGACAGCCATCACTAGAAGTTAAACCCAAATCCAAATACATAAGATATAACTTACGGCGCATCTTTCTCACAGTTCAACTACTGATACTCAACGAAACGTACATTTGGAAACCCCATTGTTAAACAAAACCATAAATGAGTAAGAACATACATAGATAACCACTTAACACACTAAAAAAGAACATATATAGATAACCACTTAACACACTAAAAACTACACAAATGAAAAAAAAAGATGTAATAACAAAATGAAAAGAGCAAATACAGCATCATCTTTAAGTAAAATATAGGAGCTAATACTTACAAAGATAAGCTACTCTAGGATTGCTAGCTTCAACTTCATTAGCAACACGAAGAATAGGGGCGATCTCCACAAGAGAAGACGGCACTACCTCACTATCAAATATTGACTCCCCAAGATTTCCAGCGGTCTGTGTCCTAATGATCCGGCGCTGTGGCTGCGTCGGCGGCGTACTCTGATCAGGCCCTCCTCCCCTGGAAGAAGACGCCATCTTTACCCTTCACTCTCCACACTTCCTGCCAGAACCCACCTTCAACAGCTCAAGATTCAACTAAAAACAGACGACCAGCAGCAAATCTCAGAGAGGAAGTAAGAAAGCAAAGAGCTTTACCAATAATGGGAGCTCGTAAAAGAAGCCACAGGATCTAACACATCTAAACCACTGCAAAAGAAAACCACATTAGAGCAGCTGAACTGCAGGTACAAGCACAAAAACACAAGCATTTACACTGAATGTGCACAATGTGATCAAAAGATTCAAACTTTAGGAGGAAAAAAGAGAGCTTACAAGGAGGATGTGATGGGAAACCCTAAGAAGTACAGAGAGAGAGCAAAAGTTAGAGAGAGAGTGAGGAAATGGTATGTTGAATTTTTAAGCTACTTAGCAAGAAAGGAAGCTAAAGAACAAGAGAGAGTGAGTGAACGTAGATGAATTGAACGGGGTTGAATTGGCTTGAGGACAAAACAATGAGTAAAAGTGTTATACTGAAAGCTCTGAGTCCTTTTCTTAATACTTGCTGCTTTTTCATTTGCTAAGGTGTGTGGTGGGAAAATGGGGTTCTCTTATTGGATTATCACCAGATTGCCATTGGAGGAAGAACTTGGTTGGGTTTGCATGCGTCAAAGAATGTTACTTTCTTTAATAGAGGTAAAGTAAAGGAGTTCAGATCCCCTGTCTAATATTATCCTGTTTTATTATGTCCAATGAATCTCAGCTATTTATTTGTGTAGGTTCCGCATGGATCCCGCGTGGATCCTGCGAAATAAATGGCTGAAATTCTATAGGACAGAATAAAAAAGGGTAATATTGGACAGAGGATCTCATCTCAAAGTAAAGTTGGACATCCACGTCATTTTTTCATCGTCAACATATCTAGTCCGAAGTCTTATAATAAAGTAAAATTTGAGAAAGTTTGATAGTACATAACTTTATTTTTATATAATAAAAAATTATTTCCGATAAACTCACATATTAGACGTTATTATTGTGCTTAAATAAAGAAAAAATATTTATCTTGAAAACGTTAAAATTTTAGGACTAATTTAAATTTTATAAACCAAAATTTTATTTTGATCACTTGCTAAAATAAACAAGTTTTCTTCATGTGATTAGTGAAGAAAACTTGTTAAATATAAATTTTTCTTTTAAATAACATAAGTTTAATTTTTATCTAATTTTAATTATAATTAAAGATAAAAATAAAATTTAAAAGAATTTATTTTATTAGTTTGTTGCAAATAGATTTACTTTATATTTATATTAATATTTAGTAAAAATAAAGTTAAGAATAACAAATAAATTTAAAATATAATTATTTTCATTAACTGTATGTAACATGTCAAAAAAATAGCGATAACAATACCTAGTATAAATCTACCTAGGATGCGAAATCTGAGAAGATCATGTAATACACAGTCTGACCTTTAATTAGTAGAGATATTATTTTCAAATGACTAAATTTTATAAGCATATTAATATTTAAAATAAAATAATTTATTTGATATATTTGAATTATTATTTACACACTAATTTTATATAATTATAATATTAAATTTTGTATCTCACTTCAAATTTGTACTCCTATTTCGACAACATTTTGAATTTAATATTTTTGTTTTTAAGAAACTAGTGAATCATATCCTAAAGGAGGACAATTTCGTCAAACAAAGTTACAAAAGCCACGTACTAGCAGTTAAAAAAAGGGTGGGTAGTGGCAGTTGTGAATAAAGATAGAACAGTAGAGGGCATTTTGGGAAAGAGAATTCAAAATTCAAAAAAAGCGAGATTCTTGATCGATATAAAGCTAGAATATCGCGTCAGGAGGTAGCCGTTTTCCAAACTCATGATAAGATCATTTTACCCTCAAAATTCGTTTCCATCCGTCGGCCACCGCTAGAAAAATCAAAGGATAACAATGTCAAATTACCAAGTCCGCCAGACTCCAACGCATCATCAAGACGTGGGCGGACTGGCATTTGACGATACTGTTAAGGGCATTTTTGACATTTCACAATAATTAAGGTAGGATGAGAGATCATTGTCTGTTTCGACTTCGATATGTCGTTAATGTTCTGTCCATAAATTCCGGGTTGACCCTCTGGACCACCAATCGTTACAGCGATTATGACGTGGCGTTCACTGAATGGACAGTTTAGGTTCTCCAACGCGACCCACCGTGCCAATAACTTCTGCCTTTTCTGATCTCTGCCTTTTCTGATCTCTTTTCCATTCTTTTTATTTCTTTTATGTAGTAGAGTAGGCCATAAGGCGGGTCAAAGTTAGTAAAGTAAGATAACTTTTTTTTAAAACCAAAAAATTCGTAACCACTATTTTTTAAATACATATTAAATAAATCTTCTGATTAACGCAATAATCTACAAATTATATTAATTGAGTATTTCACACTAGACAAATTTTGTACGATAGGTTCAATTACAAAAAAGTAAATAAAGGATCGAACATATAACCTTTTAACCTCATGCTTCCTACCGGTACTCGACCACTCCCTAAGGCTTCAAATTAACTTGCCTATTGTAAACCCTACTTTCATCTTTCTTTTCTTGGTAAGGAGAGTTTCATAGATCCAAACTTCAATTTAAAAATAAATGGGCAGTAATGTGTTGTCGTGTATTTGGTTAGTCCTTTTAATTTTTGTGCATATTTTATTAAATTTTTATTAGTTATTTGAATATAGTAATTGAAATTAAATGTTTTTTATGGAGGTGTTTAAATAGGAAAAGATAATCATAATATTGGCTTGGAGAGTTTGATTATGAGCATGATTGGTTTAAACTTGAAACTTCTATCACATTAGCACTCACATGTTCTTGGAGGAAAAGAATATATGAATGTATTTTATTTAGTAGATTAAAAAAGTGTGACATTGTCAAGAAAATGAGTGAAATTGAAATGAAAATGACATCTATGTACCAAAGTCCTTGTCACATAGGATGTATGCAATAACAAAATGTGGGCCAAGGTGTAATAATCACCAATAAGATCATCTTTTCTTACTTTTCAAGATTGGTTCATTACTAGAGTTTGTTTTTTAGTTACTGAGGTTCAATATATGATTCAGAGACATATTAAAAATATAAATATTAATCATATTATTTAGTTTTAAATAATTAATTTATCAAATAATTTATATAAAACATTGTTTAAAAATCGAGCCAACATCAGATCACAAGTGCAGCAGAATAATTACTAAACTTGTTTATATATTAAATTTTTTTAAAATTCAACAACGCTTAAATTTTATAAAATGATTAACAATTAAATCATAATAAAGAATAAATCTTAAGTCGTACCTTATTTCAAAACTTGATCTTATTATTATCGTATCTCTTGAACCGTTTCTAAAATCAGTCAATCTCAACCATCGTAACGACACAATTTTCCGACTTCTAACAAAATCTGTAAAAAGAGCTGAGAAAATTCTATAGTTGTTGAAAAAAAAGGTTAAGCAAGGTTAATTATTTAGTTTTAAATAATTAATTTATCAAATAACTTATATAAAATGTTGTTTAAAAATCGAGCCAACATTCGATCACAAATTACTTTTTAATTTTCTATAAGTTAATGTCACTTAAATTTTATAAAATGGTTAACAATTAAATCATAATAAAGAACAAATTTTAAGTCGTACCTTATTTCGAAACTTGATCGTATTGATATCATCTCTGTCGAACCATTTCTAAAATCAGTCAATCCTAACCATCGTAATGACACAATTTTTCGACTTCTAACAATATCTATAAAAAGAGCTGAGAAAATTCTATAGCTATTAAAAAAAGGTTAAGCAAGGAGTAATAATTTGTTTAGAGCTTAAACTTATTTATAATAAGTTTTGAACATTATAATAATTTAATTAAAATCAATTTCAAGCTTTAATTAAAATTATAAATAATTATAATCAAATACCAAACACATCATTTACAAACTATTATATACACTCAATTATTTAAGTGTGCACCTAAATAATAATAATTATGAATTCCAATGTTGTAAGAAAATTCTCTATAATTAAAATATAAATTGTTTTAAATTAATTGACATCTAAACTTCATTATTAATCAATATGTAATTTGGATTTGAATTAATTTTTAGTAAGCAAAATTTGTAATGTATTAATTTAATTTATAATAATGTAATCCAAAGTCAACCAATTTAAGTTGAAGTTCCTTATAATTCAAGCAAAATGCCAAAAGGCAACCCGAGTTAACCGAGCCCAAATCCCCTGTCCCTCTTCCCCTGGCCCTATTCTGTCCCCCTTTCATCTGAGTCATCCATTCATGTGGGACCCACATGAACATGAATGGATGGCTCAAATGAAATGGGGACAGAGTACGGCCAGGAGAAGGGGCCAGAGGATCCCCCCCCGAGTTGACCAATCCACGAACATGACCACAAATTGAATTTCTTGACCCGACAGGCCACAAGTTGGGAGGGCAATCATAAGACCCAATTAAGAGCAATTGAACAAAAAATTAAAAAAATTATATTGGTTCTGTCTGATTTTGATGGGGTTAGGCGCTGCTGCTTGGATCCATGAGATTGGTTGACTTTGGCTCAGTGATACCTGCAAAACAATAAAGGTACACCGGTGGTTGACTGTCGGTAGGCCCCTCCGACGCTCAAGTTAGTCTTTTTCTTGTGAGGGTTTTGGTGGCTAGGAATAAAGAATAATAGGGTTCTAAAGTCGTACCTTTTTCATGATGAGGTAATGAACTTATATGTGAAAAATATCTACTAGGTTTAGGTCTTCCCTTATGAGTGGGAAGTCACCATCTATGAATGGGCCGTCTATGCCTAGGCCTGGGCCTGGGCCTAGCACGACCGACCCAACCATAAGCCCCCTTACTCCTCGACTCTGATCATGGAGAAGGGTCGATGGAGTACATAAGGATTGTGCGGCTCATCCGCATGACAGCTTGCGATAGGCCCGATCGATCGGACATCGTTGTTTAGTGCATGATGGCTCGGGATAAGACCAACCGATCGAGGGTAGAGATAGGACCGATCGATCGAACGTAGACATAAGATCGACCGATTGAGTGTAGAGATAGGATCGACCGATCGAACGTAGATGCCTAATCAAAGCACTGGATTTAATCATTATTTACAGCACGTATCCACTGGTGGATTTTCAAAATTTGAAATGAAACATCTTTGTAACCGCTGTGCAGCTGTCACACACGTCCTTTCAACTGCTGCGCCGTTCCAGGTCCCGTTCTTTCAACTGCTGCGCCGCTTTGGGTAACTGATAACCCTAATTCGCACGGCTCAGATTTTGCCACGCGTCCAAGTTCCACCAGTATGCCCGTTCAATATTCTGTTATAAATGCTCGGAATTGACACACTTCTTCACTTTCTGCTTGTTCGATTCTCCAGTCTTTGCTTCCTCTCTTCTTCATCTCCTTGTTCGTAGTCATCGGAATTTCCTTTTTCACCGTCATCCAAATCCCCAACTCCAGTCACTAAACTAGGTACGTCCTTTCTCTGA
>JAOSBK010000003.1:563281-596425 GCA_027568895.1 Erythroxylum shatona
GAGAGTAATGGAGCTTGTGGGTCATTGGCAGGCTGATTTGAGGTTAATGAAACGGGATTGAGATTGGAACTCCTAAGGTCAGCCATTAAAGATGAGGCTTTGATAAAGCAAAGCTACTACAACTTATTTTTGAAAAGCACACTAATCTTAGTTATGAGGTGTTATATTTATAATAGATGAGAAGTAATAAAGTAATAACTCAATTTTTTATTTTAAATCTTTTTTCTTTAAAGAAACCTTTATTTGTTTACTTTAAAAAAACCTAAAAATTAGAATTACTCTTAATTTTTTAGTTAATTACATAGTTTAAATATAAGTTGAAATTGTTAAAAAAATATATCTCTAAATTAGAAACTTAGTATTTTTCAATAGGACTAAAATTTTGAATTATTTGATATAAAAAGTACATAAATAGTGATTTTTAATTTCAAATATTAAAATTTTAATGTTTATTTTTGACATGTCTATAAATTAAATGATAAGTAAATTAAATCAGGACAAAACCAAAATTTTTATGGCATAGTCAATCATTTCATATATTAATTAACATTAATTTTGTTTTTGCAATCCCTATTAATAGTTTATTTATATAAAAAAGAAATTAATAGTGTAACACTGTAACCTCCATAGATGCCCTTCACTTTATGGAAAGTGAGATAGACTTTTGACTCCAAAATTGTTATGTAGTTTAAAGAAAATCTAATTCCAAAGTGGCTTCCTACTTAGGACAAAACAAGTTGGTTTGGTTTTATGAGCAATAAATACCCTAAAATTGTTTTCATTTATTAGTTTAATTATCAAATTAATGAAAATATAATATTTACGAGTAAAAAGAGAGGAGAAGAAGAAGAAGAATTGATTATGAAGTTTTGAGCACCCTTTTGATACATTAAAGGCATTAAAACTTTCATATCTATTGAAAAATTAATCTACATATATTGTAGTTTTGTAATTAAATTTTGTTAAGAAATTAATTTGACATTTATTGTAATTAGTTTTTATTTTGCATTAAAGAGAAATTAGTTTCGTTGTATTTTGTGTACTTTTTTACTTACTCTTAAATTTAAAAGTGATAAAAACTAAATTTTGCGGTATGCAAAAGTTTATTTTTTAAAAATTAACATTTTAAAAAATATTCTTTTAATATATAACATTTTAAAATTAATTATGGATTAACTAATACTTTTTAAGTATAATCTCAATATTATTATTATTATTATTATTATATAGGAACTTTAATGCATATAGATTCTTTTCTTATTTTAATAGACATCTACATCTTATCATTTCTTTGACTTAATGAGTAAATTTACAAATTTTATCAATTTGTAATTGAGAGGGGAAGAATTGTTTGTGCACTTCTTTTATGCATTTTTTACTTTTTAAAATTATTTTTATTATAAAATAAGTCAATGTTTTCACATAAATAATGACTTTATTTGCAATTCTTAAATTCCAATTTTTAATAATACCCTCATTAGTCATTACTCTTTTGTTGCTTTAGTGACAACTATAAATATTTACAATATATATTAACAAAAACTCTAACTTATATATTTCAATAACATAAAAAAGAATAATAATTTGATTTGTTAATTCACAAAAATACTTTATAATGACATTTACAAAGTTTATAACCTCTTAAATTGTAAAGACAAAGAGAAGTGAGAAAAGAAGAAGAGAATATATAGAAAGTAACAACATCTAAGTTGAAACATAAAATATGATAAGATTCATTAGTACACAGCTTTACTCTTAAACTAGTAGTAAAGAGACTATTTTAAAATGACAAAATATGTAGAAAGCATTACTAAAAAAATGTTTGACATTTTTTTTTACCAAATATGGAAAGCTTCAATGTAGCCAATTATAGGCATTTTTAATTCATCCCCTTCTTTGCTTTTTATTAGTAACATAAATATATCTATGTTTGTAACAATAACTTTCTTTATTTGGAATATACCATGGATATGAATCATAATTAAGTTACCATGATTTTGAAATTCAAATTCTACATACCAAATATTTCATACACACTTCAAATACATTTTTAAAAAATGCTCCATTAGACAAAATTCATGTAGTCCAAATTTTTTATTCTTTTAAATTGATTTTAGTTTTTATGTATGTATAATTTACTCATGCATATATTATACCATTATTTCCAACAATTGTCATATTTTATATTAAAGAAAGACATAAAAAATCAAAAATATTTTTAAAAATATAAATTAATAATAGACAAATAGAACGTAAATAAAAACATGAATAACGACAGAAACAACATCTAATGAAAGTCTCGCTGAAATTAATATCCGGAAAAATCTAATAATACGCAGCTTTAATTAAAAATGCTTACGTGGAGTTTGACTATTGGAAAGTTATAACTCTATATATGTACTGATAAGTTTGAGTCTTATCTTGGAGTAATTGCCGTTAGTTTCTTAATGGACAGAGAAGTCGAAGATCCAAACCAATACCAAGACGAATGGTTCGAAATAGCTAAGGATTTAGGTTCAGAGTTTCGACTCCCGAACATTTCAGGCATACCTCCAAACATCTCCAACACGAGCATCAACCTGTCTAAATCTAGACAACCACGTCTGGTTCAGACAAACAGGCCAAGAAATGTGGAAGGAGAAGGCACTTGCCATAACAAAGTTCAAGTTTTGTGTAATATTTCACACACCACCTTCAAGAGTTGTGTCAGGTATGATGCTGATGTGATGATCACGATCTCTTTTGCTGCAGAAAGTTCAGAAAGAACCGAACTTTCTGTCAGTTTAACTCGATTTAATGTAGACCAGCTTTTGGATTCTTCACAAGTTTTCAGATTTTTTGTTGCAATCACAGTGTTAAAAAAAACCAGTTGGTCAGTCTTTCTGGATCAGTACCTTCGGATTCTACGGTTTCAAGCAAGTCCATCTCCATCTCCACCACCACGACCACCAAGAACAACAGCAGTAGCAGGCCAAGGTCATTAATGGATGTTCGGTCATCCCAAGTGGAAAATGCAGAAGAAGAAACTCATCTTCCAAGCAAACCCAACACAGCAGAATCTGGTGATCATAAATGCCTTATCTGCGATGCAGTGTTTGCATCAGGTGCTGCTTTAGGTGGACATATGAGTTCGCATTCGAGGAAAAGGAAGATGGAGAGTTTGAAGAAGAACCAGAGGCTGACTCCATCTCCATGCTCCATTTCAGGGTGTGTTGATTCCATGTCTGTGAAAGGAGATCGATCCACGGCGGTGAGTGTAGAGAAGAAAGAGGTTGAAGAGAATGAATCCGTCCAGCCAAACACTAAAAAGAGGTTGACTACATGTTCGCTTGAGGATGATAGATTATCATCTGAAGACGCCAAAGATCAAGGCTCCGAGTAGCGGAACCAGATCCTCTGTCTAATTTTATGGTGTCTTATTGTGTCCAGTAAATTTCAGTTATTTATTTATGCAGGTCTCATGTGGGCTCCATATAAATAAATGTGGAGTCCGCATAAATGAATGATTGAGATTCACTGGACACAATAAGATACCATAAAACTAGACAGAGGATCTAAACTCTCGAGTAGCGTCTGGTTAGTGTAATTTATAGAACAATCATCTTCAACAATAATGATTATCTAAATTTCCTCTAATTAAGTTTAGATTTAGGATAAATACACCAAAATTCAATTCTTTTTCATTTAATGCTAATTATATTTCATAACAATTTTAATGAAAATTTTGGTTTTCTTGATTTTGACTTTCATGCAATTCTATGAATTATAATTTTATTATTTTAAAATTAGTATACTATAAATTTGTGTCTCGAAGATTCAATAATTAGTATTTTGTTAGCTCATGAGATGTTCTGGATAGGCTCGAAGTGACAGTGACACCTTTTAAGTCATTACTATGTTCAGATTAATCCCGTTTATATATGCAGCAATGTTAAATACTCGGTGATAGTCCTAAGTTTTATGGCCATGTACTTAACAAATATAGACAAGTGAAGATAAACAAAATTTACTTTAGCATTGAATATAAGTAAATTAACATTCAATATTTATAAATATGTTATCTTTCCATTAGTTCTAATTTTTTGAATGAGTAATTACAATTGACCAAGCTCAAGGTTAAATATTTTATAATATTTGGTTTAAAATTGGGGAGTATAATGTTAAAAAGCTTTTAAAACTCTTAAAATCTAATTAAACTCAAAATTTTCTAAAAATATTCCCTTTTACTAAATAATATGTCAACTTTTATATACGTTATCAAAAAAAATTTAAAACTTTATTAAAAAATCTTAACTTTACAATTGAATGGGATAAAATTCGTTTTAATTATAAATTAAATTGGGCTTAAATTAAAATTTGAGCTAAACATTTTTTTGGTACTATTTTTTAAATTTCATTTAATAATTTTTTGAGTTAATTAAACCTAATTCTAATTAAAAATATGCCTATTACTTCTATAAAAACTTAATTTAGTATAAATTAGGCTTAAATTAAAAGTTTTGTTAAACTGGTTTTTTCAAGTTAACTAAACATTTTTTATTTAATAATTTGTTGGGCCAATTGAGTTTAAGCCCAATTAAAATTCAGACTCAAACAAAGCCCAAATTAAAAGTTTTTTTAAATTAACTTTTTAAGCCTGAAGTTCACATAAAATTTAGATCAATGTAAATTATAAAAAAGTTAGTTATTTTTTTCTTTTAGCAAACGGAGAACTGGCAGCTGCTATCATTTGGATACGTATTGAGTAAACTTACCAAATACTACACACTAAGCAAGCGCTATACGATAAGCTCGATTGAAAGAATGTAGATAAGAGAATTTGAACACAGGACCATTTAGCCATGCGTCCCACTCTACAAACTCAACCAACGAGGCTTGGTCATGCCTATTCAAAGAGGATGACAATGGCAGGAAGAGAAGCAAAAAATGATCAGCAAAAGATAAAAAATGAGCAAGTAACAAGCAAGCAAATACACACTACTAAGAAACAGATTAAGAACAGAGGTACACAACCAGACTACTGCCATTGCAGACACCATTGCAAGAACTTGACTCAACACCAACTTCCATTTCTAGAAGAACACCTTACTTCACCATCACTACCTCTTCTGCTCTTTTCTTTCATTTCCTTTCTTTATTGACATACTACGGACACTCTCTGCTAACTTGTTTAAGAGTTATCAGTCTACTAGTTCTTCTTAAGCTCAAGCAGCAACAGCTAGGTAGAGGGTAAAAGCTAGAATTTGTTCTTGTACCAAAAGACACCACCATTAGGAGCTCCATCGTCAGGTTCTACATACAAGCACTCTTTTGCCTCCCTCCACATTGCCTTGTAAAATGGTGTAGTATCAAGACGGTAGTAGTCACCCAGGATTGGTTTGACAGCTTTAGTAGCTTCCATTGCATGGTAATGTGGCATGGTAGAGAAGAGATGGTGAACCACATGAGTGTCGGTGATGTTATGAAACACCTTATTGAGCACACCATAGTCCCGGTCAACAGTTGCAAGAGCACCTCTAAGCCAATCCCACTCTGAAGAATCATAATGTGGTAATGCAGGGTGTGTGTGTTGCAAGTATGTGATCAATACAAGGAAGCCATTGACGATGAGCAATGGCATGCCATAGATGCACATCACCCAAGCAAGCCCTTTTGCCATTGCAACATGGTAGAGCACGAAAGTTGCAGCAAAAATTCCTGCATCAGAAATGTATACCTGAAGTCTTTCGCGATCGGAGTATATGGGGCCGTAGGGGTCAAAATGACAGGCAAAGCGATCATAGGGTCGACCGGAGACATTGAAAGTCAAGTATAAAGGCCAGCCAAGAACTAGTGTTACTATAAGAGTTAAAGCTCTGCCTGGAGGATTGTTTAGGTACTTGGAATACCATGAGATTTTGGACTTGGGTTTTGGGACAAACACTTCATCATGCTCGAGCGATCCAGTTTTTGAATGGTGGCGACGGTGGCTGTATTTCCACGAGAAGTATGGGACTAGAAGTGCAGAGTGGAGGATTAGGCCAACAGTATCATCAAGCCATTGGTAGTCACTAAAGGCATGGTGACCACACTCGTGAGCAATGACCCAAAGACCAGTGAGAACACATCCTTGAAGTGCCCAGTAGATAGGCCATGCAATGTAAGCAAACTGAGAGGGAAGTTGGTGGAAGTAGGTGGTGGCAATGTAGTACAACAGGAAGCTTAGAGTAAAGTCACGAACAATATAGGAGAAAGAGCGAAGCTCAGAGCGTTGGAAGCAATGTGGAGGGATTGCTTTCTTGATTTCGCTAAGAGTGAATGGAGGCTTGGTATGTGGCACCCGCTTCATGTTCCCATCCTTAACTCCGCCGTTGACAGTGGAGGCGGACATTCGGCCACCAGCTCCCATTTTTCTGTGAAAACAGAGAACTTAAGTAAGCAAATTGGACAACAAAGAGGTACAGTGACAATGACAAGCCTCAAATTGCAGGTAGCAATGGAATGTGAGGTGCTATACAGTAGTGAAAGATTCGGGCGAATCTTTGTAGTCCTAGCATTCATAATTCCAATTGGATAGACATGTTCATCGTAGTGCACTGGAAGGCTTTTCGTGGCTTGACAATCACATAATCCAATTACATCAGTTATGGATGGTGTTGCTCACTATTCACCGCCCATATCGCCATTGAATGATGGAAAGGCACATTCTTTGTGGTCCTGTGTACTTGTGGGAAAAAAAAAAAAAATCCTTGTCCTATAGTTCCTTATTTACTCAAAGTTCGGTTTTGGGAGCTATAGTCCAAAAATAACACAAGTGCTCACCTTAAATGCAGACCTACCTCCAGCTAAAGGAAATGCAAGTTGAAGCCAGCTTAAACCTTGGAATGTGTTATTTCAGAATGCAGACCTACCTCCAGCTAAAGGAAATGCAAGTTGAAGCCTGATTAAACCTTGGAATGTGTTATTTCAGATAAGAAAAGCTTCACCAGGATTTAAAGAACAATGGAAAAGATGGCTAGACCAAAATCTTTTAAACAGTTTTTGACACATACATACAAACCACAAGGCTTCCAAGATAGTTCTACATCTAACTAATTAGCCCATTTCATACTCTACCGTCAATAACATCATCTAGGCATTCACTCAATCCCAGGTCCACTCACTTCTTCCTAAAAGTGTGATTAGAACTAGACCGTACATAGGATATTTTTAATCAGGTAAAGGGTTTCCACAGAAGCTACAAGTGGGATCAAGGCTTCATTGATTTGGCAGTAGTGGAGGGATTTTAGCCCTTGGCTAGTTGTTGTGGAGTGTGGACAGAAGCTGAAGACCCATGTGAACAGATATCAAAACCACTGAGAAATGCAAGTCTATAATGTCCACACAACCCCCTAAGTAGAATGCATCCAAAATGGAGGTGTCAAAGTTGCTTGGAAACATGCATTTCTATGGACAGACACCTTTGTCAGGTTTGTGGTCTACCCCCAGATGAGTCCTTTTACCGGACATCTCATTGAGAAGCCAACATGGAGTCAGAAAAGGCCAAAAAGTTTACCACTACTGTAGCTGCATAAAAAATGCATAAAAGGTTTCTTCAATTGGGAACTGAAATCTGCAACAAAACTTGTTTTTTCTTCACAGGTTTCTGGACTTACAAGAAATTAGATCCAGAAAATATTTA
This sequence comes from Erythroxylum shatona, assembly GCA_027568895.1. NCBI lineage: Eukaryota > Viridiplantae > Streptophyta > Magnoliopsida > Malpighiales > Erythroxylaceae > Erythroxylum > Erythroxylum shatona. Next base: position 570,942 of record JAOSBK010000003.1, read on the forward strand.
TCATATATCTCATTCCTGCATTTATTATTCACTGGATTTCTCTTTACATAAAGTAAAAAGTTTGAAGCAATTCCCAACATCCCTCAAGCATTCATACTTCCCAACAACTTTATGATAATAAGAACAAAAGAGTCATTAATGGAGAAATTTCGAAATTAGGGAGGAGTCCAATGTATGGACACTAACAAAAGCAGACTGCAAATATATTACTTCAACAATTATGAGAAATGGTAATTTATCACCTTCTCAAGTGGTGACAGAAAAATTAAAGAAATCAGGAAAACAGAAGACATTTGATAGAGATTTCAAAGTTGAAAAGAACAGGTAAGTGGACTCACTACAAGAAGAAACTTCCTAAGCTACACAGTTTATGTTCTCTAACTAATGATTATTTCTTGCCAAAAACAGTAACTAAAGATTATTTCTTGCCAAAAACTGCACTGCACTTTTACTAATAAAAACTATACCTTTTCTAGCTAGATAATGTCTACTGCTCATCATCTTCACCATCAAAGACATACCTTTCAAACCAGAATAAATAAAAGAAAAAGCAGTGGCCTATAGAAGACATTGATCAAACACAGTCCATGCTATATTGAAACAAAGAATATTTCTGGATTGACAAGTGACTAGAATTATAAGACAATGCAAAACACACATCATGTCACAAAAAATCCACAGATACTGACAGTGAAAATAGATTCAGAAGGCATTCCTGAATAGATCTTTCAGCATAGAACACAGATATAGACATGCATGTGGCCTGAGACCAACATCAACCGCTCAAACAGAGAGGCAGAAATGGAAGGAACCCAAGAGGGGTCACACAATGGGAAACACCAAAATATGTGAAAGATGAAAGCTTTCATCAAACGTACCCGAAGATATGTGTAAGCGCCCTCCTGAGAAAGCACAGTTCGTACCTACCTCCGTTTCAATCTATGGTTTTCAGGTTGGCTGGCAACTACACCACAGAGCGAGCCACCATTTAAGGACAGTGAACTGCAAATATTTTTATGGCCCACAAGATTCTGACGTTGGACGCTTGGACGTGACTATCTGAACTATAGCTCATGACGTGTTTGTCTGCCGGTTCATGCCTTGCACACCAACATGAAGCTGTTGATTTGGATCAATCACAATGTGACATAGCTACAATGGATGGTCATGATCTGCGACGTGTTGATGTCACTCTTTTGTGCTCTACGTTTGGTTGTAGGTGATGGGATATTGTTCACAAGACAAGTAACAATGCACTTGGAAAATTTTCTTGGGTGTGTTTGGTTGTCGACAAAAGAAAATGGAAAGTACATAATAGACAAGAAAAAAAAAAGATAATTAGATGGTTTCTCTCAATCATTTTTAGAAAATGAAGAATATGAAAAGAAACATTTTTATAATTCATTAATTTATTAACCATTAAGAAAAGAAAATAATAAATCCATAACACAATTTAAGATCTTTTAAATATATATTGAATAAATTATTATACTATAACAACATCGACACTCAATATGAATCATACTAATGCGTAAAATTTAGAGAAGTCTAATAGTGCGCAATCTTACCCTTAACTAGTATAGAATTTGTTTCTAAATAATCGACATGAAAAGAAAAAATGAGAGAGAGGGAGAGAGATAGAGTTAGAGGAAGAGAGAGAAAGGGAAAATAAATAAATAATAAAAAGGTGAAGAAGGAGATTGAATAAATTATTATATATATATATATATATATATAATAACATATAAATTATGTATTTTAAATAAATTAATTAACAAACAATCACGAACTTAAATTAATTAAATTTTAATATAATATTTTAAAAAATTTCAATATTGCTTATCTAAAACAATTAATCATCTTATTTTCATGCAATTTTCTCAAGTTAAAAAAATTTCAAGATGTTTATTTTCTCTCGTGTCTTTGTTCAACAGAAACAAGAAAAAGGCAAAGTCACATTCTTACTTATAAATCATAAATAATAAATACCCATGATTAAAAAATACAACTCGTTCAAACGGTTCAATTATGAAAATTTTGAATTAATTAAATTTTCGTTTTAATTTATTTTAATAACTTTTGTCGTTAAAAATTGATAAATTTTTTAATTAATCGATCAATTTTTATGAATCAATATTTTTATAAACTAAAACAAAACTAATTAATTTTTATTTAATAATTTTTTAAAACACAATATCCTTCATTTTTATTTATAAATTATATAATTTTTTGTTAAATTTATAATATTTTAGATTGAACATTTTAAAATTTAAAATTTAATTATTTAATTTCTAGTATGATTTTTAAAAAATTGATAAAGACACTAGGCTTCGTAATTCAGCTTGGAACTGCTAACCTGACTGCCTCGGTTTCCTAGTCTAGTTTGGATTTTATACCGTTAAGTCTTAGTGTCCGCATTGTCAGAATATGCAGGAATTGTGCTTTATTTCGAGGAAAATAACAATAATGAAAACTACCTGGTGCAGGTGAGTTAGTAAGGAATTTTTCTAACTTAAGTGAGGTCACAGATTCAAACCGTCCTTATGTATACAGCCGCTTAAAATTTGAGGCCAGAGTTTTGTTCCTCCAAGGGACCTATCCGGTTCGAACGGAAATTAATCTGGGTGTGGATGGTTTAAAGGTGTCTTTCTATAATTGAAACTCTCCTAAAACACTTCGTGGAAAAAAAAAAAAAAGAACAATAATGAAAGAGGGATGCTTTCTCAAGCTATCTTTGTCTCCAAAGAAAAGGGTATAATTCTTAACCTTCACGTTTTCCGCCAAAGACAATGTCTTTTACTTCAGTTAATGTTTGATACATTCTTCTTAGTTAATTGATTTTTCCTATGTTTTGTGCATCCTAAAGCTTCCAAGTTTCTCCTGGATGCATAATTTTTCTTATGTTTTTAAGTTTTTTAGACCCGAAGTTAATCCAAACCCGAGTTTAAGTTTCATAAACTTGAAATTAATCCGAACCTCGAACTCAAATTTTTTGACCCGAACCCAGATTTGATACACTAATTTCAGAATGAAGATTCCATTAACTGCTAAATCCTGCCATAGGAATCAGAATCACCCATAAGGGAAAGACAATTTAAGTTCAAGATCGCGACTTTCATCATCTTCAATTCAATTTCATTTAAACAAACTTTGGATCCTGTCGAGTCTAAAGAGTTAAATAAGACACTAAAAACCAGCAGCACAGTAGTAACCACATTAAGAACAGAAAATTTAAAGTCAATATCAACTTGGCAGCTCCTAGAATGATTTTTAAGGATTAAGCGGCCTGCACAAGAACAAATCAAGAAAATTGATACAATTCCTAAACTTTTTTAAGTTCTAAATGACTCTAGAAGATGCTAACTGTCTCACTGCATACAAAAAATTACCCCGTTAGCAGAACCAGATGACCAGAAGCTACAAAGAGGACGAGCTAAAACAGGCGAAACATTAAGCCAATGCTAAGAAATCACATCCCCGGCTTGCGCAATTCCTCAGCTCCATGTGCAAAGTGGCATCTGTCCCCAAAAGTACAAGATCCTTTACCAAAATTCTCGCAAAGTTTGGTCTTGAAATTATTTCCAGGGACGTGGTGCGAAGATGGGTTCTTCATTGGATATCCAGCAGACTGACCGACGTTTCCAATAAGCTCTCGGACCATGGCACTTGCTTGCTTAATCTGATCGAATGTGCCCTCAAGCTCAATGTTCCTCAAGTTAGGATCTGCCTCATGTTCTCTTATTGAAAGTTTGGCACCTGTAAGACGGCAGATTTGCTTTGAATGCACGCCATTTTTCCCGATGATTGCTCCAGCAAGAGAAGCATCGACACTGATCTTAGCAGTTGCAGAGGCCCCAAAGCTAGCAGCAGCACCAACACCATGTGATGGAGGTTCCATATGTCGACCCATCCTGCCTGGAATTGGTCCCATGACACGGGGATCTTCATAGGATGGAACAGTGGGCTTCCCGAGTTCCCATTCCCCGTGAGCAAAATGGCATTTATCTCCAAACTTGCACCCTTCAGGTGTGTTATATTTGTTACACAATCGGGTTTTCACAGCAGGAGGAGATGAACCATCAGGGAAAGATGGTGGAATTCCAGGATTTCTGGAAGGTGGTGGTGTACCAGTTGGGTTTCCACCAAGATTAAGCATCTGAGATACAGATTTGAAGCCTCCAGGAACGTAATGCAAGAAATGACATCCCTCACCAAATGGGCACCCAGAAGTACTGTAAAACGATATGAAAGTGAAGATACCATAAGAACAATAAATCAACATCACTTCAGGAATATAGTGTACTGGAGCTTCTCAAGTAACTTGAAACAAAACAATATTAACCCTAGTATTAGACTACTTTATGATAGTTCTATGATGTTTGTGCTAGTTGAAGCACTGAAGAGCTTCTACAATGTTTGTCAAACATTTCATTCCAATATGTTTTTAGAAGGAAAAAAGGAAAACAAGATGAGCTAATAACAGACAGATAGAGTAACATCACTGAAGATGTTGGCCGGAAATGCATCAATCACACATGCTGTCCACAGGAAGCCTGGGAAAAGAGTTTTCTCTATTTCAAAGAACACGTGCAAGTTCCTACAACATCACAAATGCAAAAATACTCGAGCCTGCACATCTATATGGCTATAGAAGAATTGGTGGAGACTAAATTACCAGCACCACAGCGTCACCCAAGGACAATTATATTTGACATTAAATAAAACCAAACTAAATTGAATAGACACGAGAAACGTCCATAAGTTTAGCATATTCAAATATAAGGCTAATGTATGGTAATGAAAAACAAAAACTCTATAATTTGTGAAAAAACGTTTGCAATACAGTTAGATTGGTGTTTAATGTTCTTTTAAAAACCATCAGTGTAACATACATAATGCTGATTACTAAAAGAATAATAACCAAGCCAACTTTGAACAAAAACTGCCTCAAATAATTATGCACACCAACTCATATAAACACCTCAAATGACAGCTTAGAATAATATATACGAAACCATTTAATCATCTTTAACTTTCACACTTAAGGATCTCTTACCCATTTCCCAATCTGCACTACCTCACAATGCAATAGATCAGAAAATGTGCGTCAATGGAAATTTCGGACATGACAGAGCCATAAGAAAATTTTAAAATTAAGTGACTCAGGAACACAGCAGTTCCAAGTAGTGGATCATTCAATTGCTGTAAAATATTTCCAAGAATGCAAAGAAGAGGCTAGAACCTAATAATTTGTGATGTTTGATACACCCAGAAGTCAAGATGTAAATGTAAATAGCAGATTATGGACAGGGTGCAAAATAGTGTAGTGAACTAGCCTACATATAAAGAAAAAAAAAAGGGAAGAAGAAGAAGAAGGTAAATCCTAGCAGAAACTAAGAAACGAGGAGGAGGAATGAGGTTGATGACACACCAGAAAAGGGAAAAAAATATCAAATACATAGCAATGGAAGTGAGTTGACACTCAAATTGGATGGATAAGACTCAGGCAAATCAAACAAAATGTGGGATTTGTACCAAACTTTTGATACCGTTTTACTTGTCCATAAGCGATGTCTTTACTCATGGTGATTAAATGATAAGCTATAAGTGAGCATTATAATATGGACAAGTTTCAGGTTCCGTAAAACTTCTTCAGTTTACATATGCCCAGCGTGTAACTGCAGTTACCCAGAAGTACTCTCTGAAATCAACCCTTTCTGTTCAATAGACTTGATTTTTGATAAGCTGTTCAATAGTCTTGATTAACATGATTAGAAGTAAACCTGTATCACAACTTTAACTTACCAATAGATTAGTCCAAACCACAATGGATTATTTACCAAAAGTGTGCAATAAAGCTTATGTTACAAATATTAGAAATGTATGAACAGCATTTGAGGTATTTATTTTAGATAAGTTAAGATTAGAACCTGAAAAACTTTGTGCATGGCTTGGATTTGCTTCCTATACCAGTTGAATAGGACTCCGATTCTGTTGCACAAAATTAATTAATTTTCCTCAGTTAAGCTTCCAGTTGATTATTAGCCTTTGAACTCCAAAATAAACTTCTTATCATGTTACAATCTTGACTCAGCTGGTCATTATAATTTATGTGAGATAGAAGTAAATATACACGATTTCATGTAGAAGTGGATTCAACAACTACACTACCAAACATTGTTAACGATTCAGCATAAAGGGTGATGCAAATTTCCCGCAAATAGTCCCCAAATTTAAGTTTCCTTCAGTTACTTTGAGTCGAAATTGTTTTCTCTTCTTACCCATAATAGTTCTTGGAAAGACCAAGACAAACTCAAAAAGCTTTTACAATTCTATTGGAACATAAACGCGGGAATTCTAACGTTCATTCCATCTTCTATATCCCCAAATCAAATCTCCCACTCGAACACATTTAATTCTCAAAAAGAAGCAACTGCTAAATAAAGATTGGCAGCTTCAACTAACAGCTAAAGAAAGCACTATAGATGCAAGAAAAGGGGCAGCTAAACATCAAATATTTCAAAATTCAAACCCCAAAATTTCTCTACTTCCTTGAAAACAAAAATAAAATAAAATCGTTCTTCGCACCCAAATCCACTAATACCATGAACACACTGTAAAACCCGCAAAACCCTAAAATTCCAAGCATTCATAAATCACACTCCAACAAATAAACACCACAAATATGTACACATACGTATATACATACACACTTCATCATTTTGAAGAAAAGCGGGGTAAGGAAGAGAAAGAACCTTGCTTGGATTTCTTGAAACCGCCATTGTCGTTAAGAGCAGCTTCAGGCCTACCTCGCTTTCGGGCGACTCCGTACTCCATAGATCCAAACTCCACCAAGTGGTTGTAGCGGAGACAGTAGTAGTAGCAGTACTAAACACCGAGAAAACGCGAGAAAATTGAAGTGAATGAAGGAAAGAGAGGTCTTTTCGAATGTGAGAAAGCGCGAGAGGAAGAGAGGAAAAATTAGGGTTTCGAAGAGAGAGAGAGTAATAAATAAATAAATAAAAATAAACAAGGAATTAAAAATCAGGTTCAAACGTAAGATTCATATGCTTCGGCATCATCAACGTCGTCACATCAGACGGTTTAGATAACTCGATGAGATGCTGGTGTACGTGAGGGATTTGTTTGGATTATTTATAATAAAAAATATTTAGAAATATAATAATATATAAAAATGGAAAAGGAAATATAATATATGTTCGCATTAAAATATAAGAAATAAAATAAAATAAATTAATAACTTATTGAATTATTTTGATATTAATAATTATTTAAATATGTATTTTTCAAAAGACTCGTTTTAATTTTAATTTATAAAAAATTTAACAATTTTATAAAAATTTTAAAATCTTATTATAAGTATTCGTATTAGAATTATTTTAACATAAATAACAACAATAAAATTTCATATTCTAAATCTTTAATTTACTAAATAATTTTAATTTTTCTTTTAAATAAATCAATAAAGATAAATAAAAATATAATATATAATTATAAATAATAATTTTAACCAACCAAATTTAAGTTTGATTTAGTCAGTCAAATCTAATTTAATTTTAACTGATCGACAAATTAAACCTAATGATGAAAATAAGTCGGCTTATAGGTAGTTCTGTTAATTTTTTTAAAATATTTTTTAAATTTTAAAAATAAAATAACATTTTTTTTAATTTAGTCCGAACTTGGGTTGCCGAGACTCATGAGACTCATGTCTACCTGAGGCGTCATTCTTCTAAGCAAACAATATTATTTTGCTTAGAATATATAAGTTTTGAATTTATCGCAATTCATTGTCATCTTTAATTTGCACCATGAAGACTTTCTTAGTCTTCGACCCCCTTAGTCACTACAAACGCCTCGATTAGTACAATAGAATATGTTTATTTATCTATCTCTTGACCCGAAATAAGAGCAGATTTGAAAAAGGATCTTAAAGTGTCTAAAGTGACGCCGGGAGGGTTCTTAACGCTTCTTTTTTTTTCTCATCGGAGTTAAAGTCAAATCATATAACTTGCCATACAATGTTTGTATGTTTGAAACAATTACAAAAACATCTGAACATCATTTGAAGATGACTACAACAAATCAGTGTGTTCTACCAACCATGTATACCATATAATTCACATTTCAACTTCCATTCGGCAAAACTGAGTTTACTTGTCCAAACCGTGCAAGTAGCTCCAGATGAGCAAAGCAACTCCATTCTTTTTAGCAGCATCTTTTTCTCCAAATCGCTGAAGCGGTCAGATAACAGATACACAGGCAAGCATGTTACTAGCTAGCTTGAAAATCGAGGAAAAGGCGCAATTTCTGTTGTAGGAGTTCATGCGTTCCGAATGAAGGGTTGCTGCTGATGATCCAGTCCTTCTCAAGAAGGCCTGATTTGGCACTGCTAATCATTTCGTTCTGGAACGTTGACACGATCATGTAAATTGAGGTCCTCAGCACATCAGACATGGCGAAAGATTCAGAATGTAATGGTCCGCTTTTCTTCTTAGCCATCAGAACATCCCTCCTACCCATGTTCATTGTTGCCCACTTGATGTTTGCTGGCCCGATAAACTGATTCAGGGGCTGCAAGTTTGTCTTCTTCCCCATGGATGCTTCAACTGCCAGCAAGCAAGATAACAGTGTAGAGATAACAGCAGCATTGCTACCAGACAATTGAGCAACCCCATATCGGTCCTCTTCGTAAGAGCGTGCGGTCAAGGCGGCGGCCGACCTTGCACACCATGAATATTGCTGCAAAATTTGACAATTATTATCAAACTAGTAAATTCCTCTTGGTTAATTCAATAAACATATTAAAATCTACCACGTTTAGTAAAAAGCAACCATCACATTTTTTTCTCTCACTGAATCTATTAAGCTATTTTGAAGAGCTAAACCATGTATAGTAGCAAGCCAAATATCAAACTATTGATACATCAATATCAGTAGAAACGATCCATTCAAGTCTAATTTTAGTACCTGGAAGTTCCTGAAAGCTTCACAATATTTCGGGTTTAGTGTCTCCAATGGTGACTGCAGCTGACTGGAAAGGTGATATCCCTTGTCAACACAACCACCTTCAAGTCCTTCACCCAAGATGCATGTCAGCTGTTCCAGCGGTGTCAAACACACAGCAATCACCCTTTTATATGTCTCACTGGTTTCTTCAAAAACTGCAGCTCTTCTCCAAGTATCAACATTATTCTCACAAACCATACAGAGATCAAGATATGCGAGATACAGTGGGAGAGTGCCAGGGGGACTCTCCTCTAGAGCTTCAAGCAATGGTTCACTTGGATTTGTTTCTGCTGCAGCAGATCCTTTTGGTGGAGCAAAGATGAACCTTTTTGTATACACTACCTATACAGAAATGTCAAAATGTCAAAAACTGCTCTTCTATGTTCTAGCACATTCGGTTAAAATCATGTGATCAGGGGGATAAGGAGAGGCGCAAGAACCGATTTTTTAGTGATTAGTTGGAAGAATGAAAAACACTTGCCACTGTAGATAACACAGAAAACTAGCAAAAAGTAAAACTGCTTATGAGGAAAAAGTCAGAAACCAACCTGGTGTAAATGGTGACTTAATTCCCAACAGAGAAACACCAAAAAGCTCCCAACGTAATTGATTATCTGCTCGGAGAAGAACTTCCCTGTTGTCATATGACTATTGAACAGCTCTGGAAGAAACATGAGCAGCACAGCTGAAATTAGATGAGCTGCACTCGAGAGCTTTAAGGCATTCTTAATAGCTGAAGGAAGCCCCATTTTGAAGCTAAAGAAAGGGGGACGCTGGTGAACAGGGCAAGAGAATCAGTCACAATGTTATAACTTCCGACATTAGATAAAAGTAAGTAGATGGTAGTATCCAGTTGCTCTATTCATTACAAGATTATAATTCACATATTTGTGATGTAATATCCAATTCCATCACCATAAGCTCGTTCTAACTACTGCATATAGTATCTAAGTAGCAACAGGAACCAATATGAGATAAGCATTAAAATTATAAGCAACTCTTAGCATCAATGCTTATCTTCCATGATAAGAGAATTTTTTGAATTCTAACTTCAGGATGCCAAAGAAGCAGAGTATAACTAAGAGAAGACAATCCATTTTCATCAAAGAGTTCACACGACACAAAACAACATTCATGAAATCTAACCCACTTCGTCTTAAATCCATCTTCATCTAAACATAATCTGGCATTCCGATCACATTTCTTACTAAGTGATCATTTTATCTGCACACTTAATGTAGGAGGAGACCTGTCTGACAACCATTCAAGCGGGGAGCCGGATCACTTCACATGATCCCATATGCACAGAACATGAAAAAACTCAAAAGCTTCACATGGACAAACTCAAGTATCATCATCCATAACCAAATAAAAGAAAATTCCATCTTTGAAAAAGCTGACACTTCCAAAGGTTACTTCATCAATCAAACAAAACGCAGCAAACAATTAACAGTCTCTTAAGCTCATTAGAAACATTCGGAAACAAAGAGAAGCATTACCTGAATAATGGGAAACTCCAAAATCCATCGTTTCTTGTAAATATAAAACAACCCATACACCAATCCAATCACAAAACCCCTAAACCCTACTCTCCAAATCGGTCTCATCATCCCACCATCTTCCACCAAGCTAAAACTACTTCCACAAACCGACACTAGAGAAGCCGATCCTGAAGCAGTAGTCGTCGTCAAAAACAAAATGAACCCAACTGAAACCTTAAGCCGCCGGTGAAAATCACCAGTATCTCCACCGGCAGCAAACAGAAACCTAATAAGGGCAGTTAAGACCTGCAAAGGAGACGCAAATGGAAAGGGTTTCGGCGATGACACGGCGGCGAGTGCGGCTGAGAATAGAAGCTGAGAGAGTTGGAACGTTAAGAAAACAAAAATGGACACAAAAAGTTGAGCAAAGAAGTAAGCTTTACTACTGCTAAGAGAGGCACTTTTTGGTAAAGATAAGCAAGTAAAGGCCTTGAAGAGAAAGAAAACGGTTGTAGAGGTTATTGATTGCCAGATTAAGAACCCCAAAAACCGGTTCTTGACCACCGTGTCAGGCGGCGGAGAAGGAGGTAGGGGAGCGGACATTGATGGGTTTGATCCGTTTCTAGATGAGTACGTCTTAAACCAACGAATTTGTGGAAATGATTCGATTGAAACTTCTTGTTGGGTTCTTCAGGAACAAAGGAAGGGGTTTAGGGGGGTTTTAGAGAAACGGGTATTCTTCTTGGAATATCAGTTCTCGGGCGTCATTGACGAACTGAGAACGCGGCCGCTGCAACTGGAATTGGACAAGGAAGCCCAAAACGAATAAACTATGGTGTCTGGTCAGTGTCGGATCTGGCGGACAATATGTCCATTGTTGTCTGATAATCCAAACCCACTGGACTAGTGATTACGTTGTAACATGGTCTAATTTCTTCTATGAGTTGTGTAAGGGCCCAATACTTAGGAGCAAGAGAAGTATATTACTAGCCCGATCCAAAGTAATCCAACATGAATTATTATCATCTTTACATTTTTTTCAATCATAACTTAAAATTGCTTCTTTGTGACCACAAAATTACATGTTCGAACCACAAAAATAACTTATTTATACAACTTATTTATAAGACTGCATACATCGATGACCTTTCTCATATCCTCACAAAGCGGAGAGAATTACATACTGGATACGTTGACTTTTTACATAATGCTTAAAAGTTATCAAATGAACTAAGAAATAATATAGAATCATAATCAACCAATATGTCCTTTTTAGCATATTATTCATAGATTAGGCTAAAATCAGATTATCGTGACAAACAAAAAAGCTTTAATTCCGGTTGAATTTTAAATTTTTTTGATATTTTTTTAAATTTGAATCTAAATTCTAATTTCTTTATATTTATTCTTATTTTAACTCAAGTTTCAATTAACTCAAGATTTATTCCTTAATCTCATATATAACCTAACTTAATACAAAATGTCAAAACTCTTCCCTTCATATGGACTTAGAGATCAATTTCACATAAACCCTAATCTCACAAAACTTGATGATTCAAAACAATACAAGCATTAAATGAGTTAGATTGGTTAACCTCAAATAAGTTACACATAAACCCTACCCTCACAAAACTTGATGAAACGTTCAAAACAATGCAAGCATTAAATGAACAAGGTTGTGGTGGAGAAGAAGGCTTTAAGGGACACTTTCTTCCAAGTTCCTCTCTACGACTCTTTGTACTCTCTTAACACGAACGCTAGGCCAGTTACAATTGCTTGAATGGAGGGCAACTCCAAGTTGCCAGCATGCATCATGCATGCATTCTCCATTATTGGCTTCCTTACCGCCAAAGCCAGGGCTCTGCAATCTCTTTCGTGTAATCTTCACAAACATATTGATCCTTCTTAATCACTCTCGATTTCAAAGAGAGCTCATTGGGTGGAGACCTGGGAATTCCTCCAACTTGTTCATCTGTACTTTATGGACTAGACATGCACAGTTGGATGCAAGTTTAGCCACAAACGCATGCTTAGTATAGTGCTGATGTTTAAGTGGCAGTAGTTGATGTCAAAGAACTTTTAAGACAGACCCATTATTAATTCTCTCTTAGTGATATGAATTGACTCTACCTCGAGATCGTGTATATAACTTGAAGATTAAATAGTTTTTTATATGATATTTAATAATAAATATTAGTAAAAATAGGCCAAAAACTCAAGAGTGGGTGAGCTATTTTCATCCATCATGCACCAATAGCCAAGTTTCTTTCTTTCTGTCACCTGCAGAAAGAGTATTCTTCTTACTCATTCTTCTTCTTCTTATTCTGCATTCTAATTGAATGATCCCACCTTCATGGCTATTGCATGTCTTTTGATCTATCATCATCAGTATATGACGTGAAAACACTACGAAATGAAAGTGGATTTGGAAAATCTACATATATTGTCACTTTCCAGCTTTGCAAGTAGCATGGCTTCATCGTGCATGCACTTACGGTGGACAAGTTCTAATCTTCCTCTTTGTTTTTGAACACTTGGGGAAGGTGCAAACTAGCCCAACTTGAACTCTCACCAAAGTTTCTTTTTCTGTTTCTGTCATTTTCTCGTCGACAAAACATTAGCATGGCTGACAAGTAACAGTACAGTTGCAGTTCAGAGACTTGACACTTTTAATATGCATGATTTGGACAGTGTTTGTTTCATCAAGTTTCGTTTGGGAACTTACATTGATAGATTTGATCTAACTTGATCGATATTGGAATCTAAGGACCAGCATGAGAACTCCTAATTCATCAAACTTGAAAAGAAATTTGTTAAACGTGATTATAAGTTTGTTATCAATCAAATTATAATTAATTCTTTGACTTTCCGTAACCTTTCTGATCAATCACATAATTCATCTTTTTTCATATCAAATCGCAGAAGTCTTAATCAAGGTGGAAGTAAGAAAAACACAAGAAATTTGATTATTATTGTCCACTTAACAATTCAAAACAGCTTAAACTAATATCTTAAAACATAGACAAACTTGACAATCTAACAACCCCAAATCTGCCAAACTCTTAGACTAGTAAATTCACAATTACCATAAGAAGAAAAGCAATCATTCCTAAAACAGTCATGCTTCCTTCTTCTTCTGCAGATTGGTCAGGCTCTTCTTTGGCATGATCGATTGAGTTCATATGATCAAAGCCATTATTGGCAGGTCACAGTCCCTGAAAGTTTTTGGTTCAGCAAGTTTTGGTGACAGCTTTTTCGTATGTTGGTTGGTTAGCTAAACCCTTTCAAGCACTTCACCATCTTGCTTCTGCAACTCAAACTCCTCATGGCCGTCCAGGCTGATAGGTTTATACCAATTTGCACAAAACAAGTATATCACGAAATCAAATCCTGTCAGGATTGCAATTAGGAAGTAAAACCTGTCCATATGGCCCGTGTTCAAGTCCTCAGGAATCCATCCAGGATTGTTACCTCTTGCTGTGATCCCCATAACCATGTTAACCAGCAAGCTGCTGACATAGTTTCCTAGAGATATGGAAGCCATGCAAAGAGAGCTTCCAAAGCTCTTGATCCCATCAGGAGCTTGCCCATTAAAGAACTCCAGCTGACCAACGTACATGAAAACTTCTGATGCTCCAACAAGAACGTACTGCGGAATCTGCCAGAATATGCTCAAAGTGCTGATCTTTTGGCCTGGAATGACATGTTTGAGCCTTTCAATCTCTGTGGCTCCAGCTGCAAGCATTGCAAGCATCCCAATAACGAGTCCTATCCCCATTCTTTGAAGCTCCGTCAAGCATTTTGGATTACCACTTAGTTTTTCAGCTAAAGGGACAAGGATCTGGCGATAAATTCCTGTGAAGATTAGAACACTGCAAATGTCAAAAGCTGACATGCTAGCAGCTGGAAGATGGAACTTTCCAAGCTTGGAATTCATGACAGCTCCTTGCTCCACAAAGAGAGAAGCCATTTGAGTGAAGACAACAGAGTAAATTATAGTGCATAGCCAAATTGGTATCATTTTTAGGACACATTTGGCTTCCTCTACTTGTGTTACAGTGCATAGCCTCCACGGATCTTCAGGCCCTGAAGGATCATCCTTTAGCATTGTAGCTGCCTTGTCCAAGAACCTATCAAAACATTAGAAAAAACAATTCAAACCATGAATTTACTGTGAAGCAATGATTAAAGATTATCTGATAAACCTTTCTAAAACATTCTAACTAAAAAAAATTGCAACTGATGCAAAATTGGAAGTAGGCTGCACTCAGAATTTATCATTATCAGGAAATGAGTTGTATCAGAATTACAAATACTCACTCAAATTCATTGCTGTGGAGAATCTTCCTACTTCCTTTGATTGCAGATTCGGTTCCTTCTACTTCATACAGTTCATCAGCAACAGCTGGGATCACATCCCATTTCCTTGCTGCAGCCACAAAAACCTGAGCAACTCGCGGTATGGGATTCCCACACGGTTTTATGTACCGGTATCCCGGCGTCCCCAACAGAAAAGACAATAGAGCTATGACTGCAGATCCTAATGACACCAGGAATCCTAGTGTCCATTGACCTGAATCCTCATAATAGACCAATATGGTGTTTGAGAATAGAGATCCAGCATTGAGTGAGAAGTAAAAGTAGCAGAAAAAAGCCCCCTTTGCGATTCTCTGTTTTGGTTTCGACTCATCAAATTGGTCTGCTCCAAATGTTGCTATAGTTGGTTGGTGCCCTCCATATCCAAATGCTACCAAATATATTGCTAAGTAGAAGATAGCTACACCCATTGGTGATGCAACTTGGCAAGCATTTAGTCCATCACCACAGCCTGCTGGTTTTATCAGCAAAAGTCCTGATGACAGTGACAAAAGCACCAAACCCTGATGAACATAAAAAACGGTTAGCTAATATACATATAAAATTACCTGAGAAACAGTTAAAATCCAACTTGGATCTGCTATGATCATTACCAGCACAAATATCAACTGAAAGACTGCACAGGTCAAGAACCGACCCCAATATGAATCACTAAGGAAAGCTCCAATTAGAGAGCACAGATAGACTGTACCAGTCCATTTGCTAACACTATTGGCAGCATTGGCATTGTCTTGTCCAAGCACCCTGGTTAAGAACAAAACCAGATTGACTCCAACTCCAAAGAAAGCTAGTGTTGCGAGGCCTTGGTTTGCTGCAGAAAATTGACAGACAAGGAAAGAATCAGGAATCGAGGTGCCTGTTTTGACAAGGAAGCTTAGGTAAGTTTGCAATGAGTTTCACGTTTCTTTACCTAAGCAGAGGCTTGCAGCTTTCCATCCCCCTGAGCTTTTCCAGGTGATGAGGGAACACTTATTTCCATGAAGTTCCTTTTCAGACTCAATATTTTCTTCACTCACCTGCTTTTATGAACAAAGCAACTATATTACTGAACAATCATTTCCAAATTCCCATAGCAGGAAATGGCAAATTCCTGCTTAATTCAAGGGTTCTACAGTTAGCTGCTGGATTATCTGATTCACCTTCAGGACTAAACCTTGGACACCTGATTCACAAGGTGGTAGCTTGGGTACTCGACATGGTATGGAGGATTTTTTGATAATTTTTTTGGGGACAGAACTCTTTGATAAAAAGATCAACACAACAAAACTATGCTGCTACAAAAAAAGAAAAAAGATTGAACAGAAGACAGGCAAAGTTTCCACGTGCGCTGCGGGAAGCAGACAAGTGGATATGCCAAGGAAAGAAATCAGATTCAGATTACAAATGGCCCTCACCTCCAACAACTATACATCTTGATTGGTGCCTTGGTGGCTCACTCATTTGGAGAGTTTCATATAATTTTTTTTGGAGTAAAAGTTTTAGTTACAGAACTCCAACTTGAGTCATTTGAGATTGAAATTGAAAGGATACTCTTTAACATAATTGAAGATTTTTACCAACCTTCATGGCAACCTCAGTGGAAGTGTTGAGGGAATCCATAGCGGAGATTGAAGATTACTTCTGCAAAATACAGGAGTTGGTCAGATTCTAAGTGATGAAAAACTGCGAATGGGGAAGAAAAGAAAACTATTGAAGATGCTCTTGCATACATTATTACTATGAAAAAACATAAGTTAGCTAGAGCTTTAAATCACTCACAAGGAATTGAAACAAGATTATAAGAAGCAAAGAAGAGAAGAAGGTTATAGAAAGCCTTGCGAAATGTAGATGCAAGAAGAGTCCAATATATAGGAAAAACTCTACTGAGATGGATTGGAACTAGGAGAGGTAAAGGAAAGGTGTCAGAGTCATTGCCACTCAAGAAGAAAAATATTGGTGGATCTTCAAGGAGAGCCTGGTTAAAAGAGTTTGTGGCACAAACACTGTCATTTATTCCATGAAATGGTGGATGGCCAGTGGGATAAAAATTTCAAGTGAAAATGATGGATGCCCCCAAATTCCTACATATCTTTTCCCTTTCTTCTTTTTTTTTTTTTTATCAGTTCTTGTTCTGATAACCTCTCTTCAGTATCAACTTTTAGTTTATGACCTCACATGTTAATATTAACCATAAGTTTCAAATTATGAAATCACCATGCACAAGTAGCAGTCATGAACAGTGATTGGTAGCAAATCCAAATGACAATTCTTGTCCTCTTGACGACGTCACAGATCTTAACTTTTGACAGGAACACATGTTCAATTCTTCAAGCTAACCCCAACAACAAATTTGTGTAACAGGTAAGTTTTTACTGCTTGCTAGAGATCAAATCATAGTATCTAGTAATTTTCCATTACGGGAATAATCGGTAACTTTCAGTGATCATCACTATCAAATAAGGAAAAGGAACAGAGAAATGGAGAAAGAAACAATATATGCCCATCAGCTAAGAGTAAAGATTAGATCTTTGCGGGGAAAATCATTCCCATGTTCATAGTTTGACATTGATATAAAAACGATGAGTACAGAAAATTTCAGGATTTTCTCAGCAGGTGAGAAAACTGATCATCAATTGTTTTTCCTGTAAAGATCTCATCTTTACTCTTAGCTGACAGGCATATATTGTTTCTTTCTCCATTTCTCTAAAAAGATGAGTACAGAAAATTTCAGGATTTTCTCAGCAGGGGAGAAAACTGATCATCAATTGTTCTTATAAGTCAAGAGAAACATCAGCAACCTTCATGTTACTCAATGTAATAGAACACGTTTAAGAAATTTGCATATGGCATCTGCAGAAAGTCAACCATGAGAAATATTCCAATCTTGTCAGGTAAATCCAATAGTCAAGAAAAATTCTTTTTCTGTTTGGATGCATAGAAAACAGAGAAAATCCAACTGACACCCAATTTCGGCCAGAAGATGTGTAGTGTACAAAATTCACCAAAAAGTCTTTAAAACTGTAAGCATTTCTACTTCAGGCCTACTGTTAACTTTTCTTTCCAATAAATTTACACAAGACAGACTGGAAAAAGGAAAAACTCTACTCAATCTTCATGGTAATTGCAGCAAGCAAGCTAGTTGCAGCAGGAATCAGGAAGATGATTATGAAGTTTCACACCCAATTACCATCTGATTGTAGCCGAAGCAATCAAATGTGAAACCATAAGATATTCCAGAAATTTTTTTTCCAGTTACCTTTATTACATGACACAATTCACATAGTTATCAGAGGAAGTAACATTGAATCATACCGTTAAACACGCTATTTCTATGCTAACTGTGTCTTCCTAGATCTTACCTGAAAATGGAAATTAAGAACACTGCAAGTTTTGGTGTTATTGGTGGAAGCATTATCAGATTCTACATTTTCTTCTGTGATCCTAAGTTTTCCAGACTTGGAAATGTACAGAAACAAAATGAGGTAGATCATTTTCAACTGCTTTCTACTTGCCCACCAGCACAATATTTTACACTGGAATTCTGACATGACATGAAATGGACATGACAACATTACATTAGTTGCAGTGATTACTTATGTCATTTCTGATCTTTGCAGATGGATTTTGTCCTGAAACAATTGAAAGATGCCAAGTGCAAATTTCCACAGCAAACTTGGAAACTTCTACGTGCAGTAATCGAATTGTTCCTATCATAAATTCCCACCTCCTCACGCATGTAAATATTCCTATAGGATTTGGCTCTCTAGCCTTTGCATCCCATAAAAATCTAGTAAACCTATGACAAGTTCGCTCCATGAAACCTATTGTATTCTTATATTTTTAACTTTTTTTAATTTCCATTCTTATTATTTAAAAAATTCCACTCTTTTCTTCTATGTAATATTAAAATCATCTGTGTAGTGCCTACATGATATATGTATCCTTGATCTATCCATGACGGGATTAACTCAGAGAAGAACTCTATCATGTTTCGGTAACTTTATATATTTTTTTATTCAAAACAAATATAGATTAAACGTCATTTTAAAAAATATCATTTATGGTAAATAATAATTTTTTAAAATATAATGATTGAAAAAAAATTAAATCGAAATTACAAACTTAAAGTGATTGTGATCAACTTAAGATGATTGTCACTAACCTCTTACTAGGGGATGTGGTTGCAAGCACAGTGAAGTCTTTTGAAGCAGCAGACAGTATGAATGACAAGAAAGCAGCTCCAAGGTCAACAGATTCACTAAACTCCGGTGACGGAGAAGAGCGTGTGTCAATGACCTGAGCACGAAAACTGAGCCAGAAAAGTACAGTAACAGTCGCCGGAAAACTCGAAAACCCGTTGAACCCTTTTGTCATTTATGTTAGAAGAATGGATCAAAGCTAACCAAAGTCCCTGTCCCTGTCCTAGGCCTGGTCTATCTCTCTGATAAGACTGATCAGAACAATATGCTCTGCAGTTTCATGTCACACTGCAAAAACTCTAATGTAATATGCAATAAAAATTCCAACCCGTGAAGATGATGGAGCATTATAATTAATGAACTTATATTTATGTGTGTGTGTGTATGTATCTGCAGATCAGTAGGGAGTGAGCTGGGATCGAGAATCGAAGTAGTCCACAAAGTCATGAAGTTACAGTTAGGAGTGTAACAAATTTCCCACGTAAAGCTCCTGAAACTACTGCTTATTCATCTCAACTTGCAACACCTTTACATTGATCGATTCTAGGGCTATATTTAGTTCTGAAACTCGTGTAAAATATGGTTGATAAGTAATTAAGTAATGCAAGATATTAATATGGATTTAAAAAAGGGTAAAATACGTATAAGATATTAAAATATTATTTTCTAATTTTAAAACTTTTTAGAAAATTTCTCTAAATTTCAATCTTTTTAGAAATACCCTTATCTTATTCTTCGGGATGGAACAAATGGAGCATTAATATCATAAGTGAATTAATTAAATTTCACTAATATATTAACTCTTAAACTTAACTTAGCTAATTAAACTCGTCTTAAATCTATAATTTAAGATAATTATAGAAAATGATAGTTTGAACTTTTTTTAGTTAATTAGTTCGGTTTGTGTTCAAGAAATAAGTTGAATCGTCGTATAAGTAATATTTTATCGATACAAATATGATATTTATGTCACGTGTATTTTGTTATTTTTTAAAAAGTTGACTAGAAAAATGAAAATTAGAATAAGTCTTTTCAATAATTTTAAATATTAAAGGATTTTTAAAAAATTACTAATTAGACTATTAGAAAAATATGTATCTTATACTTTAAAGCTAATTAAAAAAAAGTGAACCATCCATTTAAAATTATGATTTTTCTGTAAAATTATGCTTAAAAATTATATTAGAAATTAGAAAAAAGTTGTTATTACCAATTACAATTAATTAACATGTTGTTTTTCTTGTTATTTCTTTTAAGTGATGATGTTCATTTTAATTTTAAAAAGAACTTTCCTTTTTCAGTAAACATGTGAAACCCTAGCTAAATTACTCTGTCATGCAACAAACTCAGGTTATTAGATTGCCTGGATTATAATATACATAGTAGTTGGAAACCACCTGCATTTTCCATAATTGAAAAAAAACCTGAGGTAAATACTCTTTTTTAACTAAATGGAAGCTGGTAGGAAGCTTTCATCCTGACAGGAATGTTCAGAATTTGTTTCAATTCTCATATCAGAATGGCAAAAGCTAATTGTCTAAATATAGAACCATTTCAAGAATTTGTTCTAACTTGCTAACTTACTAGGTTTCAAGCTATTCGATTGCAGCTAATTGAATCAGTTCATCTGCAAAACTCTGGACCCTTGACAAATAAAATGCCCTCCAAGCATTTCCACTCAACAGGAACTTTCTGATCATTGGCAATACTTTTTACTGATATCATTTTAATTTGGTTCTTTTGATCTTCTGGGTACTCTAGTTGTTTCTGAACTTAATTGTTTCGACCATCATGGAAGAAGTTTTATCATCGAACATGATTCCCAATGTCAGTAAGGTGAATTTTGCAGCAGAAGTTTCTGATGAAAACGACAGCAACTATGGATTTCGTGCAAGCAAACGTCCTAGACTTGATAATGATAATGCCAATGTAGCGAAATTCAAAGGGGTTGTGCCCCAGCAAAATGGAAATTGGGGAGCTCAGATATATGCAAACCATCATCGGGTTTGGTTGGGAACATTCAAGTCTGAGAAGGAAGCTGCAATGGCTTATGACAGTGCTTCAATCAAGCTTAGAGGAGGAGATTCGTATAGAAATTTGCCATGGACGGACCGAAACATTAGAGAACCTAACTTTCAAAACCATTACACTACAGAAGCAATTCTGAGCATGATCAGAGATGGATCATATCAATCAAAGTTTGCAGATTTTCTCAGGTTGCAATCAAAAAGTGAAGAAGATCAGAATGGTGGGAGTTCCAGTCAGGAAAGGGTAATTGGTGATGATGGAAGATTTTCATGCGCACAGCTTTTTCAGAAAGAACTAACGCCAAGTGATGTTGGCAAGCTTAACAGGCTTGTTATACCCAAGAAATTCGCCGTTAAGTACTTCCCTTTCATCTCCGAAGTTGTCGAAGACGATCGGATTAACGAAGCCATTGATGATCTAGAACTTGTATTCTATGACAGGCTAATGAAGATTTGGAAGTTCAGATACTGTTATTGGAGAAGCAGTCAAAGTTTTGTGTTTACAAGGGGTTGGAACAGGTATGTGAAGGAGAAGAAATTGAAGGAAAAGGACATAGTCTCATTCTACACATGTGTGTTTCAGGATAGCACACATGAAAGTCAACATTTTTCCATGATTGACATAACACCAAGCACCGATCGAGCTCACAATCCCTGCGAGGTTGATCAAATGGAGAAAATGCAGAAGGAATTGGGGTTGAGTTTGGGACAATGCATGAGAACCAAATTACAGAAAGAAGAGACACCATTGAAGCAATACAATGTAGTTCAGGAATTGGAGTCAAAAACCAACTTGGAAGAAACTGGATTAAAGCTCTTTGGTGTCAGAATCAAATGAATTGTTTGTTTCAATTAGGGTTTGAGTTACATGCATAAATTTCCACAAGTTTGAGCTCATAATTCATTGATTCGATACAATTTTTTTTAAGAGATTCATTAGACCTTTAGGCCTTCGATGTTAACGATTAATAAATTATAAATTATTTGGAATCTCATTAGTTTTTAACAAGTTATTAAATATATCATAATTTTCTATAAATTATAATTTATGAAAAATATATATTTAGCATCTTTTTGGTTAGGCTTATACTAGTAGAGTTTTTGTTTTTGGTAGATCTTTTTTTAGAAGAACTTTTTTAAGAGATCAATTAACTATTTAGCTGTCATTTAAAAAAGAGCTTTTTGGAAAGAGATTCATACAGTAGATTATTTGGCAACATAAAAAATAAAAAGTATTTTTAATTTTAACTATATTTTATTTTGTAATAAAAATATTTATGCATATAAATATTATTTAAAGTATATTAAACAATATGCAAAGCACAATATCTTAATTATTATATAATTTTAAACCATATGAAATATAAATGAAAATATATCTAACCAAATATTTTATAGGAATTATAACATAAGTAAAACTAATATAAAAATAAATATTAAAACATATTTAAAAAGTCAAATAATATTATATAAATATCAAAATAAACGTGAAGATGAGTTTGTGGGTATTGTAAAAATTATGTATAAAACATAAGGGTAAAAGGGACTTAAAAAAGACTCATTAATTGATTTAAAAAATCTACTTGAAAAAGTACTTTTTTAAAAGCTCCAAATTTAAGCTTTTTAAAAAGTTGTATTTTATCTACCAAAAAAGTTATATATATTAAAAAAATAATTTTTTTATTTTACAGTTAAACAATCATTTTTTTAAAAAACTTTTGCGATAGAAAAAAGTGTTTATTCATCCTCTAAAAGTTAAACCAAATTGGTACATAATTTAATGTCAACTAACAACTAATACTATCCACTTGTTACTAAATTGAGCCAAAATCTTTTAATTCGTCAAAAACCAAATAAGTCCAAAATGATACTTGTTATTGAATTTTAGTAATATTTCGTTTGTATTTTATAAATATTTGTTATCATTGCTTGAAAACGGTGCACTAATTTTAAAAATTATAAACGGTTTCTTTCACTTTTCCAAAAAAGATTTAATACATCTATAATTAAAGTTATTTTGTGGTATAATAAGAAGACATGTCAATTAAGTCCACCTTCTTTACCGCCTCGATCACCACGATATCCTAATAGCTGTCTTCCTTTACACCTCTGATTAATTAATGCATAAATATCTGGTGAATTCAAGTTCATAGAACTTGACGACAAATACTGTGTCTTATCAGAAATCGTTTTGTTTTGTTTAATAGATTGCAGTAAAGCTATATCTCATATAAATAAAACGTCTAAACAAGAAACATTCTACCTCATTTGACGACTATTACAGATTTCAACCAATTTTCGCTAATCACAGTAATTATGCTTAGTGAAAAGTATGGTATACAGCCACTGCTTACCCCATCACGAGGGACTCTGCCTTTGAATGAGGCTTTAACGTCATAACATTGTTAGGAAGATACATTGCTGGGCCCAAAAAATCAGCCCGTCATTTGGTTAGTTCGTGTTTGTCCGATTGAGCTTTTGAAAGAGTGAATAAGTACTTTTTTTACCGTAAAAATCTTTTTTAAGAAAAATGACTGTTTGACTGTAAAATGAAAAAAAAAACACTTTAGTTGATATAGCTTTTTTGACAACCAAAATACAACTTTTTAAGAAGCTCAAATTTGAAACTTCTAAAAAAAGTATTTTTTTAGGTAGATTTTTCAGATTGAGCCTATTTTTTAGTCTCTTTTGTCCTTATATTTTATACATAATTTTTACAATACTTATAAACTCATTTTTATGTTTATTTTGAGATCTATATAATATTATTTAACTTTTTAAATATATTTTAATATATATTTTTAATATTAGTTTTACTTATATTATAATCCATATAAAAGATTTGATTAGATATATTTTTATTTAAGTTTCATATAGTTTATAATTATATAATAATTAATATATTATACTTTGTATATTATTTAATATACTTTAAATAATATTTATATGCATAAATATTTTTTATTACAAAATAAAATATAGTTAAAATTAATAAAAATATTTTTTATTTTTATATTATCAAATAGTTTACTGTATGAAGCTCTTTAAAAAAAGTATTTTTTAATTAATAGCCAAACAGTCAACTGACTTCTTAAAAAAATTCTTTTAAAAATAATTTTACTAATAAAAATTCTGTCGTCAAAAGCTTTCTACTTATATAAACTTATCTAAATAGATAATTCGTAATATGGACAAATCGGCATCAATACAAGGAAATGGACATAATAAAATTTTAAAAAATCCAGTTTACTGTGTAAAGATCGTGAAGCAAAATCAAAAGTTAAAGGTTTGGCAAGCAAGTAGCCCCAGCGAGCGTCAGGCTTGTGTAAATACCCGGACACTTGTGAGCAAGAGCGTAAATTCCCAGGTGGTGAGCATTTGAAATCAACTTATGTTTCTATATAATGACCCTTTTGGGTGACTTGATTCCATCTAATTGGCATTTTCAGGTTTCAGACTCTTTGGGGGACTTTCCTGCATTTTTTAAGGTCTGGACCAACTAACATACAATTTCCTAAGAACAGTTAATCTATTCCCAACCTTAATCCTGAAACTCAACGGCTGACAAAAGGCAGCGCTTTAATTGGAGAGCTCGGGAAAAAAAACTTAGTTGGCCCCACCTAGAACTTTCTGAGTTTGAGTCTTATATGGGAGCAGATTAAAGAACTGAACTGAGGATATGCTTGGTTAAGGGGTACGAGAATAAATCAATAGGAATGGAATGAATGGTGATGGTTGGTTGGTTATTATGATTGATTGAATAGTTTTTTCATACCAATTTAAGGTAATGATCCATACCCTGGGTACGAGAATAAATCAATAGGAATGGAATGAATGGTGATGGTTGGTTGATTATTATGATTGATTGAATAGTTTTTTCATACCCAAGTTTAAGGTAATGATCCATACCCTCCATTTGTGGAAGGAATAGTTTTGATTCCTACCAACATTAAATTTTTTAATTTTTAATTAATTATAATTAAAATGTAATTAATTAAAATATATTTAATTAAAATATAAAATATAATTAATTAATTAAGATAACATCTAATTAATTAATTAATTAAAATAATTAATCAAGATAAAATCTAGTTAATTAATTAAAATATAATTAATTAATTAAAGTCTAATTAAAATATAATTAGTTAATTAAAATATAATTAATTACATGATTAATTAAAATATAATTAATTAATTAAAATATAATTAATTAAAATATAATGAAGATGTAATTAATTAATTAAAATTTAATTAATTAATTAAAATTTAATTAAAAGTAATTAATTGATTAAAACATAATGAATTAAATAGTTCATTACAATGTAATTAATTAAAATATTATTCATTAATTACTTAAAATATAACATCATTTGCATTATCAGAGGAATAAT
>JAOSBK010000003.1:596525-610364 GCA_027568895.1 Erythroxylum shatona
AGGATGAAATAATTTGGAGCCTAGTGGCACACTAAGTCTTTCAAGATTTAAAAAAATTAAATATTTGGGCCATCTTATCTTAAATTCTTAGCTCCGTTACTGTTTATAGAAATTGTGAAAATTATATGTAAAATATAATGACAAAAGAGACTAAAAAATAGGCTAATTAATTGATCTGAAAAATTTATTGATAAATCGTTTTTTTAGGAGCTTTAAATTTAAATTTTTGGTTGCTAAAAAGTTATATCTATTAAATTTTACTTTTTTATTTTACAATTAAATATTTATTTTAAAAAAATTTTTGTGGTAAAAAATGTGCTTATTGATTTTTTAAAAGTCCATAAAAAAATTCAAAGTTTGCAATTTTTAATAAATTTATTTAAAATTTAAAATTTAAACATATATTTAATTAATTTAATTCAAAACTTAAACGATTTAAACCAGACGAAGCTCATAATCTCGAGTCCGATTCAAGATTTGGGCCCAAATCCTCGCAACACGATGCTAAATGACAATACTATTCCTAATGATTTAGCCCATCTTATGAATGGAAAGTATGGGCAAATCTGTAATTTAATGGAAACTCGTACCAAAAGTTAATTATAAAAACGCAAGAACACAACCCAAAATTGGTGCTCCCTCGGATCAAATCAAAATCAAAAAGACTAAAATCGAAAAAGGAAACATCAAAATATTCCGTAAATTTTGGAACGTAAAATTTGAGCGAAAACCCTAATTTGAAAATAACAAGAAGAATTGGACATTCTGAAGGAACACATGAAGAATGTAATGATGATGAGCACGATGATGAAGAATATATGTTAGAGAGGGAGTGAAGGTGTTTTCATGGCGAGAAGAGAACATACTATTGATGACGACGATAAGGCGGCGCAGGGAGTTTCCGGGGAGCGACAGTGGGGCGCCTTGGAGGAGCTGTTGCTTGCTTGCGCTGTGAACCGCCACGGGACCGAGAGTTGGGACTCCGTGGCGGTGGAGGTGAAGGACAGGACGCCGAGTCTCGGCGGTCTCACTCCGGAGAACTGTATGGACAAGTTCAACGACCTCCAGCGACGGTACAACAACGTGGGTGATGGTGCTAACCGCTTGGTCGACGAGCTTCGGCGGATTCGCATGGAGGAGCTCCGTAGGGAGGTTCAACAACGTGACGACTCGATCGTGTAGAAACTCGAAATCCGATTGGCTTCTCTGGTTTTCGTGAGATCTGAGAGAGTGAGGTTTTTGAAAGCTTTTATTAATGGTTTGTTTGTTTACAGGTCGCTGGAATTGAAAGTGAAGAGATTGAAAGAGGAAAGGGAGGGGAGTGTGAAGGGGGATATAGATCTGAAGGCGGAGAAAATTGACACTCCGACGACGATGATCTACGCCGGCGACGAGCGAGACGACCGGTCGTTTAATGAATCGAACTCGACGAGTCAACAACAGAAGGTTGAAACGACAACAAATAATGAAGCAAACGACATCGTAACATCGGAGGTGGTTATCAAACCGGAACCCGAATCAGACCCTACCCGCCCCCAGTCCGAACCGGGGTGGTCGCATGATAACGGAGCAACGAGGGCCAGTCAGGCGGGTGGAGTAGGCGACTCGAACGAATTGGGCGAGTCTGTGGGAGAGTCAAAGCGGGAAGAGAAGGATAAAAACAGTGACGTGCAAAGCTCAGCTACCTTGTCGTTGAAGAAGAAGAAACGCGGTCGTAGACCTGGCGGCGGCGGCGCCGGCGGAGGCAGCAGCGCAGTGGTTGGGAGTAGTAGCGGTGATGAGGTGTCTCCCGCCACTAAGCGGGTTTCCGCCGTCAAATCTGAGCCGTTGATTAAGATCCTCGAGATCATCCGCTCTAATCGGCTCAGCTCAGCGTTTGAACGTCGGCTTTGGAGTCAGGTACTCCCTAATGTTTTTAATTAAATTTTATATTTAAAATTTATAACTAAAATTGAAACTTTACTTCAATAGAAAATCTATTGAACTAAACAAAAATTCAATTTAAGGATTGAATTGAATGATTTTATCTTAATTTTAAAATTCGATGTGGTAGTCGAAATTCGATATTGACTCATTGACTTTTGACGAAATTGCCAAGCCTAAATTAGTTCCCATCTTGGTCAATGTGGGCTAAGAATGTAATTGGCATCGAGTCGGCCCAACAACAAGAGCCTTTTGTCTTGACTTCACGTGCTTCTAGGTCTTGGATGGTCAATTCCTTAAAGTTGGGGATTCAAGAGACCAATAACATAGTGCTGAACACATGAAATAAAAGCTTGCTTGAAATCACCAACCATTAGGCCTAAGGTCTAGTCCTATGTGGCGAATTGACCTTGTTTAAGAACATTGGTATGTTATGCACATGATATATGCCAATGATTCCGTCATTAAGAATAAAATATTTGACGTGTTGTAGGTTGGCAAATTCAGGTTGGATTTAGTTTGAATCTGTTTGATTCGATTTGATGTCATTATTTTAGTTTATAATTTTAAGTTTAAACTTGATTGGATTAAATTCAGTTTATATTTTTAATTAAATCAAAAAAATTATTATTCTTAATTATTTATTTTTATGGTCTTTAATAATAATAATAATTAATAATTTGTAAGAATAATTGGATTGGTCTCGTAATTTTTTTTATTCATTTGTTAGTGATCAATGACTGTAATGTTGTTCTTCTGAAGGAATCTGAAAGGTACAAAAACTTGGTCCGTCAGCACATTGATCTCCAAACTGTTCAACTAAGGCTTGACAAAGGAGCATACTCCAATGCCGTCAGAAAGTTCTTCAGAGATCTTCTCCTTCTGTTGAGCAATTCAATCGTTTTCTTTAGAAAGAACTCACCGGAGCATCTTGCTGCTGTTGAGCTCCGATCTCTGGTGTTGAAGCAAAAGGCAGAGATGTTCCCGAAACTTGAAACCGACAAGGAGGTCGTGAAAGTGGAACCTGAGCTGAAAACAGCCCTAGTTTCGAAACCTGCAATGGTTGTATGTACAGCAAAAGGTAATGTTAGAGCACAACCTGAGAATGCAAGTAAAAAGGTGGATAAAAAGGAGGTGGTGGTTGAAGAAAGGCCAATGGTGAAGGAAGAGAAGATTGAAGCTGCACCTGTAGAGATCAAGGAAAAGGGTTTGAAGAAGAGGTCTCAAGAGAGGTCGGTATCGGTACCTGGTCGGAGAAGCTCGAGAACAGAGAGCAAGAGTAATGGGGAGGTGCAGCATCAATATGGTGGTAATGAACTAAGTTCACATGACAATTTCGATGTGAAGGTGGAGAAGAAAGTTGATAACCAAAGGAAGAGACAAGGAGCCGCAAGTTTCTTGAAAAGAATGAAAAAAAATTCACCAAATAAACCGACACAAAATGACGATGATTCCTCATCAGAAGAAGAAGAGAGCAAAGGCAGTAAAGGGAAGGGAGATAGGAAGACAAGAGGAAGGGACAGAGATAAGGTAAGAGAAACAGTGACAAGGAGTTCTAGGGGAAGAGGTGTAAGAGAAGTGGTCGGAAAGAAGAAGAGGATCGGCCGGCCGCCAAAGAAGCAGACGAAAAACGCACCGGAGTCGGGTGGTGAAAGGCGAAAGAGGGGAAGAGATGGTGTGGATGGTGAGGTGGGGGGTGGAGGGACTGGAAGAGGGAGGAAGAAGACAAGGAGGTGATGGTGGTGGCTGTATTATTATGTAAATTATCTATTTTTTGTGAGCTTCTGATTTTCATCTGCCTTGTTGGTCTCAAATGGCCAAGTATAATTGATACAGAAGACAGGGAAAGATAGAGAAGGGGAGAGAATAGGAGTTGCATTTGTCAATGTAAAATGCTTTCGAGCTGTTAAGTTTTCCACAGGACAAACCATATCTAAGAGAGTGAGACAGATGAAAAGGATAGAGAAATCAGAATCATTTTCCAAACATCATACAATGTTGGAATAAAATAGGATGGTAGCTTAATTTACACATTCAATCTTCAACTTCCATTGAAATAGAACCACAAGAAACTAAGGCTACAACCACTGTTCATTATGAAATGAACCATGGAGTGCGTCATAATCTCAGGCCAGTCATAAAATCATCATACATCAGTATCGGTAACAATCCTAGCTATCATGTGTTGTGGCCTCTTCATGTTAGTCATGACATCCATGTCTACCTTCTTTTGCTAAATTGTTGCCTTCCACTACTCTTACCTATACCAACCATCTCAGCATACAGCCGTTTTTTGTTTTCGTCATCGATCCGGGTCCATCGATTGTCTGTGTGGAAAGGGCTGTTCTCCTTCATCTGCTTTTAATTCAAAAGACAAAAAAGAAAGCCAATTGCATTGTCTGTATCATCAATAAGGCCTTCTGGTGTTCTGTACTGGTTTTCTATTTCATCTCACAGATGCTTTCATGAAAAAAAGTTGCAGAGTTCATGAAACAAGATATAAAGGATAAAACCAAACTAAAGTGTGTGGAGGACTTCCCGATAAAGAACATGAGATACATTGGGAAACATTCTAGTACCTTAATGGACAAATTGTACACAGCAGGTTAAATTTGAACATCCCAAAACTACAGTTAGATTATACAACATCCTTGCCGAAAGCAATACACAGTATAAACATGGTTATGTGCAGTTAGCTATTACCACTTTCACCATCAGATGCATCTTCGAGCCTCGCAATTGCATCGACAAGTGCTTGCTCGTGATCCTGCATTATAAAGAAGATATAATGCCTTACGAAGGACAACAGCGTACAATTATAAATACAATATCCTTGGTCCTTACTTTCAGCACTTTCTTTGCTTTCTCAATTTCTCCAGGATCAGGTTGGCTTGCCCCAAAAACTTTTTCGACCTGTTCAAAGCTACCAAGGTCAGGGAGAAGCCACCTCATGTGCAATATGTCAAAATGTTCTAGGTTCCGATTTACCTCCTTGATTAAAGTCTCGGTGTGAAGGATCTCAATAGCCCCGACTGCCTTTTTCCCGACCCCATTTTGTGTGAGAGGGAGTTCCTTCTTGGATTGACCCTTAATGGTTCCTCTGCCTCTCCCTGCTCCAGCAGCAGCTCCACCTCGCGGCATGGACTTCTTATTCCCACGGCCTAGACCTGGCCGGCCACCTCTATGAACAAGGCCTGCCTCTTCAGCCTCCCACCTTATGTCATCTGGTGATATCTGCCATTGATCGATGTATACTTTCAGGAACAAATTTATATTACCACCTCTGTTCTCAAAGTAATGGTCAAACTAATGAAGCCTGGATTAAGATTAATGGAGAAATACTTGACCGAATAATGGCCTGGATCAAATAGATGCACTCAAAATTTAAAAAAAATAAAAAGAGAAAAACTCATCCCAATCACAGAAATTTACTAATATTGTCACATAAGCATGACGAACAATTCAAAATACATAATAAATATTTCTGATTAACAAAAAAACAAAAATTAGAGTTGCAAGCAAAATACAAGAAGTCAACATAGCAGAAGCTCTTCAACCACAAATTCTTCAACCAGCAGTTATTTAACATGTTTAACAATGTTTAGAATTATAAATCTGCATCCAAAAAACTAAATGTAGAATTAACCATACACTACATAACCAATACTACCTCTTTGAGATTCACCCATTCCCATGTTTCGTCAGCTGTATTCATATCATAAACCAAAGCATGTCTTCCCTGTCAAGACATGGAAAGGATCATAGTATTATAAGCCCTATAATCACAAATATTACAGAGACAACAGTAAAATGTACCTCAACTGCATTGTAATCAGTAATAACAGCCTCATAGAAATGGTTATCTTCAGGCCAACGAGTCCAAACTTTTCTGCCAATTAATAGATCATAACTTGTAGCCTCAGCAGGCTCATTAGCTGCAAAGGGACCTGAAGAACCGCGGTTAGCAACTGGGGTCCTTACTGTCAAACCAGGCATGGACTGCATTGAAGAATCAATAAAAAGACAACAGTAATGACAACCGGAGAATTACATGTTAACTGCCAAAGAACTGCATGCATATTATTGACGATAAAAGATCATACAACTTACTGATTTCGGTTTCTTGTTCTTAGATGCCGAGGGAGGACCTCTTCTTGGTGCTGATGTGGATGGTTGCATTGATGGATGTAGTGCAGGAGGAGGGGCACCCATTGACAATGAAACGACTGACTGGGGTGTTTTCTGTTTCTTGCGTGATGCTGATACAGTAGGACTAGGTATAGGATCATGAGCAGGCCGAGCACTGCTTGGAATGCCACCTTGGACACCATTTGTCTTTCTCCATTCCCTAGAATCATAATTGATTATATTTTCCTCCTAAAAGTATCGACTGTAATCTATCAAAGTTTTGAGAAAACAATTCTGCACAGACCTTATTCTTCGGATAATATCATCTGCATTAACCCTGGATAAAAGATCTCTATGCTCCTCATCTGATACTCTCAATTCTTTTCTTAACTCTGTAATCAGACTTTCTTTCTCCTGTAAAAGAAAAGTTGCAGCTTTCAGCCTCATATTATAGTAACTTATGCAAGGACAACATCCATAATAAGAAAAGTGAACAGATACCCAGGTGATGGCATCCGACTGAGCTTTAAAGGCCCGCAGAACTGAAGTGTATGCTTCTTGCTCAATGTTGTGGATTTGAGTCTCCATATCGCCATGCATCCTAGATAACGCAGCAGAACCGACGAGCGCAGATCTCCCATTTCTAGCAGCTCGTCCTTGGAATCTATTCTGATGGGATGGTGGAAGATCATCATCAGTTCCTGCAGATTAAATGGTCAAGAAGACCTAACTAAATACCTTCTGCAAAGCAATTGAAGATGATCGAGATCATCCTCTAAAATCAGATACATGAAATAGATGACATAGCAAACACCATAATTAATCTAATGCCTAAACTTACAGAAACGAAATAAACATCATCAATGCTAACTTAAATACACCATCTTGAAGAGAGATTAAATTAACAAACCACTGCTATCAGAGAGCCCAAACTCCATCTCAACTTTCCTCAAATCAAGCCCTTGAATTAAACTGATCCCCTTTTGAAAGAACTAGTCAAACTGCAAATAAATCGATCAATTTTCTCCAAATGTGAGCTGCTAGTACCTGATGACAAATTTGAAGAAAATGAGAAACTCACAAACTTCTTTTCACCTCATATGATATGCTTAAAGGGGATAATATTCAAGTAGTTAAAGCCAAATTCATCAAAATCTAGTCTTAAATCATCAAATTGTTAGTCATAGTTAACTTACAAAAAATACAGACCAACAACTAGAAACAAACTAAGCTAAAATTCCACTGATAGACCCCATTGCACAAAATTAAGCTACTAAAATCAATAATAATCGAAAAGGAAAGAGCCACTACACTGACTAGGAAATACCAAGTAATTCACAAGGTCGGAACTTTAATCTTACCATGGGGTAAAACGAAAAATAGCAGACAAAAAAAAACTAAAAATCACCGAATTCTACCAAATTCCCAAAATAACGACCAGAACCAACCTTGTAGCAGCAAACAAGAACCAAAATAAGTTAACTAACGAAAAAATTTTCAACTTTCCAAGCTTATCCAATTCCAAAACCTTAACACAAAAAATAAGGTAAAGAAAAAGAATAAAACCTTCAAGAAACACTCCAACTTTAGAGCTTCTAATTGATTTCAAGAATAACCCACTTCAATTTCTTCGAAAAACAGATGAAATTCATCTTCAAACTCCAATCAAGCGAATTGTGATTGTGATAAACCTAAGATAAGCTTGATTGCTTTTCTCCCCCCCTACTATATCCCAATTATGACTGATAGTTTAGAGCTTTTGGCGGATTGGGGAGTAGCTTCTTGTGATGAATTTGAGTTTTGAAAAACAAGGGTTTTCAATAGTGAGAATTTGGATTGAACAATTGAGGAGAACATTAACGAGCGAGAACAGAAGAAGAGAGGGAACCCGGACTTGAATTTTTGTTTGATTGTCGTTTTTTCTTTCAGTTAATAATCGACTTTCAAGTCCGAAAACCTTTCGTTTTTCTCTCTTTTTCTAACTCAAAATAATAATAATTAATAATTAGAATAAATACTTATAAATAATTAAAAATGAATTATTTGATGAACTAATTTTTACTAAATTTTAATAAAATCTCATTTTAATAAATTATTTTTTATTTATTCTATAAATAACAACAATATCAACACTAAAGAAGTAGTTTAGTAACCAACCATCTTTTCATAAATTTTGAATTATAATATATATCGTATTTGTATCATAATATTATTGTAGATATTTTTAATTTATTAAATAATAAAATTTATATATATTATAAAAAATATTAATATAATGTAATTCGTTGCATCATTCGTATTAATAAAAAATTTAACATTAGATTATTATTATTATTATTATATTTATTAAAGTTATAAATTTAATTTTTTTAAAATCAAATATTTAAATTCTTATAAGAGTATTCAACTAAAAACTAAAAAATTTAATATTCATGTCCTTATAATTTTTTAAAATCATACCCTCATAAGTTATTTTACACATCAGCAGTTAATACTAAACAGTTAATTTTACCAAGCATCTTTAATAAATAGATAATGTTATATACGGGTTGAATTAGTTGATATAATCAGCTACCAGTTAACCGCTAATAGAATCAGCTAACAACTAATATAATCCGTTGTTTGTTAAACATGATCTAACAATAAATCTCACCAAGGTGCAAATTTTGAAAACGTCTATTTGTTTGCAACTTTATCCTTAACTAATAGAGAGATTATTTTTAAATATTTATTCTACAAATATAATATAAAATAATAAATAATTACTAATTATCAATAAACTTATATTTAATTTCATATTTTTTACAAATCTATTAATAATTTTATGGATAAACATATAGAAATAATAATATCTATTTATAAACACAAATTTCATGTCTTACATATTTAGCATTTCATCTTTTAAACTTGCATTTTTTATTTCACATTTTCTAATATCTTTTTTCACCATAAATTTAGACAATAATCAATTTTATTTAAATTAATTTAAACTCAAATTAATTTTGAAAAATATTATTTTACACAAAAAGAAAAAAGAAAATCTCCAATTTTGTTAGAAAAAGAAAATATTTTCTCAAAAAAGCCTTTTACAATGCTCTGAGCACTTTCTCATTATTTTTTCCAAAAACCTTCGCTCTCTGTCTCTCTCCTCTCCTGCGAATTCCCATTATACCCCTTGTTTTCCCCTAAATCTCCACTGTGCCATCGCCGCCGCATGCGGCTTCCGCTCCAGTAAGTCCCCCTCCTCCAGCGTCGACTTCTGTCTAAAATCCATGGAATCGCAGTCGCAGGAAGCATCCTTCGAGTCGGTGACGCGCGATTTGAGGAACCAGAGCTTGGAATCCGCCGACGTTGACCGCGGTAAAGGAAAAAGTGATCTTAGGGTAAAGTTGAAGCTTGAAGATCTTAACTGGGACCATTCCTTTGTTCGAGAACTTCCTGGTGATTCTATAACCAGTAATCTTCCTCGTGAGGTCTTTTTCACTTTCCATTTCTCTCTTCAATTTAATTATGTATTTCTTCTGATCGACTGTATATGTTGATTGGTGTATGTTTGTTAGGCACTGAATTGGATGCATGAAGGCCATGAACTTACTTGGCAGTTTTGATGTGCCTATCAGTTCTTTGTGTGAGTTTTAATGGTGCAAAAATGGTTAAAGTTCAGTGTTCATGTGTTTCCCAGGTGTTGCATGCTTGCTACACCAAAGTTTCGCCCTCTGCTGAGGTCGAGAATCCTCAACTTGTTGTGTGGTCGGAATCAGTTGCTGAGTTGCTTGATTTGGACCCTAAAGAGTGAGTCTTTCTCATGATATTTTGCTTCGTGGTCGCTAGATAGTGGCATTTAGCTCCGAATTTTGTGAATGGATGCATAATTGATTTGACTCATGGATTGATAACTGTGGTACGAACAATAGGATGACTATCAAGGTAATTCAGATAACATTTGCTAGCCATTTTGCGACCATGGAATCGTTCATTTGTTCCGTTTTGTACTTGGAGATATTCATTGAGTGTAGTCTTGAGTATAAAGCTTTGAGGTTTGGAAAAGTTTTTCAAGTGTATCGAACTAACTAGCAATATATTTTATCGGACTGCAGATTTGAAAGATCAGATTTTCCCCTACTCTTTTCTGGAGCTTCTCCATTGGTTGGAGGGTAAGTCTTTTCACTCAACTCTACTATATTGTGGCTCGTCAGACTAATGACCTAATCCATTCCTTTCTATTTTTTTTGTTCTGTTCTTTTCATCTCTTATCGTCTTCTCTCTTGTAGGTTGTCTTATGCACAGTGTTATGGAGGACATCAATTTGGCATGTGGGCTGGTCAACTGGGGGATGGTCGGGCAATAACACTGGGGGAGATTCTGAATTCAAAGTCGGAAAGGTGGGAACTGCAACTTAAAGGTGCTGGGATGACCCCATATAGCCGATTTGCTGATGGCCTTGCAGTACTACGTAGTAGCATCAGGGAGTTCCTTTGCAGTGAAGCAATGCACTTTCTAGGGATTCCAACAACTCGAGCACTATGTCTTGTTACAACAGGGAAATATGTCTCCCGAGACATGTTCTATGAGTAAGTTGCAATAACTGAAGTAGTGATGTACATGCTGCACGTGGAAAGCTTCACTGTTTATGCATTTCAGATTTTCCTAATTATAATTTTGGACCGTTATGCATTTCTTCATGTACTCTGAACTTTTGAAGATCTTTCTCTGCATTCATAGGGGATCCAAAGTTTCTTAAAAATCTTGAGAATAAATTCATTAGCACAAGCAATTGGGAGATACTAGTTTTTATCTTTAGTTGCATTTTCAAACTTCCTATTTTTTTCATTTTCCTGGGATTCTGTTATTTCATGGTTGATACTAACATTTTGGATTTTACAAGTATATTATGCTTCACTTGATCTCATGGAAGTTGAAGGGAACTCTATCATGAACTGCTAAGAAATATGGTCAAAAAGTTTAATTGTGGCAAATGAATTTAGGTGCTGCTTTTGAGATGCTCTCTGGTTTATGCTGACAATATTATCTTCTCATGCAGTGGCAATCCAAAAGAAGAACCTGGTGCAGTTGTATGCCGAGTTGCACAATCTTTTCTTCGGTTTGGTTCATACCAAATACATGCCTCTAGAGGAAAAGATGACTTTGAGATTGTTCGTGTTCTGGCTGACTATGCCATTAGACATCATTTTCCTCATATTGAGAATATGACTAAAAGTGAGAGTGTATCTTTTAGTACAGGTCTTGAAAATGATTCAATTGTGGACCTAACTTCAAACAAATATGCGGGTAAGTATCAAACTTTAAGAATGAGGATGATGCAACAGTTTCTTAAGTAACGAAACTGCAATAAGGCATACTGACTTATAAATATGATATGCAATGAAAGTACAGAATAAAGCAAAGTAACTTTTGTGTCAATAGCTGCTGTGGTAAATACTGTACCTGATTGCCTCGATTAACATATTTAAACTACTATTGCATGTCTGTCTTTCATGTTTTACACTTTTTATTGGTGTTCCAAAGACCGATTATTTTCCCATCACTGTTTGCTTAATGTTTCAGCTTGGGCAGTGGAGGTTGCTGAATGCACCGCTTCCTTGGTTGCATGTTGGCAGGGAGTTGGTTTTACCCACGGTGTGCTGAACACTGACAACATGAGCATATTGGGTCTCACCATTGACTATGGCCCTTTTGGGTTTTTAGATGCTTTCGATCCAAGTTATACTCCAAATACTACAGATCTTCCTGGTAGAAGATACTGTTTTGCAAATCAGCCAGATATTTGCTTATGGAATATTGCGCAGTTCGTATCTACTCTATCAACAGTTCAGTTGATAAATGATAAAGAGGCAAATTATGCAATGGAAAGGTACTGTAACCTCAACATGTAAGAGATAGTTTTGATGAGTTGCAGTTTTTTCTGAAGCTGATGTTTCTTGAATTTTACAGGTATGGAACCAAATTCATGGATGAATATCAAGCTATAATGACCAGAAAGCTCGGGCTTCCCAAGTACAATAAAGAGTTGATAAGTAAACTCCTTAATAACATGGCCGTAGATAAAGTTGATTACACAAATTTCTTCCGATCACTTTCGAATATCAAGACAGATCCAAATATTTCACCAGAAGAGTTGCTGGTTACTCTGAAGGCTGTTCTGTTAGATATAGGTCAGGAGCGCAAAGAGGCATGGCTCAGCTGGCTGCAGTCATACGTCAAGGAGGTACTGAAGTATTATTCTATAGCGTATACCAGTTTTATCTTTATTAGGCTTCATAGACAGATATTTCTATATTGCACTTCTGTTTCTGGATCTTTCCATTTCCATCTTATTCCAAGCCACCTCCTATACAAGCTGACCGTCGCTGCTAGCTGGAAAACTGAAGAGCCAGAAAGAGATAAAACTTGGTCATGAAATGGAACACAGAGGAAAGAGGATACAATCTATTTGCCTAGTTTTGTTGTCTAATCTCATTCTTTGATGTTTCTGCAGCTGGGTGCTAGTGACAAGTCAGATGAACAGAGAAAAGCCCAAATGGATTCAGTAAACCCGAAATATGTGCTCCGGAACTACTTGTGCCAAAGTGCCATTGATGCAGCTGAAATGGGTGACTTCGGAGTAGTTAGACGGCTGCTTAAATTGATCAAGCGGCCATTTGATGAGCAGTCAGGAATGGAAAAATATGCTCGTCTGCCACCAGCCTGGGCTTATCGGCCAGGTGTTTGCATGCTTTCTTGTTCTTCCTAGAGTTAGCTTCAGTTACAGATAAGCAAAGCTTGTTGTATATATCAGCTAAAATCATGTTCTTCAAATCTATAGACTGTACAATGCAGAACATGTATACCTCTCTGTTCCCTTATCCTCTTTTATGGCTACAGTGGGAGCATTTTTTTTTCATTGTTCTTTAGCATTACAATGCCCTTTTCAATTTATGAACTTCTTCGTTGAGAATGTACAATTATAGAAGCTGATCTTTGTTGCTTGTTGGTAATTTTCTTACCTTTCATTGGTTATAGTACAGTGTTGAACGAGAGAAACAAAGAATTGTATTGTGGTTCAATCGGTCTTTTGAGGTGGAGTTTATTAATTGAATGGAATGAAATGTAATATTATTTTATTGTTTGAGAGAAAGGTTTATAATGAAATAGAATGAGGTGAAACGGAAGAGTAGAGTTTGATATTACATCTCATATGATGAAATATAAAATGATAAACAATTTTTTACTATATTACAATATAAATCCTTCTTTCAAAATATGTATTATATTATGAATCTTTTTGTCCTTATAAAAAAATAACATTATTTTAATATTTTGACCCATCTTTTTATATTAAAAGGAACACCAGATTCACCAAGCATCAGTCTGGCAAGGAAGGGCTTATTTTAAATCTAGATTTCGATGCTAGCAACTTATTGGGTGGTGTCTGCCTAATTTAGGGTGGGCAAAACTGAATACAAATGGAGCATGCAAAAGCGTCAACTTTTCAGCTACTGTAGGTGAACTTATTTGGGATAGTTCCGGTGGGTGGCTTGGTGGATTTGTACAGAACATCGGTTGGTGCTCTTCGGTCTCGGCAGAACTTTGAGAAGTTTTCTCAAGTCTGAATCTCGCTTGGGATCTTGGTTATCGGCATGTGGAACTAGAATTGGATTCTTTCGTGATCAAGAACCTCCTATCCGACGCAACCAATAGGACAACGTCGCTTAACCTCATCTTGGGCATCAACAAGTTATTTACCCAAAACTATGTAATCTTTCCCCGCCATATCTACAAAGAAGTAAT
>JAOSBK010000003.1:610464-628835 GCA_027568895.1 Erythroxylum shatona
CAAGTCAGATGAACAGAGAAAAGCCCAAATGGATTCAGTAAACCCGAAATATGTGCTCCGGAACTACTTGTGCCAAACTGCCATTGATGCAGCTGAAATGGGTGACTTTGGAGAAGTTAGACGGCTGCTTAAATTGATCAAGCGGCCTTTTGATGAGCAGTCAGGAATGGAAAAATATGCTCGTCTGCCACCAGCCTGGGCTTATCGGCCAGGCGTTTGCATGCTTTCTTGTTCTTCCTAGAGTTAGCTTCGGTTACAGATAATACCCCCAGAGCAAAGCTTGTTGTATATATCAGCTCAAATCTATAGACTGTACAATGCAGAACATGTATACCTCTCTGTTCCCTTATCCTCCTTTATGGCTACAGTGGGAGCATTTTTTTCGTTTTTCTTTAGCATTACAATGTCCTTTTCAATTTATGAACTTCGTTGAGAATATACAATTATAGAAGCTGATCTTTGTTGCTTGTTGGTAATTTTCTTACCTTTCATTGGTTATAGTACAGTGTTGAATGAGAGAAACAAAGAATTGTATTGTCGTTCAATCGGCCTTTTGAGCTGGAGTTTACTTCGAGGTTTATTAACTAAATAGAATGGGATGTAATATTATTCAGAAAGGTTTATAATGAAATAGAATGACGTGAAATGGAAGAGCAGAGTTTGATATTACATCTCATGTGAAGAAATATAAAATGATAAACAATTTTTCACTATATTACAATATAAATCCTTCTTTCAAAATAACATTTTACTGTATTATATTATGAATCTTTTCGTTCCTCTAAAAAAATAACATTATTTTAATATTTTGACCCATCTTTCTATATTAAAAGGAACACCAGATCCACCAAGCATTAGTCTGGCAAGAAAGAGCTTATTTTAAGTCTAGATCTCGATGCGAGCAACTTATTGGGTGGTGTCTGCCTAGTCTAGGGTGGGTAAAATTGAATACAGATGGAGCATGCAAAAGCGCCAACTCTTCAGCTACTGTAGGTGAACTTATTTGGGATAGCTCCGGTGGGTGGCTTGGTGGATTTGTACATAACATCGGTTGGTGCTTTTCGGTCTCGGCAGAATTTTGAGGAGTTTTCTCAGGTCTGAATCTCGCTTGCGATCTTGGTTATCGGCATGTGGAACTAGAATTGGATTCTTTCGTGATCAAGAACCTCCTATTCGACGCAACCAATAGGACAACGTCGCTTAACCTCATCTTGGGCATCAACAAGTTATTTACCCAAAACTAGGTAATCTTTCCCCGCCATATCTACAAAGAAGTAATTAGTGCTTTGATTGACTTGCCAACTTTGTCGTTAATTTCAGAATCAAGATTATCACTTTTGATAATGCACCCATAGGGTGCGCCTCAATCTTTATAGAATATATGATTGAGAGTAGCTTCTTTCGTAGAATTATGTAATTTGTTTTGTGTTTTCTTCTCCGTTCTAATTAAAAAAAAAAAAAGAACACCAACGCAATGGGCCCCCACTTTCACTACCGCCGACGCCACAACCGGCCCGATAGAGGCACTTCACGCATTGACACGAGTCATCAATACAACCTCTAATTTCTCTGCCATTTACTCTCGGAGTGCCACCCATCTACCATCCACCTCCCTTCTTCCACCACCCTAGATGGCCGTAATATCCACGCTCCACTGCTCATTCAGTTTGCTTCCCCCTTGCTGCCATAATCAATCAACGGTTTGTGCACACACGCCCTGCAAGTAACGCGTAGGGAAAACTTAAAGATGTGAGGGCGTCGACGTAAATTTTCAAGAGGAAAGCGGCAAGGTTGAAGCAAGCAGATCACATATACTTCATTTCTAAGCTCGCTCACAGCTCTGTTGCTTACGCATGGTACTCTCTCTCTGTCTCTACATCATACACAATGTGTCTATAGCTAGTTATACATCATACACAAAAGTTTCGGATGCTGTAACTTTTGTGCTTTAATGTTAGTGTAAACTGTAAAGTCTGCAAAAGAGTGGAAAGCCTCGATCCATTGAAGCCTACCGAGGACTTTGTGAAACTTGACCTAAAAATCCCGTTCTTAGGATAAGCCAAAACCCACTTCTTATTCTCTCTGCCTTCCCATATTGGCTCTCTCTGTTTTGCAGAGGTAACTTTTTTTCTTGTAATACTCTCGTGGTTATGCATAAAGCTTGCTTCTTTATTTCATTATCGCTTTCTTTTTTCTTGTTTTGTTTAAGATTTGTGTGAATATGAGCTGGATGTGTATCGTGATGTGGGATTTTAGCTAAATGGTGAAATATTTGCCGTTCTTTTTCCCTTTCTTTTTCTTGTGGCAAATTAAAGAATTTTGTGAAAGATTGAAACTTTATTAATCAACACTAATAATTCTCTTGTTTGTCTATAAATTTCACATCTTTAATGTTCATAATCTTTGTTCATGCACCCTCTTCTTGAAATGCTAGTTATGGTACTGTTTAAATGCTCGGATTTTTGTCTTTGGTTGTAAATTGCCTAACTTTAT
Source organism: Erythroxylum shatona (assembly GCA_027568895.1). NCBI lineage: Eukaryota > Viridiplantae > Streptophyta > Magnoliopsida > Malpighiales > Erythroxylaceae > Erythroxylum > Erythroxylum shatona. The sequence goes on from JAOSBK010000003.1 coordinate 612,958, forward strand.
TAATCACCGCTAATAATTCCCTTGTTTCTTTATAAACTTCGCATCTTTAATGTTATAATCTTTGTTCATGCACCCTCTTCTTCAAATGCTAGTTATGATACTGTTTAAATGCTCGGATTTTTGTCTTTAGTTGTAAATTGCCCGCTTGGTCATGTAAGTAGACAAGTCTTTGGTTTCAGAGAGTGAAACTACAAGCTGCATCAACTAGGCCCAGAAAGATCTAGCTGTGAATATGCGGTCTTAAGTGATTTCCCATGAACTTGCAGCCGTTGTGATGTTGAGTGCAAAGTTTGGAGGGGTCATTTCGTGTTAAAATTCTTAATGTTAAGTTTATTTTTCTTATTGGGTCCTGCTGTTGGGCTGAGACGAGAGCTCTTAGTTTTTGTGAGCTTCTGTATGGAGGTGAACACCTTAGTTAGAATAGATCTGAGGAACAGTAATGTGTTTAGGCTGTTTATCATCTTTCCATTAGAAGGATGATGAGAAGTTGGAGTTGGTGAAGGTATATGTAGACGATCATTTTCCTGTGGGATATAATGTACAATGGTTATTTGTGGCCTGTTCTGTGATTATAGGTAAAGAGATTGTCTTTCCCTTTAACCATTTGATGTATTCATCTTCGAAATGATATACTATGAGCATGCCAAGATGAGTGACTGAATTATTTTGTGATCTGCAGAGATGAGATCTTCAAGGAGTCTTGAGGTATGGAAAATGGGAATTGTCAACTATTTGGAAGCCCTTAAACTACAGGAAAATCTTGTCTCTCTTAGAAAAGCTCAGAAGATACCTGATACACTACTCTCTTTGCAACATCCACCTACATATACCCTTGGAAAACGAAGGACTGATCACAATTTATTGATCCCTGAATCTGAACTTAAATCACTGGGGGCGGAACTTTACTATACTCAAAGAGGAGGAGATATCACATACCATGGTCCACATCAAGCCATTTTGTACCCCATTATTTCCCTTCGTGATATAGGACTTGGTGCCAGGAAATATGTGGAGAAACTTGAATTAACTATGATTGAGTTGTCTTCACTATATGGTGTAGAAGCTTGTGCTGGAAAAAAGGGTGAGACTGGGGTTTGGGTTGGAGATAAAAAGATTGGTGCAATAGGGGTACGTATATCATCTGGAATCACCTCTCATGGCTTGGCCTTCAACATTGATCCCAATCTAAACTATTTTAAGCATATTGTGCCTTGTGGGATTGCAGACAAAGAAGTTACATCTTTAAGAAGGGAGATTGATACTCCACTTCCTTCTGAAGATGTAATTGATGAGCAGTTAATTTCTTGCTTCGCAAGATTGTTTGGTTTTACTAATATTACATGGAAGGAAAATTGTTCACTGCCGTCTGATTGAAGGGAAAATTGATTAAAAGCTTCAATGTTCTGGAATTTTTGGTAAAATTGAAAACTCCTTTAGAGATCTGAGTATCATGTGCCTGACAGGTGTGCCAAGTTATATTTAGACATTGTCGTGGATTCAATTGTCAAAATATGATCATTGAGATTGCTAGATCTTATTTTATGCAAATGCAAGTTAATCCAGATAAGGATCTGATCAATCATAAGTTGTGAGACTCAAGCCACCTGAGGATGGTCTGTTTGTTCTTTGAATACAGTTTGAGTTTCAAATCTGTGTTTTTCGCTTCCAGGATCATGGAAATACGTATCTCCATGAAACACTGTTACACTAACTTGCACAAAATCTCAGTTCCGGCGGCAATGGAAGAATCCTCTATTGATGAATATTGAGGATATAGGGGTTTATCCTTTTGTAACCGAGCTTCTTTAACTCGGAACATCTTTTCAGTAATCTCACTTAAAATCACAACAGAGTGAAATCATGGGAATTCTGGAAAACAAATATCTCAATCCAACATGCAACCTGATTCAAGAGGCTCAACACTAAGTATTTTATCAGTCATTGCCTGCAGAAACATGTTTCCCTCACAGAAAGGAGCCACCTCTCACATTTACTATGGGATCCAACCAAATGCAGTGGCTCCATCTGTATCTTTATTCAGATACAGATCTCAAGAGCTTATTCACTAGATCTTGGATATCTGATTTCCTTCTCTGAATGCCAAGTGAATGATTAATATTTAATTGGTGATAGCTTGCTAAGGTAAAATATATTTTCTTTTAACTTGAAAGCTTACTGATATAGTTGGGGAAGTGCATGTTTCGTATCATAAACTGAGGCTTTCAATTTGACATCGGGATTCAGCCCTTTTCTAATCTCATCAAACCAGATTGCCCTGACAGTTCTCAAACCGGTTAGGGCTAGTGGGCAGAAGAAGTTGATATCCTTATTTAGGCATGTTTGGTATCCTTATTTAGGCATGTGACTATTAGTCATCAAAGGCAAGCTTTAAGGGTTTATGTGCTTGCAGCAATAGTGATCATGTGGTTGAAGATTTGGAAGAATTCAAGTCAAACTAGTAGACTTCTGGATCTTGAAATCTTGAAGACAAAGATGGCATTTTTCCTGGAAGATGGTTGATTTTTATCCTATGTAAAGCAGGTCTTCCAGCTAACTTTTGCTGTATCTAATCACCTTGTGACTTCTAGTTGAGATGAATCATCATCATTGTTCTGAACAATAGAGGACAGAAGATGGAGTGACTGATACTTGTCTCATGTGATATAAGTCACATGATATAGCTAGGTTTAATATTTGGTGCACAGCAAGGAAGTCAGAGACGTACAAATACTCTATTAAGCTTCACATGAGCAGCTGCTTCCGAGTCTCAACCTATTCAAGAACAAAATGACGTGCTTAATTGCTGTGGGACTGAGGCCCCTCATTGTTTTCTAATATCAGATTCTGCTTCATGTCATAAGCAGTAGCCATCACAGTCACTCTCATGCATGCACTTTCAACTTGCAGGAAAACATGCTTACTCATGACTTAGCCTGAAAGCTTCTCTACTCGGCACTGTGTAGCATAAACAGCATGAGAACTAACTATAGAGCCCTGATAGCTACTTTTGCCTTCATTCTTCTTGTTATTCTCGTTTCTTCTCCATCCTTTTTCCACCATGAGACTAAGATCCATTCAGGAGACAGAGTTCAACCTCGAAGATTGCTAGCTTCTGTATCCTCCCTGTCTTCAGCTGTACACAAGATAATTGAAGCCGGTCATGATCCCAAGAAAGCTGTTGAGACCAGTCTAAGAAAGGCACCGCCAAGCAATTCAAACCCAACTCAGAACAAGTAATATCGACATTGTTTCGTAGAGATCTTCGAAGGAAAGAGAAACTTTGCTTTTTTTTAGATTTTTTTAGTTTTACCTTCTCAAATGTCTCTGTTGTGGTAGGTGCAAGAATGGGATTTCTGAACGCAAGAATGGGATTTCTGAACAATCTTTTTTTCCACTTTTCTTTATATGGTATGAATCTGTAATTCTTCAAAACATTATGAAAGACTTTGTCTTGGCATCAAGCTCTATATACTTGAGGAAGCATTTAACGTATTGTATGTAGGAAGGGTTTTAATAATTTTCAGAGAGCGCCCGTTTCCTATTGGTGATTTGCTGGAAACTCTCCAAGGTAGCTAGAGGGAGATTGCAGGAAAACTGGGTAGTGGAGTTCCTGGAACTGTATATAGAGGGCTTCTACCATGAGACATAAGAACTCATTGCCGTTTAAGAACTGGAAAAGAAGTTTTGAGCAGGAATTCAAAACTGAAGTGACTGTCATCAGTGGAACGAATCACGAAAATCTGGTATAACTTCTAGGATTCTGCAATTAACGGCAAATTAAGCAATGGTTCTTTTGCCGAGTTCTGTCCTACTTGGAGATTCAAGGCCCAACGGTACAAAAGGATGCAATTTGTTTATGAAGACCAGGCCTCCAGTGCCTCCAACATCCTTCCAGACGAGTCTGTGACTGCCGGAATCTCTGAATTTGGACTAACCAAGCTTTTGAAGACAAACCAGACTCAAGTAACAGCCATCAGAAGGAGCCAAATGATGCATATTACCTGAATGGTTCAGCCTCAGCAGGAACATGCCTGTTACTGTCAAAATTGATGTGTACAGTGTACCAGACTGCTTTCAGGAAGGAAAATTGAATCTGCTAGTGAAGAAAGGTGATGAGAATGCTAAGAGCGGAGCTGCTCAAGTCTCCATTCCTCCATAAATCCCTGAGTAACATAATTGAAGATGATCATTTGCTAATTTCGCAATGTACTTCTAAAAACTGCAACTTGATGTTCTGTAACTGTAGGCGATCAATATTTCCAAGTTCTTAATAAGAAACATTCTCATGTCAACAATTTTATTATTTATTAACGTATACTTAAGCCATGAAAGTGACTTCCATTCTATTATAATTAACCAGGAGAGTGAGGGAAGGTCAAAGTATAGTCGCATAAATCATAACCATCTCCTGTTTCTCATTTGTTAGCTTTCACTACAGTTAAATACCTCTCTCTCAGTGATGAACAATGTGAAGTAGGAATAGTTAACACTCTCTAGAATCCCCAAAGCAATAAGCTTTGACAGAGATTCTTTGGTTGAGACATTTCCCTTTGAGATTTATAGCTCACTCCTTTCATGGGTGCAACAGTTCCCATGAAAAGATCGTGTCTCTTGTCGGAAGATAGCGACTTTACTATTTATCAGATTACTTTATGGCTTAAGAAGTTTTTAAAAGCAAGAGCACTAAGGTCTACTAGGCAAATTCATGCCCTGTTGGTCACTTCTGGGATTGGCTTAAACGATTTGTCACTGGGGTCAAAGCTACTTGGTGTATATGCAAGTTGCGGGGAGATGAAATCTGCGATAAGGGTCTTTGAGAAAATCCAATACCCAAATGCATTTGCATTGAATTGGATGATTTTGGCCTCTGCATTCAACGGGGACTATAAAGATGCTATTGGGTACTTTTGTTTGATGCAGAAATCTATGCATATTTATAACAAGTTTACTTTCTCTATTGTGTTAAAAGCTTGTATTGGTTTGCTGGATGTGAAGAAAGGGAAGGAGGTTCATGCAATTGTTAAACAATTGGGTTTAGAGAATGATGTTTTTATGGCTAATGCTTTGGTTGACATGTATGGTAAATGTGGGTCTGTGTGTCATGCACGTAAGGTGTTTGATAGAATGGTGACAAGAGATGTGACTTCTTGGACTTCAATGATCTGTGGGTATTGCATTGTGGGGAAGGTTGATCAAGCGCTCATCTTTTTTGAGAGAATGAAGATGGATGGATTGGAACCAAACGATTTCACATGGAACACGATGATTGCTGGTTATGCTAGGAGGGGAGATAGTTATGAAGCATTTTCATTCTTGTCTAAAATGACAGGAGCTGGGCTGTTGCCAAATTTGGTTACTTGGAACACGATGATCTCAGGTTTTGTTGAAAGTCAGAGAGCTGTTGAGGCTGTAAGAGTGTTCTGCAACATGTTAGCTTCAGGGATTCGGCCTAACATCGTGACTTTAACAGGACTACTACCTGCATATGGGGCGATTGGTTCTATCCAACGAGGTAAAGAAATTCATGGACTCATTTACAGAATGGGGCTCTATAGTAATGTTTTTCTGGTTAGTGCTCTTATTGACATGTACTCGAAATGTGGCAGTGTGAAAGATTCTAGGAATATATTTGACAAAATCCGTTACAAAAATGTTGCATCTTGGAATGCCATGATTGGATGCTACGGAAAGCACGGCATGGTTGAGTACTCAATGCAACTGTTTGAGAGAATGCAAGAAGAGGGAATTTGGGCAAATGACACGACTTTGATTACTATCCTTACTGCCTGTAGCCGTAATTGTTGTCTTGAGGATGGTCTAAAGATTTTTAGTTTGATGAAGGAGAGGTATGGAATTGAACCTAAAAGAGAGCATTACACTTGTGTTATTGACATGCTATGTCGATCTGGAAGAATGGTGGAGGCTTGTGAATTGATGAAGCAAATGAATACATAAGTTACAGAAACAGAATCAACTCTCGGAGCTTTTCTGAATCGATGCATGATCCATGAAGACAAGATACAGCCGAAATTATGGGCCAAGAAAGAAGTTCAGCGTAGTAGGAATCTGAACAACAAGAAACTCCAGAAAAAGAACAACTTTAGGTAGATTGGGAAGATTAATGAGTTCGTTGAAGGCACAAAAAGAAGGCTCACGTTCCCGTTCTCTGATAATTCCGGTTTTATTCATCTATCCCTGTTGTCAGCATCCGGTGCATACTGTGTCACAGAGCATAAAGAATTCAAAGGACCTGATTCTGTATACATTCTAACCTGCATGCTTAGATATTTACATAAGATGTTAAAATTATTAGATTTCAGAACCAAAAGTTAGGAGTTCTAACTACAATCTAGTACGTCGTAACTAATATCCTCATCATAATCGAATTCATATTTGATTGTTTTGTCATCATTTTTCACCTTGAATTGGTCAAAATATTAGGATCGGAGTTAAAGAATGAGGGACACTACTGACTGCTACCTTATATTATGTAAGCAATGCCTGTGGACAACCCGTTCTTGTTTGCCAGTGAAACAGAAGTTCTTCCATTTATTCATTCAACTGCTGCCGAGATCTTTTGACTTTTGTTTCTTTCTCACACATGTTCTATATGTGCAGAGGAGTTAATAGGAACCTCCAAATAATAGTCATTTGTCAGAAATCTCAAGTTAAAACCAACTATATGTGCTTGACTTTGTGCTTGTGCCAGGCTTATGAAGAATATATCTGCATGTTTTCTTCTTTTTGAGCGCCTTCTGATGCCTATGTTCATCCTTGCCATGATAATCAGACGTACTCCTAGGAATCACTTGTTTTTGCTTTCTCTTTCAGTTACATGAGGCTAACCTCAGGGGTTTCTCATACGAAGCATGACATGGCTCCTGTGATGATCCGGTCCCGGCCCTTTGTAGGAGCTTTATATTGCAAAAATTCTTGCATGATACCTGTGTGAAAACCAACCTAGAGGTATTCATTCTGTTGATGTTTGTGCTCGAGGTCCTACGTTCTGAATCTCGGTTGAAATTTTCCCAAGCTATTCAAGTCCATACATATCATACTTAGATGCTGCATAGTGCATAGCATCTCTACTCAGAATATGCCATTTGAGGAAGTTGTTAGACTCCTTTGGGAGCAATGGTTTTCATTTCTGATTCACATCATATATATTTTATCTGTATCAATAAGTTTGGGTGAATTATCAAAGGAGATTCATGACAGTGACCTGCAAAATCTTGGAGTGAATGACAACTAATGGCAAGGTCTCGATCATTCACTTCACACAGATCACAAATGGTAATGCCATTACCCTTTTACCTGCGTCATCCTAACCAACTTGCTGGATTTTTCATATTTCAACTTTGGATTCCATTTTACACATTCTTCTATAAACAAATCTTGCCTGCTAGTTCCTGTCCGTATACGGTTATTGTAAACCATACTATCACTTGCTTCCAACGCTGGAATAAAGTAGTTGGAACCTTTTGATGACAATGTTACTGATACTGGTGATAACCCCATGGACGACCAGTTAACTCTGCAGAACTGTACATATCACAGAAAACTAAATACTGGCATGGATGACAGGAACAATTTTCACACACTGACACAGTTTGCAAGAACGAAGCTCATGCAGTCTAGCTACAAGCAGCCATGAAAATCACAGGAACACAAGAATGGCAGAATGCTATGACATCATATCAAGAAATAGTTAAGATTAACATTATATGGCATAGAAGTTTCAGGCTAGTCTATGATGCTTTTCATGAAAGTCAAAAGGTTGAGGCTGAAAGCATAGGGATGAGCACAAAACGCGTATGGTCTGTAAGCCAAGTGTGGACAAGTCAAAGTGATTACCACTACCATTCAAAACCCTCTAGACAGATTGAGTTGTCACCCATTAATGATTACGGATAGGCTTAGGAGCCTTCTCTGCCTCTTGACTAATGTCAAACAACCGAGTAAAAGAAGGTCTCTAAACTTGTGTCATCCATGGAAGAAGTACCCAAGTAGTTTCAAGTTGGTATACAGATTTCACCGTTGAAATCCATGAACAAGAAAGAAAGTATGTTTGACTTGCAAATTGTTTGTATTATTTTCTAATAAAAATTTTCAAGATGGCTCTAAATAATAATTTTTTTGAAAAATAGCAAATCAAAGTAGTTAAGTTATTTTATTTAATTAACTAAGATACATAAATATGTATTTTTTTGAGTCATGATATATAAAGTTAATAAATTTTAAATTATGATATATTTTAATCATGATATTTCTAATGATTAAAAATTTTAACCGATTTGACCAGTTTAATCATAAAAATTTTGAATTCTTTTCAGTTTTATTTTTAATTTTTCGATTTGATTTATTTTAATAACTCTTGTTGTTAAAAGTCAATTATATTATTAATTAATCAATAGATTTTTATAAATTAATAAATTATTATAAATAAAAATAAATCAACTAATTTTCACTTAACAGTATCTTTTTTCATTTAAACTTTAAATTTTTTGACAATCTCTTTCAATATATTTTAAATTCTTTAATTTTATTCAATCTTTAGTTAATTTTATGACGATCTAATATGGATTAACCTTAAACATTTTATCTTTTTGGTTAGATTTTTAAAAAATTGAACATTCCATATTATTTGCCACTTAACCTTTTTATAATCTTGGTTGTTGGGATTTGTGTTAAGTAACATGTGGAATAAATGAGAATAAAAAAAGTTTAGAATGTAGTTAGAAAATGCCATAAATAAGGAACAAACTGGTGGATTAAGAGAAAAGTAAGGCATGAAAAGCTATTAAACTCAAAGTATCTCCACAAACATGGATATTAATGATAAGTACGGAAGCATCCTAGGGTCTCCTAGTAATGTACTTATGTATATGTATAGAAATATATTAATATCCACTTTTAAGTTATATTTGTAAATAATGAATTGAATTGAATAGTGAATTATGTTCGAGTCAAATTCGATTTATTGAACAATTCGAAATTTAATTTCACTTTTAAGTTATATTTATAAATAATTAATTGAATTAAACTGATCGAGTTCAAAATTTAATTAAATTTTGAATAAAATTAACATTATTTTAATATTTGGACTTATCCTTTTAACTTAAAATTTAATTAATAAAATCAATTTATCGTAATTGTGAGAGATGTGATTTTAATTTTTCATATCAATATTAAATTTTTTGTTACCAAAAAATTCATTTTATGATTAAAGGTTCATTGGAATGATTAAAGTTTATGTTAGATAGTTGGAGATATTCTTAAGGCCTAATAATCATTTTTTAGTTGCTTAGTTTGTCAAAAGCATACTTTTGAAAGCTAATTATAACAACTAAGGGTACATAGCTTCATTTTAAAGGAAAATTTACTATGAATCAGAAAGATTTTCATATAAACTAATTATTAAAACTCAAGTTGAGTAATTTTAGAAGTTTTCTTAATTTCGACAATTCTTTTTTTTTGGGTATGATTCTAAAAATAATAATAACAAAATTCAAGTGATTAATAAAATATTATTAAAATAAGAATTCAATTTAAATCTTAGATTTGATGTAAATTAAGTAAGTTTGATTAAAATTAATATTTTTAAATTATTCAATAATTTTTTTTCGGTCTTTGACCAGGGTATTCACCGACGGATCCAATGACTAATCCTCTCGCTGGCTGGAAGACACCTCACAGGGTGGGACAGCTGACCCAAGAATTTAAGGCTGCTCCATACCCAAAGTCAAGAATCGAACTCCTGAATTTAAGGATTTTTTATTAAATTAAAAAAATGTGTTACATATATTATAATATTATTTTAAATAAAATTTAAGAATTTTTTATTAAATTAAAAATAAAAAATTCAATAGTTTGTAGTGTGTGAGTTAGTGCTTTGCTTGTGGGGGTGAGATGAAGTGTTTGAGTTTAGCCAAGTCACACACAAGGACATGTCCACCACTTGGTATAACATAATCTACCGCACAATACCCTTGAAAACAAGAGAGAGAGATTATATTTGAACAGAGTCACACAGACTGCAGAGCCAATCAACAAATATCTATCTATTAACCCTTAGCTTCCATCTTCGCTGTCTGACTCTATGTATCTTTAACTTGGCCATGGCCCTTGTGGTGTTACCTCTTTAAGTACCTTATTTTATGCAAAAAGCCTTGTCATCTTGGAGTCTCAATGCTTCTCTGATCTGGGTATGGAGTTTCTGCTTTGGATCATAGTTCTAGGCTTTTTAAAAATCTTATCTTTTTTCTTTTGTCACTTTCAGTGAAATAGCCTATCTGGGTGTTGGTCTTTTCTGAGTTTTGTTTTTTGCTTTCTTAACAGATACAAAAATAATGGGTTTGTTGAAGATGCAAACAGTTTTTGTTCAGTGTCAGGTTAGTTTCATTTCTTTGTTCTGTATCTTCTTGTGTACTTCTTTTGCTTTTAGTTTTTTGGATGCTCTTGTGGGATTTAAAAGTTGAAACTTGTTGAGTTTGTTTGATGTTTAACTCAAGTTTACATCTATGTTCATATAGTAAAAGAAAAGAAAGTTCGAACCTTTTCTGGATCTTGCTCTAGATTGATTAAAAGAAGCTGTTGGGTCATTTTTAGGGGCTATGATTTAGGCCCTGTTCTTGGATTTTTGAATATCATATCTGAAACAGACCTACTTCAGCTTCTGATGCTTTGCTTCACCTTCTGATTCCACCATCTAAGAGATTTTCATTCGTTTCTTTTAGCTATTATGTTAATCTATTTTTTCCTTTTTCTGCACATCTCTGGGTCCAAAGAACTTGAGCTTTGCGCTTTTTTAACTTTGTAATTTCCTGAATGTTATGCATAGTTGCTGGGTTTATTTCTAGGCAAAAATTAGAGATCATAAGTTGTTCATTATCAGTCTCCATTAATAATTATGCAATATGAAGTCAAATCATCATATTTTGAACGCAAAGTTTGTACGAAAATACCACATTCAGATTGTTCCTCTGCGTTTTTTGTCTTGTTAAGAAGCAAAGAGTTGTTCTCTTTTAATGGATTCAGACCCTTTCCAGATTCTCCTGTTGTTCTTCTAGGTTATGAGAAACTAAAGCTTTTTGTTGGTATTTGGCATTGGTTAGATGTTCTTAGTTCTTAGTTGAAGATTGGATAAGACATCCTGCTTGTGATATTGATGATTAGGTTACCTTTTGCACTTCACAATTTGTTTAGTCAGCACTTTGGACATAACTCTTTCCGGTTTTGCAGAAAGAATCTTCATTTCTATGAGTTGTTTATGCACAAGATAAAGTTATGGGTAGAGGTAGAGGAAAGGGAAAGAGGTCAACTGTCGTGAATCATGATGATACCGGAAGCGGTGAGGAAGAGAAGATCCCCGTGCAGAAGAGAAGGGGAAGGCCACAGAAGCCATTAAAGGATGACATTGATGAAGAAGAAGTTGAAAAGATAGAAGAGGAAGATGGTGAAAATGGAAAACTTGTCACCATAAGCGAAGAGACGAAAAATCCAACAGTAACTGAAAACGGAAAGAAGAGGAAGCGGTACTCACAAGCAAAGGAGAAAGCGGACGCCGTAAAGGAAGAAAATGGTGTTGGAAGCAGATCAAGTACTGATGACTCTACCAAATCAAATGGATATCGACAAAATGGAAGCAGGAGAAAAAACAAGCCTCGTCGAGCCGCTGAGGCTGGTGTGGAGTGCAAGTGACAATCAGTTTCTATGGCTGACACACTGGATAAGTTACAAGATAAAGTGCCAAGCCCAGTAAATCCTAGTCATATTTGTTTTCTTTCCCTCTTTGTTTGATTACCTTTTTGACAATTCTCTCTTCCTAATTCCTTTTTTGCTTAATTTGGGAGTTTGTACTGATTCTGCATCTGTAATTTTTGATAATGCTATCTAGTTTTACACCTTCACTGCTGTTCTGGATTGTCTGCAGAATATGGTTTAAGTTGTTGATTTCTCCATTAATTCCCTAAAATAGCTGTTTTCATTATTAGCAACCACAATTTCTCATGCTGCTTATAACTTTGTTGCTATATTTACATGTTAATCCTACTGCTTTTCAAACTCTAGTTGATCATAAAAGGTAGGAAAGTCTGTTCTACTTCGAGAATTTATGGTCCAGGTTCACAGTTCTTCATAGCGATCTATCTTAGGAGTCTCAATTGCAGAATCATGTTTGTTATAGCATACCGGACTGGAACTTTAGGAGTCAGTGAAAGAGAGTTGCAGAGTCGTAAAAGTTCACCGGAGAAGGAATTTGTGTCCAAAAAGATGTCATAGATTAGAACCTTGCCTTTTGCTCTAATTGTAAGCACAGGAAGAAGAAGGTGGTTGAGTCGAAAGAAGTAGTTCCAAGTTCGGTAACGAATGCAGAAACGAACAACCGGAGAATATAATGAGCATCTGCTATCTTTGATCAAAAACCTTTACAAGTTTGTTCAATGGCCTTGAGGTGAGAATGGAGAAGAAACTGTTCTAGCAGCCTTGAGACTTTGTAGACTCCTCCATTCCTGACTTGGCCACCAGTTAGGCGCTTAATCATTGACTTTTGAGCTCACAGATTTCATAGTGGAAGACAATGTTTGATGTCTTTTATCTCCTATATTTAATACTTTCAAGCCTCACCTGCGTCATTGTTAGCTTGGCAATTCTGGCTCTCTGGTTTAGTTCAACTTGAAGTCAACTGATCAGGTTCAAGTTGGTTGTATTTGGGTTTGAAAGGTCGACCTGAACTTTTTAAGAAATTGTACTAAACAATGTGGGATAACTTTGGTACAATTTGAACAAGTTTAGACTCTTATTTTAGCTTTGACTTGAATCCATTCAATCTATTATCATCTTTAATGGCATATTGATGTGGCAAATTGAACATGGAAAAGTTAAAAAATTCTCAATAAGTTGTCTTTAATGTTTCCTTCCAAGTTCTTACTTTCACCCTTTACAATACTAAGATTTTAACATATAATTAGGGTTGGTAATGTGCCGAGCCGAGCTCAATCTTGAATCGAAAACTTCTTTTAAATTTGTCACTAATAATATTATACTATAATGCATATGTATATAGTATTTACATTAATGCATATATGTAAAAGTAATAACTCATTTTTGGGTTAAAAACTCTATAAACACTTATTTTTTAAGTTTTTAGGGAGTTATTTTAACATATGCTGCTATAAAACTTGACTAAAAATTGAATTGAAATCATTTCATATAATCTTTTATTGAAATCATTTGATATAATCTTTTAAGTGTGTAATAATATGCTTTTTTTTCACAATAACTTGTAAAAGGTTAGGAAAAGGTTATTATATATATATATATATTTAACATATTCTTCATTAATTTTGAATAATTAAAATATTAAAAAGAATAAAACAGAATTTCCCTGACTTAACACACGTTGTCTCTCATAACTTGATAGATGAATTTTAATTTGGATAAAAGACAGAAATCTCTTATATAATTTAAAAAATTTTAGAAGAGTGCCATAATCTTTAAAATTTCTGAATTTTAGTTTTTCAAAAAAACCCTTCTCTTAGATTTTATTTAAAAAATAATGATAAAACACGTGCAACATGAAATCAAAATTGACTAATCACATAATATTTATATGATGATTTAACTTAGCTTTTAAAATATAAATGAACTAATTAAATCCAACTCAAACTAATAATGCATTATAATTATCTTAGATTGTTAATTTAATTCAAATTTAATTAGTTTAAGTTGGATTCAAAAGCTAAGTTGAATTATCATATTAGTAATATTTGATTGGTTCACGCTTTATATTTATGTTGCATGTGAAATCGAACATAAGTTGATAGCCGTTAATGTAAGGATGTGTTGTGGTCCTGTGGAATAAAGAGGATGAAGATGAAGTATAGGGTATATAATTTTAATATTGTTATATTATGTGAAGGAGAGTTATCAATAGGTAATATGTCACTTTCTGTGTAAGTTTGAATAGGTAAAGGGACTTCAGAAGTTTCAGCAATGCATATCTTGTAAGGAAGACGTTGTTCATGAAATATTATATCTCTATGACAATAATGGATTTAAATTTAATACCTTTTTTTAAATATATTTATTGTAGTATTCAATGAAAATGCGCTTAAAAACTTTAAGTGCAAATTTATCTTTTCGTGAAATAATATTTTTTAGTAAAATATGAATTGCCAAAATTTTTAAAAAATCATAGTATAACTTTTTTAAAAATAGAATTTTATATAATATTTTCTAATTACTAATATCTCAAATTTTATTAATTAATAAAAATAATAGTCTAATCGGTCAATTTTTATTAATTAATAAGTTCTTATAAATAAAAATAATTAATTTTTATTTAACATTTTTAATTAAACCTCAATTTTTGCGTTAGGTAAGGACAATCTTTTTCAATTATGTTTCAAAATTTTTAATTTTATTTAATTTTTACACAATTTTATGATGGTCTAATACCGTTTGAATATTTTAAATAGTAAACTTTTTGTCTTACCGGTTAACTTCTAGCCTGATTTTTGAAACATTAAATAATACCATGAATTGCCATTTAAACCTCTAAAGCAATCACCTTAACGTTGTTACGTTGTGTATGGTTACTATCCCCGTGAGTGAGGACAGTTGACAAAACAAAGTAATTCTGTCCCCCTTGATTGTTTGGTTGATGTCTCCACGTTTATGTCCCCTGTCTCCGGAGGACAGGGACAGAATTTTGTTCCTTCGAAAACCGAAGGACAAAAATTCTTTGTCCCTGTCTCCGGAACACAGATAGACGCTCCCTCCCAAATTACCCCTCTCTTCTGATATTTCGTCCTTGTTTCTCTCTCGCACGCCCTTCTTCGCATCTTCCAAATTCACTCCTCTCTCGCATGCCTGGCTTTTCTTTACGCTTCTCTGTCGCACGCTAGGCAACTCTCTGGCACGCTGGGACTCTTCTTCCACTGGTAAGTTTTTGTTATTTGCTGGAACAATGTTGTTGCGTCCTCCATTTCTCTGGTTGCGCAAATTTGGTCCACCTGGTATTGTTCTTTTCTTTTTCTAGTCTGGAGTCGGAAATGGAGGATGTTTCTGTGAAATGGAGACCTTCGGAGTGTTGGGTGTTTGTATATGTAGATTTGTCATCTGTGGAGACCTTCGGCCATTAGTGGGGTTTGCAGATCTTGAATGGGATCATGTGGATTTTCGGTTGTAGCTCTTCATCTTGTTGGGTCTTTGGTTATTTTTGTTCTTATATTAGAATGCTGAGAGATTTTTTGGGCATATTTGTTATTGTAAAATTTACTGAGTTTTGGATCATTCTCTCATGTCCTTTCCAAACTTTTAACTTGTTTCTTTGTTTCTATGTAGGAATCCTGGGTTGTTGTTGATCGGTGATAGGCTGCATTGTTTTCTGATTGAATCCGAGAACCTCATTAGTTATCTCTAAAGTGCTTCTTTTGTTTCTTTTCACAGGTATGTATGTTGTTCTAAATTGAATTTGCATTATGCTATCATGTTTATGATTGTTTGTGGGTATTTTGGATTATGCCTTGTGTTGTGTGAAGTATATATTGGAATTGCATTGGCATTGCATTGTGTTGCGTCGTTGTAATTAATTTAGATAGCAACCAATTATGTATGACATATGTAATGTGATGTTTATGCTTGGGTTTTGGTTGACAATATATCCAAGCTGTGTTAGTAAAACAGTCATTTTCATTATGTTGTGTAGAAGATAGCAGGAACCTATATTGCATTTTTTTTCCTTTACCATGACTCTCCAGTTATTAATCCAATCTAACCATCTTTCACTCTTTCATTTGCAATTTCATTATTGGTATTAACCAGCAATAAGTGTAATAATAACAACCAATTATTAGATAGTTACATCCTACTATGGA
>JAOSBK010000003.1:638064-651682 GCA_027568895.1 Erythroxylum shatona
CCCTGGAAGACAACATGAGGATTGATTATTACTATCGCCACCTTTCTTACCTTCAAAGAGCTATCCAGTAAGTGCTTCACTCATGTCTCTGTCCTTCCTGATTACAAAATAAAGATTAATGACCATAAATTAAAATGTGTATTACCTGATTGGGAAATAATTAAGGAGTATGATCGATGATATGGTCTAGATCAGTATTAACAAGTGAGTTCAACAATGCGTCTTACTTTTGCTCTTATACTCTTATATCGGAAGCTATTCCATATAACTTGACATTAAGATTTTTTTGGGTAAGAAATATAGACCTCTTTTATATTTTAAAAAATTAAAAAATCTCATAATTTTTAAAATTTTTGAAAAAATTCTTCTTAATTTTTAATTTTCTAACAAAATTTCTTTTTCAATTTTCGATTAAAAACTAATAACAAAACATATGTAATATAAATATCAAACGCGAACTAATAAACAAATGTAATTAATGATAACTCAACTCAGCTCTTAAATTACTCAAATTAATTAACTTCAATTAAATTAATAATTTAAGATAATTATAATAAATTATTATTTTAGATCAAATTTAATTAATTCGATTTAAGTTTAAGAGTTGAGTTGAATCATATAAAATAATTGATTGGTACATATCAAGTACATTTCGTTTTTGATTTTTAACTTGAATTTAAGAAAATGGGTTTTCCCCTAAAAACTAATAACTATAAGAAGTTTTTATAAAAACTTTACAGATTAAGGAGTTTTTTTAATTTTCTTTTTTTAATCTCTTTTAAAATTGCAGATTAAGGGTCACATTACGAACAACAATTCCGATATTACTGTTCCACAATTTAAGATATTACTTAACGTAAAACAAAAAACAGATAATTTTAATTTTCAATATCTCAAGATACATAAGTTGTCACATATAAGAATTATTATTCTTCTGGCAGGGAAGGCGTGAATGTGAAGGGTTTTTTTGCTTGGTCATTGCTGGACAACTTTGAATGGAATTCAGGTTACACAGTAAGATTTGGGATCAACTTTGTTGATTATAAGAATGGATTGAAAAGATACCCAAAGCATTCAGCCAAGTGGTTCAAGAGATTCCTGAAGAAGAAGTATTAGGCACACCACCATATAAAAACATATATGAACTTTGTAAAAGATGATGATGAAACAGAAGAGGCTAAATGATTTTCATAATTTTTAGTTATTGTTTTATCTTTTACGTTATGAAAGATAGATTTTTGCGAGTATGAAAACAAAGAAAAACATTGTCTAACGTTTATGGCAGAACGATTATCTTGCAATATGTATTAAAGAGATTTTATCATTATAAAAGATATTTAGAAAAGCAAATACATTTCATTCACATTGAACATAAGATACATAAATAGAGCTTACAAGAGTTTCCTGTAGGATAAGTGTAAATAATGTTTCTCTAAATTGTAGGATAAGTTTAGATAATGTTTATCTTGTAGGATAAGTATCAATCTAGATACAAAATATGTAACAAACATAATAATAATGGTTATAATAGATATGGACTCTAATTATCTTTATCATTCTCCCGCAAGTTGAACTGGTCTTGGCAAGACATTCAGCTTGTTTTTTAAATGATGAAAACGATGATTTCATAACAGTTTAGTTAAAACATCAGACAATTGATATGTAGTTGCAATATAACGTACTTGAGGTTCTGTTTTAGTAACTTCATCCTACACATGATGAAATTTAATTTTCAAATGTTTACACCATGTGTGAAAAATAGGTGTAGTAGCACGATAAGTAGCATTTAGATTATCACATTACAAAATAGGAAAGGAATACCAATTTCTTGCATAACTGATTGTAACTAGTTTAACTCTGTCACAATAGTAGCAACAATACGATACTCAACTTCGGTAGATCATTTGGCCACCATTCTTTGTTTCCTTGATTCCCACAATATTAAATTGTTACCAACATAAATAGTAAAGCCCGTGGTACTCTTACTATCATTAGTGTTGCCTCCCTAATTGGAGTCATTATAAGCCAAGATAGGAAAAGAACTTAAGCATCTCAACAAAATGTCATGATGAATAGTACTGCTAATAAGATATCTAAGTACTCATTTAATCATTGTGCAATGCTGATCAGTAGGTGAATGCATGAATTGAGAAATCTTGTTGACTACATAACAAATATCAGGACAAGTTAAAACAAGGTATTAGAAGCCTCCAACAATACTTTGATAAAGATTAGTGTCCGAAAAAGAAGTCCCACCATGAATACTAAATTTTACTTTGTCACAAGTTGGTTTAATAACATTATTTGCGTCCTCTATATAAGCTTTGCTCAAAAAATCCTTGATATATTTAGATTGAGTGAGTAACAAACCATCTGAAGTTTAATATGTCTCCATACACAAAAAGTAAGAAAAAAGTCCTACATCATTTTGCGCAAAGGATTGTTGGAGAGATTGAATTATGTTAATGACCACATGACTATTGTTTCTCATGATAATAATATCATTAACATATAACAAACAAAAAACTTGAACCAAACCATGATATAGGATGAAAAGAGAGGTATTAGTCTTTGAACCCTTGAAACCAATTAAGGTTAATCAATGCATTCATCAAACACTTAAAAATCATAGTCGAGGTGTCTGTTTTAATTTGTAAATAGATTTTGAAATTTACAAATATAGTTCGGATATGTAGGATGAACATACCCTTTCAGTTGTTGCATGAAGACATTCTCATCAAGTGAACCATGCAAAAAGGCATTAGAAACATCCAATTATCCAATCTCCCAATTACTAGATAAGGCATATAATAACAAAAGATGGATAGTGGCAGGTTTAATAACTAGACTAAAAGTGTCCATGTAATTCACACCTGGTCGTTAATTGAAACTCTTTGCCACTAACCACACTTTATATCTATCAGTGGTACCATTTGGCTTTTGGTTGATATGATATACCCATTTGCATCCAATTATATTATCAACTTGAGAAGGAGCCAACAAAACCTAAACATTGTTGTGGTTCATCATGTTATACTCTTCTATAATTGCTTGTATCCACTTTTAGATTAACTAGCTAATTTGTAAGTTGATGGTTCAATTTTAGAGAAGGTAAAAAATTGACAAGGCTTAAGAGTACAAGTTTTAGATCTAGTAACCATAGGATGTTGACGAGGTAGTGCAGTAGTGTTAGAATTGTAACGAGTTAAGTCAACAATTAAAGGCAATTTAGATGATGCTATAGAAGAGCTATTTGGTGATGTATATGGCGTAGGTAAGGCATATGATAATAAAAGACATGCAGATAGTGGCAAGTTTAATAATTGGACTAAAAGTGTCCGTGTAATCCACACCTGGTCGTTTAATGAATCACTTTGCCACTAAATGTGCCTTATATCAATCAATTGTACCATATGGCTTTTGCTTGATACAATGTATTCATTTGCATCCAATTATATTATTTGCTTGAGAAGGAGGTATTAAAACCCAAGCATTGCGGATCATCACGTTATACTCTTCTGTCATTACTTGTCTCCACTTTTCAGATTGATTGGCTTATTTTAAGCTGATGGTTCAATTTCAGAGGAGGTAAAAAAATTGGTGAGACTTAAAAGTATCAGTTTTAAATCTGGCAACCATAGGATGTCGACGAGGTAGTGTAGTAATATCAAAATTGTAAAGAGTTAAGTCAACAATTAAAACACAATTCAAATGATGTGATAGGAGAGAAAGAAATGGTGATGTATATGGCACAAGTAAGGAATTATCAACGATGGGTGTTGTGATGGGATTAGGTAACATGGGTGGATGGTTTATGGGTTGTGTGGGTATGTTAGTTGAGGAAATCACAGGGAGAACAATAGTGGGTATTGCATGAGGTTGAGATGACGTTGATGTATGATGTGTGGGTGGGGCAGATGATATTGTCCTTGTAGTAAAATGTGTTTTCAGGAAGTTGGAATTGGTTAAGGCAGTTGCATTAGGCAAAGATTGAGGTAATGGTGGTGAGGTAGAAGTGTGAGCGAATCGTATGATGATAAAAAAAATAGTGGTAGGTGAGGAATCTTGAACACTGAAACTCGACATGGAAGATTTGGAAAATGGAAAATCTTGTTCTTCAAAAACAACTTGATGTGAGATAACAAACCTTTTAGATTCAAGAACAAGACAATAGAAACCTTTATGAAGTTTGCTATATCCTATACAAACACAATGTTTGGAACAAGGTGTTCATTTATGTGAAGTATAAGGTCATAACCAAGGATAATATAAGCATCCAAAAACATGTAAATTTTTATAATCAAGACTTTGTTGAAAAAGAATTTGATACATATTAGAATGAAAAAGAATAGGTGTAGGCAATCGATTTATTATGTAAACTGTAGTATCAAAAGCATAAGTCCAATAATATGTAGAAATAAAGGAATGCTAAAGTAAAGCCAAACTAGACTCTATAATATGTTAGTGTTTTCTTTCCGCACATCCATTATGTTATAGAGTTTTAAGACCGAAACCATGTTGAGTTATTCCATTTTCAAGTAAATATGATTACAAGGCTTGATTTTTCCTCCCCAATCAGCTTGAAAGTTTTTTATTTGTCGACCAAAAAAATTTTCAACAATATAATGAAACTGATAAAAATGCTAAGCACTTCATATTTATACTTAATAAAAGAAAACCAAAAATATTTTGAATAATGATCATAAAGCAGTATACAATATCAGTTGCCATCCACAAAAGGACAGAAGATAGAACCAAATATTAGAACAAATTAAATCAAGTAGACCATTAACTTTAAAACGAGAGACTGAAGAAGGTAACTTGTGACTCTTACTGACACTACAAGCATGACAAAGACTCAATTTATTTGGAGAAATAATAAGAATTTTATTTTGCTGAAGAGCTTGCCAAATTGTTTGATAATTTGCATGTCCCAAATGCTGAAGTCATTACTTTAAAGGGTAAGTAATTGTGGTAACTGGACTACAAGGCTATCGAATGGATTCTAAGAGCATAGAGTATAGACCATTATCATTATGGCCTAAATGAAAGAGCTCCTTCATGTGGATATCCTTAATCATGAAATAATTAGGAAAGAATTCAAAAAAATGTTATTGGCATTAATAAAAGCATAAATAGACAATAAATTCTAACAAGAAGAAGGAACACCTAAGACATTATGAAGCTGAAAAGAATTATCTGAAGATTGACAAAAAGATGAACCAATATGAGAGATAAGAAGGAATTTACCATTGTCAATTTTGATTGCTTAAGGACGATGATATTCATTATAAATGGTAAGATTTTCTAAATTAGTAGTAAGATTATGAGTTGTTTCAGTGTCTAGGATTCAAGATTGAGGTTGCATAGTTGATGTTGCCACATTAAAAGCTGGTTTGACTTGGTTTAAGTTTTGTTATCATAGGTTTGTGTATCTATAATGTGGTGAGAGATATTGCTATGAATATTGTCTACTGAATTGATAGTTATGTAAGAATTGTGAGGAAGCTTATATGAAGATCGAAAATTTCCACCAGAAAAAGTACCAACAGTGGAACAGTCTTTACCACATATCATCACTTGATTTCTTCCTCTACCACGTGATGAATATTCTCTCATAGTTGAATTCACATAGTGAGTTGTAGGTTGTATAATTGGCTTCACATCTATTTTAGCATCAAGATTCTCCTCTTCGCTAAGTAATAATCCATATAAATCATAAAAAAGCATATAAACGATTTTCAAGAAACTGATCGAAGAGTCTATATACTAAACCCAAGCCATTAATAACAACCTAAACCAAATCAGCCTCCATGATAGGACTATTAAGTGCTACCAACTGATCAATCATTCCTTTTGCTCGTTAAGTATATTGAGTAATAAATTTCCTAAGTTCCTTTGTTAGCTTAAAGAATTTTGCTTTAATGGTTTGTACCTATGCCTTAGAACCTGGAGAGTAAGTATTGGCTAATTTTTGTCATGCTGTATAGGAGCTAGAAACACCAACAACTTAAGGAATAAAGCTCTCGTTGATAGACCCAATGATCCAGCTAAGAACTGATTGATCTTGTTTATACAAGTCAAGATAAGATGAATTTGATTGATCATTAATTTGTTGAGGTGGTGTCCTCTAGGTTCTATTAACATATTTTGCTAAATCATAACTATGTAAAAGAGGTAAAAGTTCTAACTTCCAAAAGAGATAATTAGTAGAATTTAATTTGATAGATAGCTGATGTGTGATGTTTCGAAAAGTTGAAATATGAAAAGTAGTCGATAAAGAAAAAGAAAGAAGAAGGCACAAGGGTTCCCTCAGTAGACATTGTAGCTTCATAGATTGTTAGATCACAAAAAGCTCTTCATACCATACAAAAAATATTTAGAAAGGCAAATACACTTTGTTTACATTAAGGATAAGATACATATACAGAGTCTACAAGAGTTTACAAAACTGTATGATAACTTCAAATAATGTCTATCTAAACTGTAAGATAAGTCAATAATGACAAACCAAATAATAATGGTTATAATAGGTGTGGACTTTAGTTATCCTTCTCAATCATAATTGAATTGTGGAATCAATAATACACAAACAAACATAGTATTTAATTTTTGTCTCCATTTTGTTATCAGTTAAGTAAGGATTACAATTAATGATCTAAATTACAAGGATTATATACTCTTTATGATCTTTAATTTTTTTTAAAAATTCATTCTGTTCAACTTTTGTTAAAGGATAACGTTATAAACTAATCAAATATTAATGCCATAAAAATTTAATCTATCTCTTAAACTCGATTTGAACTAATAATTTATTATCATTTGAAAAATTGAAGGGGTGAATTATTTCGCAAACTTTCCGCAAACTTCTTTGTCACCAACAAAATAAAAACAAGTAAAATCGAAATAATAAAAACACCAAAAATTTAGTAACGCAGTTTGACATACCTTACCTACGTCTGCAGGGCCCTCACCCAGCTTAATAACTTTCACTAAAGCACAATAGATTTACCAAAGACTTTACTGAGCCAACATTACTCAACCCTTGACACTATCCTTCAACCTCACTTCCCATGAAAGAATTTCACACCCAATAGTACAACCACCTCGTACTAACTTCGACAGAAGATTTTCACACACTATTAGATAGCAAAGATAGTTAAATGAAAAATTCAAGTGATTAAAATAATAAAGAACGAAAACTAAATACACTTGAGATAGATAAGAACAACTTTCCGATGAGTTTTGCTCTACTGAAATAGATCTGGAAGTCGTCGCAATAACAATGGGCAATCACGACAACACATCAAAGAAAATGCAGCACAAAATCATTCAGTCTAAGTGATGTAATCCACGGAAATTCCAGCACAAAAATAACTAGTCGATTCTCACAATTCTCGAAAAAATTACAGCATAAGTTACGTCATCCAGAGAAGAATCAAGAGAACCCCATGTCTTTTACGCACAATCAAGAAGGACGACCAAAAAGAACAAGTGCACCTTCAGCTATATATACAGAGACATGCTCAATTAACGCCTCTGCAATACCACTTCAACTATGTATCCTTTTTTTTAATTTTCAATTAATGTACCTGCAACACCACTTCAGCTATGTTTCCTTTTTAATCTTCAATTAATGCACATCTATAACGTTGCTGCACTCACGTCCCCAATATGCACACCATACTATGCCACACATGCCTTGCACACTTTTGCGAGAAACCCATGCATACACCAAAAGCACTTATTCTGCTATCCACCAAAATTCACGCAACACACATGCATTGCACACCTTTGCAAGACACCCATGCATACATCAAAAAGCCTTGTCTCATATAACACACGTATGTTCTCGCCCAAGACATGAACAATTATTGCAATGCTTTTTTTCAATGTCCCATCATTGCACAACCCAGCTGCAGTATCTACCTTTTTACTTCAACAAGAGATTCACATCTACTTCAGCCACACAACAGATCAACGTCTCAATTCAAAAAATGCAAAATCAAATTCCTTTTTCTATTATTCACCAAAATCTAGCAGTACACAATTTAAATATTAACATGATAATAGACTTTAATATTGTGTAGGATTCTATCACAACTCGAAGATTATCCATATAACCTTTGAATCCAAGTCATTATCCAATTAATATTTATATGTCTAATTAATAAATAATGCCAAAACTAATTATTTAGATATATAACATTTATCCTAACATAATTATCTTAAATTATCGATTTTAATCAGATTTAACTGGTTCGAATCAGATTTAAAATTTGAGTTAAATTATTATATCATCAATATTTGATTGATCTACATGTGATACTCATACTATATCTATTTCGTTGTGATTTTTAAACCAAAATTTAATAGAAAGAATTTTTCTAAAAATTTTAAAACTATAAGTATTTTTTCAAAAAATTAATATTATAATTTCTTAAAATTTTACTTAATTTATAAAAGATTTGTTAGGATATATTATTTATATCTTTATTTAGTTTTGACATTTTAATTGGACATATAGGACATGTTGATATTGGAATTATTATATGGCTGAAAAACAGAATAAACTGGATGGATTAGTATTTGGGATGTTGTTATTGCGGAAAATATTAAGTAAGTTGTTGAAGTGGTGGTGGTGTTGTGGAACTCTATTTAATTTTATAGATTATGCACATCTCCTAATTAACTTAGAAGTCCATCAAAGGTGCGGTGACTAAATCAAGTGGGAGTGGGTGTGCGGTTAAGAGATAGTGTTTCTACCATGTTGCGTGTGTGGAGCAAATTGATTGGTGAATCGACACAGTGGGGGTTACAGAGCTGAACCATGTGGTGTGAGTGAGTAAGTAAATTGATTTCTTAAAAAAAAGATATCACCGGTGGTGTGCGTGTTTTCTCCAATTGAGAAAGATTGTGGGTTTACTTAAAAAATTCCAAGAGTCTATATGTGCTCTCCTCTCATCTCCTGGTAGTCCCTCTAGTCACTCTTAGAAGTCGTATGCGTCATACAACTGGGCTGCAGAAAGAGGAGCGCTGTACTCATTTGATTAATCAATTGTCGACAAGTCATGATCGCCCAAATCCAGAGATTATAGTTATAGCAAGCCCGCACTAAAATTCGATTATTTGTCGTGACGACTTCCAAATCTATCATAAAGGAACTGAATCGATTGAGAAGTTGTTTTTTTTAACTGTCTCAACTGTTGTCGTTTATGTTAAATTTTATTTAATCACTTGAGTTGTTTAGTTTGTTTCATTATCATTACATATTCGTTTGAGAAAATCCTCTGTCGAGGTTAGTACGAGGCGGTCATACTATTAGGTGTGAAATTACGGGAAGTGAGGTTGAGGGATAGTGTTAAGGGTTGAGTGATGTCGGCTCAGTAAAACCTTGGGTAAAACTATTGTACTTCGGTGAAAGTAATTAAGCTGGGTGATAACCCCGCAAATATAGGCAAGGTGTGCCGAACTGCGTTACTAAATTTTTAATGTTTTTATTATTTCGGTTTGCTTGTTTTTATTTTGTTGGTGTCAAATAAGTTTGCGGAAAGTTTGCGAAATAATTAACCCCTTTCGATTTTTCAAGATTCTTTTGTCTTTTACCCTAAATCTTAACATTATCGAAAATCAAATTGATAGTCTCTTTAGCCTTTGAGAGCAGCTTGTTCTTATCATGACTCATTAATAGATGATTATGAAATAAATTGGGAAACATCCACGAAAATTTTCAAGGTTATATGCTTCAACTTTTTTGATATTTATACAAAACTCCATTTCAATAATCGAGGAAAAATGTGTTTTAAAAGACTTTCCATTCCAAAGGTAGCTAGTGACATCGCTTCTCTTAAAGTACCTACATCATCAAATTTACATGGTATCGTAATAGATTTAGTCCGGATTATTAATTTCTTGATTGTTCATCTAGATGTTCAGTCCTAATTGCCTGAGTCGATTATCACCATGTTTATTTCAGGTGACAATTGGATGTTCAGTTCCAGTTACACTTAAAGAGAGTGTTGAGAATATGCACATATGAGTATCCCATATTAGAAAAAGAAGGGAAAGAAGACTAATATATAAACTTAGTGGGCTAAGCCACCTATTGCCAATTAATTTTAGAATAGAACCTCACTTAAGTTTGTATAAAATCTAACTTTCCTTCTTGTATAAACCTATAGGCCAATTGTACACTCATATGTGAGCGTTCTCAACAGCCAGAATCACAAGCTTATGGCCGTAGGATGTATATTTAGAGGTCCACGTTAATATGTCTAGTTTTCTGGCCATTGTGCACGTTTTGGTGGTCCCATGAGTTGATGTGATCAAGAAACTATTCCATATCCATACAATTGTGACTAACTGAAAATTTTCTTTTTTGTGTCTTATATATAAAGAGTACTCCAAGGCCAACAGGCAGTCCATCGTTTATGAGAAAGAGAACAAGAAAATGGGAATTCAAAGCTATCTGTTCATCATCTTTCTACCTGTTCTTAGCTGTGATTCATCAACTAGTAGTAGCACTTTGTTTCTAACATCAAACTACAACTCCACTTCTCTGAATCGTTATAGTTTCCCTGATGGATTCATTTTTGGGACGGCTTCTTCTGCTTATCAGGTGAATTGTTGTACGTTCTTTGGAATTTTGGTTTCGTTCAACTTCTTGAGATGCTTAACCATGGAGTTCTTCTTTTTTTTTAATGTCTTAGTACGAAGGTGCAGCCGGAGAAGATGGTAAAGGACCAAGCATATGGGATTTTTTCACTCATAGATATCCAGGTCCGTCTCTCTCTATCTCTCTCTGAGTGTTGTTCTCTGACTTTAACGAGCTAGGGCAGAAAAAAAACTAGGAGATACAGAAAGTTTTTCCTGGAGGATGACGACCACTGCTTTCTTTGTTCTTTATCTTTATAATTTTATGTGGAGGGTTATCACTATTTTTAGGTGTGATGACAAATTAATTCGAAGTCAAAGGATTAAGATTGATTTAATCAAGCTCGAACTTAAACTTAATAATATTTTTACTTGATTGATCTTAAAATTTTAGTTCAAACTTAGCCAAAAATTTAAGAAAAAAACATAAATTTGGGTGAGATTACATTCAAATGTTTATACTCGATCAAGTTTAAATTTTTTTAGATTTAATGCTCGATTTAGCTATTATCATTCGCATTCAAATGTTTATACTAAATCAAACTTAAATTTTTTAAAAGTAACAAGTTTTTTCTTTTTTAAAAATAAATTATCTAAGTTCGAATGAGATTGGGACATATCATAGGTGAGATATAATTTTCCATGAAATTGATATCTATTTTTTAATACTGAAAATGATGTTTAAGAACTTGATACTTTTCAAAGCATGCTATGACTTGGTAAGAGAAGCCAAAACTCTTTCCTTAAGAATTTTCGAATATCAAGTATTACCACAATTATTATTATTATTATTATTATGTGTATTTGAAAAATTATTTATAATATTTATTCGAATATATGCGGGATTCTTCAATGGTGTTTTTGTTTTTTGTTTTCTCACGAAGCACACAATTTTCTAACGAACCCTTTAAAATTTCATTATTTAAATAAGAAAAAGACTCGTCCATACTACAAAATTTAATGATTAAAAATTGAATCGGTTCATTTAGTTTAATCATAAAAATTTTAAACTAATCAACTTTTTGATTCGATGAATTGACCAATTTATTAATTAATTAGTTAACTTTTGTAAATTTACTAGTTTTATAAGTCTGAATAAACCTATCAATTTTCAATTAACAACTTTTTTCTTCAATTAAATTTTAACTTTTTCGATTAGTCAAGATAAGGGTCATTTTTAATTATATTTTAAATTTTATAATTTTGTTCAATTTTTGTTATATATTGTCTAGCGGTCTAATACTAATAAAAAATTTAAACTTTAAATTTTTTATTTTAAAATTTTAATTTTCAATATAATTTTTAAAATATTAAAATTTTAGACCTTTTATAATATGTGGTTTACTTGTTTTGTCATCGTAATTATCAGTCCACTGATGTTGAAAGTGTTGTATTCGATGACTCTAAGCAGTCAAACGGTTCAGTCAAACACGTGCAATATAGGTTACATATTAGGCCAAAGATCAGACAGATCTTAACAGCTTTTCATGTTTTCTCTATTGGACGTAATAGAGAGCCATGTGGCTATATTTTATTCTATCAACATATATTTTTTATTATGAGAAATGATAGGGTTGGATGGAAGCTTGATAAGGTTGACAATTAGTCGACTCTCTCTCATTTTAAAATTTAAATTGGATTAGATTAAATTAAAATTATTTATCATTGACAATTGGCCAGCTCTCGTTTCAAAATTTAAATTAAATTAAAAATTTTATTTTAATATAAACTATTTATTATAGTTAATTGAGTCCAAAAATTATTTTCATATTCTTTTGTAAGCTGTATTAGTTTTTTTTAAATAACTTTTCTACTAATTAAAGGTAAAGTTATGTATTATTAGATTTCTTCAAATCTTGCGCCTTAATTCATATTGTTTTAGAACTCGTATTAGTTTTTGATCTTAATCATTAATTTTAAGTCTCCTGAAATTTTCAATATTAATTGTATATCAGTTAAGATCAGCGATCGAAGCAACGGAGATGTGGCCATTGATTCATACCATCGCTACAAGGTAATTTTTAATTCTAAATCATAGGATAGTAAGATAATAAGCTTAATGCCTTTCATTAAAGCTAATAACGATATTAATGTTCATGGTGATATAAAATAAAATTGGAAAAATAAACAATATGATGGAAGTTTTGAAAATAACATATTTTAATTTCTTTAACTAACACATTTTATAATATTTTATATGATTAAGTGTTGGGATTATGAAAATGAGAAGAAAATTGTTTACCTTGCCTTAATAAATTTGAGCTTTTATCCAAAAAAATTTCTTTTTTAAACAAAATGAGGGAAAAATTTGTTTATCTTGTCTTAATAAATTTGAGTTTTCATATGAAAAGATGTTGAGATCATGAAGGAGATGGGCTTAGATGCTTACAGATTTTCAATTTCATGGTCAAGGATACTGCCAAGTAAGACCATTAGAGAAATTATCATCCTTAAATCATTTAATAAAATACAAATAAACATTTTGAAGAAAATATTAACTCAATTAAAAATATATATATATGTTGAACTATATATGGGCAGATGGAAAGCTAAGTGGGGGAGTGAACAGAAAAGGTGTAACATACTACAACAACCTCATCAATGAGCGTTTGGCTAATGGTATCTATTATGATCTATATATGCTTTAATCTTATTATTATTATATGCATATTATGCACAAGAAGTATTTAATTTTATTAATATTTCAAATACCATGTAGGAATACAACCTTTTGTGACTCTCTTTCACTGGGATCTTCCACTAGCCTTAGAAGATGAGTTTGGTGGCTTTCTAAGTCCCTACATTGTGTGAGTATCTTATTTCTTTGATCACAAATGGATCTGTAGAACATTGCTTGTAGAACTCTCATAGTTTCATTTCACAGGGAACACTTTCGAGACTATGCTGAGACTTGCTTTAAGGAGTTTGGAGACCGAGTTAAGCATTGGATTACATTGAATGAACC
>JAOSBK010000003.1:655378-666913 GCA_027568895.1 Erythroxylum shatona
AATTCATTATTGTTCCACCAATAACGATCGACCAGGGACAGTTTAGAATAGTATTATAAAGCTTATGGTTTTACTATTAAGTCACATACTTGATGACATAAGCCTAATACTATTCATGGAACCTAAATCACATTACATAAACGATATACATGCATATATAAAAGAATACCTAATAATATCTTATTAATAAGTCATAATGTTAGTACAAAAATCACATATATCCATTGGTCTAGGGCACACTACTAACAAAGACTTATTCATGAAGATGACCATGAAGGAAGGCATCATTAACATCAAGTTGACGGACTGACCAATTTTTAGAAAGAGCAATGGTAAGGATGAGATGAATGGTTGTGGGTTTACCAACAAGGCTTAAGCTATCAATGTAGTCAATACCAGAAGCTTGGTGAAAACCTTTGGCAACTAGATGAGCTTTATAGTGTCTAATAGTTCCATCATAATTCCTTTTAGTGCGAAACATACATTTACAACTAACACGGTTAGCATTTGGTAGAGGAGGGACAAGAGTCCAATTATGATTGCGATGGAGAGCAGTAAACTCATTAAGCATAGCTTGACACCAATGAGCAAATTTATTTGATTGGTTAAAGAATGTAGGGTCAGAAAAAAGATTTGGTAAGCAAGGAGTAAGTGATGTAGTTAGAAAATGATCAAGGAGTACGAGTTTGATCGCGAGTTCGTGTGACCATTGGATAGGAAGGTTATGATTGGTGAGGTAGTGGAGGGGGTACAAAGGGTAGTGGTAAAGGAGATGGAGGGGGTGGAGTAAAAGGTAAAGGAAGTGAGCGAAGTATGGTGGGTGAGGATGTAGATGATGTGGGTGGAGAGTGAGCTTAAAGAAAATCATTTTCTACAAAATGAACATAACGGGAATTATAAAGTTTGGATATTTGAGGATCAAACAGTGATAGCCTTTATAATGAGAACAATATCTAAGGAAGACACATAGAGTGGATTTGGGTATGCGTTCATTAGGGCGAGTGGAACTAAGAAAGAGAAAGCAGGATACTCAAAAACTCATAAATTAGAGAGATTTGGTGGGGTGGTGAATATTAATTTATGAGGGAAGTTGTTATTGAGGATTGGAGTAGGTAAGTGATTGATAAGGTAGACAATAATAGAGAAAGCTTCAAACCAGAAGACTTTGGGAAGAGAGGCATGAAGAAGAAGAGTTAGACTTGTTTCAGTGATGTGGTGAATTTTGCATTCAACAAGGCCATTTTGTTGAGGAAAGTAGAACAAGAAATGCGATAACTGATGCCATTGGTAGTAAGAAATTGGGCAAAGGTGCCTTTTAATGAGTTCAGGCCTCCATCGTATTGAAATTGCTTGATCTGGATGGAGAATTATTTTTTAGTTATAGATTTAAAGTTTGAAAAATACGTAGAGCATGAGATTTATGAACAAGGGGAAAATCCAGGTGTATATACTAAAGTCATTGATGAAAATAATAAAATAACAAGAATCAAAAAATGAATAAGAAGGTGAAGGACTCCAAATATTACAATGAATAAGTTGCAAAGGGGTGGTGGAAAGATGAGAAGAATGTGAAAAGGGAAAACAAACTCTTTTTTCTTGAAAACAAGAAGTACAAGGAGTTATCACACTTGAACTAATATTTAAGGACCTAGATAACTTAGAAAGTATTAAATGACACGGATGACCAAGGCGTTGATGCTAAAGATTGAGAGAAACTGAAGTGTTTGTGTAAGCAATAAGATTTTGGAAGTGCAGTGGAATCTTCATAGGATAAAGATTATTGCGGATGGAACTTTTGAGGAGTAGTATCTTGGTTTGAAGATCCTTTAGAACATAACTAAGGGATTAAATTCAATGAAACAAGAATTATCATTAACAAATTTAGCAACAGATAACATATTTGTAGTTAGATGTGGAACTACTAAAACATTACGAAGATGAAGTGGACAAATTTTATGGGGGACATAACAAGACCGATAGAGGAAATAGGAAGAGTGTTACCATTACCAACAATGACTTGGTTGGAGCCATCATATGGAGTTATGGAATTCACAAGATGAGGGTCAGGTGTCATGTGAGTAGTAGCATCGGTGTTAGGTAACCATTCAACAATATCATTGGAGTGAAAAGGTGAAGTATCATTAGGTTCATTAATGTCCATGGCTGAAAAAGCGGTGTAAGGGAAGTAAAATCAGGAGAGGGCCCAGAGGGGTGATTTTGCGACTCAAAATATCGAAAACGGCAATAGGCTACAATGTGACCCCACTTGCAACATATTTGGCATTAGCTGGGTGGTTTATTAAAATTTGGTGTGGGTTGGGTGTGTGTTGATGGTTGATAGGGCTTGGAATTGGGCTTGTAGGTATTAGGCTGGGTGTGTTGGGGTGGGTTATAAGCTGGTTGTGTATTTGTGGATTGATATGGGCTTGGTGGGTTCGACCTAGCCCACTAATCATTAGGGCTATTAGAGTTGTTCCTCCCAGATTTAAGCCTGGCACTAGATCGTGAGCTACCACTAGAGGAGCTAAGATTCTAAGGGAGACGTGAGAAGCGTCCTGACTTGTGGCTAGAGTGAGTCACCAGAAGAGCTACATCCGTGGAATTTGAGGAGTGATAGGAGAGAAGGCATTGCTCGTGGATGAGAAGGCGAGCATGAAGATCTGAAAATGTGAGGAGAGAGTTTTGATGCTTTATTGCTATGACAAAAGATTCCCACTAAGTGGGAAGACCATTTAGAGTAAACAAAACGAGATGGTCATTGGAGATGTGGTCGTCGATTGCCTCGAGTTCCTTGGAGGTAGTGGAGACAATATTCAGAAAATCAGTGATGGAGGATGCACCTTTCTTGAGTGTGTGAAGCTTGCGACGAAGGAGCAATCGTTAGGACGAGGATTGCTAGAGAAAATGTCGTTCAAGGATGAGCCAAAGGTCACAAGCAGTATGACACTTGAGAGCCAGTCGGGTAGTGGAGTTGGAGATAGACGCAGTGAGATAGTAGTGGACTAAGTAGTCATATTTCTGCCATTTAACAAATTATGGAGAAGCGGTACCGACATTCGGATGTGCTGCTAGGGATAAGAGTGTTCCATTAACATAGCCAACAAGATCAGAGGCTGTGAGAACAGCCTGAACCTAATTTCGCCAGACCAGGAAATTTGTTGTGTCAAGATTTGTAGTAACAAAATTTGTCAATTGATTGATTGGTGGAATTGAGGTTGTGTGATCGGCCATGGTTGTGTGTGGAGAGGTCTTGGATTGGTGTAGTAAGGTGTGGACAAATGTGTATGAATGTGTGGCTTTGTAGTGGTGTGTAGTTGAGTATGTAGTTGAGCAAAGTGTGTGGATGATTTAGGCTAGTATATGTGTGTGTGATGGAGATGTGTAATTGGTTAGAGTTTTGGTAAGTTTATACTAGTACGTGTTGAAGTATGTTTCTGTGGAGGGTTATAGGTGTGTTGAGTTTGTAAATGGTTAAACTGGTGCAGGATGGGTTGAAAAAAAATTAGGAGAGGCTGGATGTTGACTCTGATACCATAAAGAGAGTTATGAAAACACTACAAAAAAAATAGAGTTTAGCGACGGAAATTACCGACGGAATTTGTACACATTCCGTCGGTAATCTTATTTAGCAACGGAATTTATTGACGAAAAAGTCGTCGAAGATATGGCTGTAGATAAATTTACCAACGGAAATTATACCATCGATAAATTTACCTACGGAATTACCGACGGCAAATTTACCAAAGAAGAAAATTTTTCTGTTAGAAAATTACCAACGGAATTGGCTATTTCGTCAGTAATTACCGACAGAATCTTTTTCTGTCCCTAAATCCAATATATTTTACCAACGGAAAATTTTTTTCATTGGTAAATTTGCTAAAAACTATTTTTTAAAAAGTATATACCGACGGAAATTTCCGTAGGTAAACTCAAAAAAAATTTATACCGCCAATAATTCCCGCCTTTTCACCGATGGAACGAAAATTTCCGTCGCTGAATATATTTAACAACGGAATTACCAACTGAAATTTCCGTAGATAAACTTAAAAAAAATTTATTTCGCCAATAATTCCCGCCTTTTAACCAACGGATATCTTATACTGTCGCTAAATTTTTTACCGACAGTAATCTTATTCCGTCGTTAAAGTTCATCGCAAAATTTTCCGAGATGATTTCCCTCCATATTTAGCGACGGATATTAGTACCGCCGCTAATTAATAAAATTTTCCGTAGATTTTGCCAACGGAAATGAATTTTTCGTCAGTAATTTGCAACGGCACATATTCCGTCGCTAATTTTCCGTCGCTAATTCTTGCTTCTCTCCATATTTAGCGACGGATTAGTACCGTCGCTAA
Organism: Erythroxylum shatona; assembly: GCA_027568895.1. Classification (NCBI taxonomy): domain Eukaryota; kingdom Viridiplantae; phylum Streptophyta; class Magnoliopsida; order Malpighiales; family Erythroxylaceae; genus Erythroxylum; species Erythroxylum shatona. The sequence goes on from JAOSBK010000003.1 coordinate 659,734, forward strand.
ATGAAAATTTTCCCGTCAATTTTTCCAACGGAAATGAATTTTCCGTCGATAATTTACAGCGGTATATTTTCCGTTGCTAATTCTTCATTTTCTTGTAGTGAAAATGTATAAGAAGATGTGTATTGCTTTCATTGTGTATTTGTGAAAAGCCTGTGAGCTTACATATACAAGTAAAATTAGAATCAAAAAGAGATTTATAGTGAATATTACAGCTAATATTTTGATCTAGTTTGATTTAGGCTTATCTATAAAGATTGAATTGTAATCTTATCTAAAAATATTGAATTTTTAAGATACATTTAAGTCAAACGTTGTCAATTTTTAGGAATGGTAGGATAAAAGATGTAGAAAAAAATTATTTGTAGTTTTTCATTTTTCAGAAAAAATTTCTTATTTTAAACTTCGATAAAAAAATAACGACAAGACACATACAATATAAATATTAGACATTGATTAATTAAATAGTATTTATATGATGATTTAATTCAACTCTTAAACTCGAATCGAACTAATTAAATATGATTTAAATTAATAATATATTATAATTATTTTAAATTATTAAGTTAAATCTAATTTAATTGATTCAAGTCGAATTCAAGAGCTAAGTTGGTTACTATACTAATAATATTTGATTAGTTCATATTTGATATTCATATTTCATGTGTTCTGTTATTACGTTTTATAACCAAAGTTTAAGAAAAACGAGTATTTTGAAAAACTAAAAAGAAAAAGTTCTTTGATAGTTTTAAAGATTAAAAAAAATTAAAATCCTTTAAATTATAAGATCGATCTGTATCTTTTATTTGAAATGGTAATAGTTCAGATCAGTACCTTTTATTCGAAATGGTAATAGTTCAGACTATATGCTTGGAATGAACCTTTTCTTTTCTCAGGCAGCATCAAGTTGGCTCAGTGTCTATCCCAGAGGAATTCGAGACTTGTTACTGTACATCAAGAATACTTACCCTAGTACTCCAGTTATTTACATCACTGAAAATGGTATGCATACATAAGTTGAAAAATGTTATTATCTTACATGTTTGTTCATTTAATCTGAAAAAAAGAAAATCTCTGAACATTTTTAGGTATTGATGAGTTCAACAATTCTGCACTAACTCTTGAGCAAGCCCTTGAAGACAACATGAGGATTGATTATTACTATCGCCACCTTTCTTACCTTCAAAGAGCTATCCAGTAAGTGCTTCATTCATGTCTCTTCCTAGTCCTTCCTGATCATAAAGTAAAGATTGATCACCACAAATTAGAAAGTGTATATATTACCTGATTGGGAAATATGTCTTTACTTTTACTGTTATATCGGTAGCTACTTCATATTACTTGAAATTAAGATTTTTTTATAATTTTTAATTTTCAGAAAATTTCTTATTTTAGACTTTGATTAAAAACTAATGACCAAATATAAGTGGTATAAATATCAGACGTCAACTAATCAAATATCACTAATATAATACCTCAACGTAGCTTTTAAATTCAATTCAAATCAATTAAATTTGAGTTAAATTAATAATTTAAGATAATTATAATAAATTGTTATTTTAAATTGAATTTAATTAATTCGATTCAAGTTTAAGTGTTGAGTTCAGTCATTATAAAATCATTTAATTAGTAAAAGTATGATATTTAGATCAAGTGTATTTCGTAGTTAATTTTTAATTGAAATTTAAGAAAATAAGTTCTTTTGAAAAATTAATAACTATAAGGATTTTTTTTCAAAATTTTAATGATTAAGGAGTTTTTCAAAATTTCTTAAACCACGGGAGAAGTCGATATTTTTATCCATATTTTCTTTTATAATAACAGATTAAGGATTAACATCAATCATGATATTACTATTCTTCCTTAACGTGAAACAAAAAAACAGATAATTTTAATTTTCAATATCTCAAGATACATAGGTTGTTATATATAAGAATTATTGTTCTTTTGGCAGGGAAGGTGTGAATGTGAAGGGTTTTTTTGCATGGTCATTGCTGGACAACTTTGAATGGTTTTCAGGTTACACAGTAAGATTTGGGATCAACTTTGTTGATTACAAGAATGGATTGAAAAGATACCCGAAGCATTCAGCTAAGTGGTTCAAGAGCTTCCTGAAGAAGAAGTATTAGGCAGACCGCCATATAAAAACTATGCCAACTTTGTAAAAGATGATGATGATCATCATCGATTTTCATAGTTTAGTTGTCGTCTGCAAGTATGAAAACTAAGAAAAGCATTGTCTTGCTGTATGTATTAAAGAGATTATGCCTTCATCGAATTGTGGTTGATGTATCAATAATATGTACACAAATAAACCGAAATTTTAATTTTTGTCTCTAGTTTATGATCAAGTGATAGAGTTAAGTAAGAATTATAATTAATGATCCGAATTACAAGGATTATATATTTTCACAATTTTTAATTTTTTTTAAAAATTATCTCTTGAACTTTGTTGAAAGATAACAATAATAGAGAAATGGTATAAATATCACGCATAAAATATAATAACGTAAAATTTTAATATAATGCTTAAACGTTTAAATTAATAATTTATTATGTTTATTTTAAAATATTGATTTTAATCAAATTTAACTGATTTTTTAAGAATTGTGTTAAATTATTATGTTATCGATATTTGATTAATCATTTACAATATTCATATATATTTATTTCGTTGCTATTTTAACTAAATTTAACAAAAATTATTTCTAAAAAATTAAAAAACATAATTATTTTTTAAAATATTTAAAGATTATATATAGAATTTTTTAAATTTTACTTAATTCAAACGAGATTCTCGTGCTTTTTACACGAAATCTTAGCACTGTCGGTAATCAAATCGATCATCTCCTTAGCCTTTGAGGCCGATTTGTTCTTTATTATGACTGATTAAAATATGATTGTAAAATAAAGTAGCAAACATCCAGGAAAACGTTATATGTTTAACCTGTTTTTGATGTTTCTACAAAAATCCATTTCAATAATCGAGGAAGAATGTGTTGAAATTATGTTATGACCCAATCGTTATGTAATAGATTTCTGTTATTAAAAAAAGAGTTCTTCAAATTTAAACTATACTCATATCAAGTGTTTGAAAGTGAGATACATTTTTTAATGTAAAATACATAGAAGCTTTGTATTTTTAAAGTTTAGAATCGAGTAATCGTCATTTTCATATATTTATACTGCCTATTTTAATTATAAATATGATTATTCAACACAAATGATTGCAATTTTAATTTTCAGCTTTCGTTGTGTTTTGCGATCCTTCAGAATGTGCTCTTAGAAATTTCAAAGTCCACACGCCTACACTAAGCCCGACAAGCCTATGCCTGTCCAATCTGTGTGTGCCCTGAATGTCATAATTTTCTACTCATTTTACACGTTTTGGTGGTCCCATAAGTTTACGTGATCAAGAACCTATCCCACATTCATACCATAGTGGCTGCTTCGATTTTTACTTTCTTGTGAGAGTGGAATTTTCAATTTTGTGATTTTTATTCTGGTCAATTTATTTAATTTGTTTCATTCGAATTTAAAAGTTGAATTAAATTATTATGTTAGTAATATTTAATTAATTGACGTTTGATATTTATAAGGTTGATATGTTGCAAACCTTACAAACATTGTCTCTCACAAAAGCAACTGATCAATTACATGTACATCGTAAGGAATTGGAGTTTCATTTCACCAAGCAACCCCCTTCCTTATAGTTTCATTTCACCAAGCAACACCAACCCTATTGTAGTACTATAATAAACATGTGAGAATAAATTAAAGGAAAAATACAAAAGGTACAGGTTTGGTTAGATCTCTATCACGACATTGAAAATCCATGATACATGACATATAAACTGTACAATTTTAACCACGTGAATACTAACATGATCGATGTGAAAAATGAAAATTTTGCTTTTAAAATTTTATATATAATAAAAATTTATGAAAAATATTATTTATTAAAAATTTACATAGGTTATAAAGTTAAAATATAATGTAAAAATATTTATAAAAAGTTTTCATATTTATTAGAAAATACGTACTTATGATTTTAGGCTACCTCGATTCGGGTTCAAATATTTGTTATAATTGATCAGTTTGAAAAATATCAAGCTTGAATCTGAGCAAATTTGATTATCCAAGAGATCAAGATCAAGTTTGATGAAACCAGCTTCGACCCATTAACTATAGGTCAACTCTGGCTAATTTGTTAACCAAATTGACCTCAGCAAAGTTCTTAAAAATATATGGAAGAGAGAATATAATCTAATCAAAGGAGTGATTAGCCGAGAATGAAAACATAAATTTATGATTAAATGCTTTAAAATATAATTAATTACTATAAACTAAGATATTGGATAAAAGGAATATTATTAGGGTCCACATAGATAGAATTGCATAGTTGGCATATTATGTGCACGTGTTAATGATGTCGTGAAGGGGATGTAATGAAAAATTATTGATTTGAGAGTATAAATTATGTTATTTATAAATTATTATTATTATTATTTCAAACCTTATATTTTTTTTGGTCTTCCAGGAGGTGTCCACTGGGCCGAAGCCGGTGACTAATCCCCCTTCGCTGCCTGAGACATCCCATTGAGGGAGCTACAGTTAACCCAGGAGTTTGCTGCATTCCTAAGGACAAGGATCGAACCTGGAACCTCTTGGTTAAGCGATGAGGGTATGCGCCACCCACACTAATCCACTGGATTATTTCAAACCTTATATGAAACGAACAAATTACATATTTTCCCTTTAAAATTAAATTTTATAACAATTCCCACTTTTTTCCCAAATCTTTTAATCCAGTTGCTAGCATCTCCAAAAAACGTTACCAGTCTACCAAACATGTCAATTAGCTAATTTTTCACGTGAAACAAGTTTAAAACAATGTGAACAAAGTAGTACGGTGTCTGCATGTGTTGCTAGTCAATTTTGTCCTCTAACAACTAGAGCCCCCTGCTTATATATAAGTGATCCGAAGTCACACCAATAAGCACAAATCTCCAGCTATCAAAGCCATAGCTCAACTACATAGTACAAGATGTTGAAGCTAAATGTTCATGGCCAACACCACCACCAGTCAAACTTGCTATTGCCAAAACCATTCCTCCATGGAAAACACCGAGCTTCCCTCTTCTTCATCAAGTCAGGAACCTGTTCTTCTAGTAAAGGAAACAAACATGCTCAGCTTCGCCCTAAACCTATTGCCACTAAAGCCATTGCAACTGCTACACAAAAGTCCACTAAAGTTAAAGCTGTTATAACTGTGAAACAGACCATTTTTAGCATGTTTACAAGCATAGGGATTGAGCGAGGACTTGATGATATCAAAGACTTGCTCGGCAAAACCTTGCACGTAGAGCTTGTTAGTGCGAATCATGACAATGGTGAGTAATATTCCTGTTTTCTTTCATTCTTCTATTTTTGTTTTCCAAGAGAAAACAACATCTCAATGAATTATTATATATATTTATATACTTGTCTAACAAATCCGATTCAATACAAGAGAATTACAAATTCGAAGATAGTTAGTAAGACTTGGTTAATATTATTTTTCAAAAAATTATAAAGAAGTTCATTTTCCATTTCTTTTATGATATGAGTTCATCTTCCATTTCTTTTATGATATGAGTTTGTGATTCTTTATATTTTAGATGAAATTTATTTAAAAATTTTCTTTTATGATATGAGTTTGTGATTCTTTATATTTTAGATGAAATTTATTAAAAAAATTATTAGATTATTGTTTCAATTTACATTTAATTATATATATATATATATAACGGGGCTTAGCTCAAATAAGAACTACATGTGAGTTACACGAGGAAGAGTGACTCCAACTGAGTCTGCTAACAACAAGGGGAAAATTCCGTCAACGACGTCGTGAAACCAGTGTGCTCCTAGTGGCAATCTATAACTGTAATTAGCTAACCAATTCGCATAACGATTACCCTCTTGATATATATGATGCACTCTCACTTCCCAACTCCGAGAAAGGAGTTCTTTAATGATTGACACCATAGTATTGACCAACTGATTTTGCTCACTAGAAATGAAGGATACCACCAAGGCTGAATCTATAGACATATCCACTCTAGAATAACCATGTAATCATGCGAGGTTCAATTCATAGTAGATTGCCCATAATTCTGCCTCTCAAGCTGTGCAGAACCCTAAATTAGCATCAAAGCCCACCAACCAACGACCATTGACATCTGTGATCAGTCCATCTGTTGTTGCCTGGCTTGGGTTACCCTCAAAAGATCCATTAGTGCTCAAACTGACCCATCCCTCTCGTCGTTTCTACCAACTAACTTTGATTAAGTGTTAAAAATTTTATGTGATTGTAATTTCTTTCGTTTTATATATTTACGATTTATGGTACTATCACTATAGAAATTAATGCATGGAATTTCAGTTTGTACCATTTAAACAAGTAATGCTTAATGATTATTCTTTTCAATGCAGAAATGGAAATTGCTAAGCCTACAATAGAAGGGTACGCAAAGTTGGTTGGCAGAAGAGAAGGGGAGGTCAAATACGAAGCAGATTTTGAGGTTCCAACTGATTTTGGAGAGATTGGAGCCATTTTTGTTGAGAATGAGCATCGGAAGGAAATGTTTGTGGAAGACATAGTCCTTCATGGACTCCCTTATGGTCCAGTTAATATTACCTGTCACTCATGGGTTCACTCCAAATATGACAACCCCCGCAAGAGAGTGTTCTTCACCAACAAGGTAAGTTAATTAGTAGTGATTAATGATGTTCGATTTGCAGACATAATTATGATAACGGAACCCAACCCGTGTCGGGCAGCAATACTAATTAACATAACTTGTCTCTGAAAGATAAAATTTCCATGTTCATTTGGTTATTATCTCTGATTGGTTGGCACGGATTGTTGTCGGAAAAAGTAATTTTTTTTTTAAATTTAAATTATTACGTTTTGTTCATTTTTTGAGTAGTTAGGAAAGTAAAAATTTTTCTAATTTAGAGAAAATAGTGGCATTTTTCGTAGATTCTAAATCCCAGCACCTCTTTGATATTTAGATTACTTTCCTCAGGAATTTAATCTAAAAAATACACTAGACAATTTAACTCTTCCTTCTCTCTCAACTCTGCGACTTTAAAATATATAAATTTTAAATAAATTTTGATTTAATAATTAAAAATATAT
>JAOSBK010000003.1:667013-678800 GCA_027568895.1 Erythroxylum shatona
TTAAATAAATTTTGATTTAATAATTAAAAATATATAAAATAAATATTAGTTTATAAATAATAATTTTTAAATTATTTAATTTTAAAAATAAAATATTTTATTAATACTTGATTAATAAATATTATATAAAATATTAAATAAATTAAATAAAATATTTTTGTAAGTTTATAATTATTATTAGTAATAAAAATATTTATTATTATTTTAAAAACAAAAATAAAAAATTTACAATAATTATAAAAGATGAAATAAATAAAATAACTAATTAAAAAACTTTGAAAAAACAAGGGGAAGGAGAGATAAGAGGGAGGGAGGGACATTTTAAAATTTTTTGAAAATTTTGCAAAAAATCTTCCTATTTTTTAAAATTTTCAGTATTGGCCTGTATTTACATTTTGGATATTTTTGCTCAGAAGTTTCAATCGATAATCTTCATGTTCATATTTTTTCTTATTCAACGATTTCAATTTTTATTCTATTTGTAGGGATATAATTAGAAACACAAATTAAAATTAGGTTACATTTTATAAAATACTATTATGTACCAAATACTATAATAAGAATTCACCCAATTTTTCTATTAGAATTTGTATAAGTATCTAAATATGTGAATATTTTTACTTTCTATAGATTTATTTTCTAAAGAATTATATTTTAAATTTAGTTTACTTTTCAGTCAACCAAACGAAGAAAAAAAAAAAAAAGGTGGTTCATGTCCTAAACAAGTACATGCATCTGTGGATGAAATAGCTTAGAACAACAGACCCAATCTTGATCATGGCGTGTCACATACTGGTTGGCCATGAATCAATATTTCCCTTGCAGTTCATATATATCACACCAAAAATATATTTTAAGAAATTAAAGCCTAGAATTTACGAGTTCTAAATTTTATTATCCACCCATAAATATAAAATATGAAACCTCGAACATAGTCTTTGACGAAATGTAGTCAACGGTTTAAATTGTGACCACACCTACTTGGTATTTGTCGTTTTGAGTGCCATCCTTAAGGCCACAGATGTCCTCATCATTATTAAAGCCTTCGAAGGAAATTAAAAAAAAAATCAATCATGTGATCGAAAGGAGGTCAAGGATGGACTATTCTCTAACTAAATCCAACACGTATACAATTAAATCAAATAAGATATTAGTTATGATCAAATGAAGTCAAACTTGTAAAATAAAATTTTAAAAATTTAAAAAGTTCTATAATTATAAAATTAATTAAAGATTGAATAAAATTATTAAAAGAGATTGTAATTACTTATTGAAAAATTTGAAAGTTAATAAAAAATTAAATTGATTGATTAATTAATAAATTTATCAATTTTTAATAATTAAAATTATTTAAAAAAATTAAAAATTTAAAAATTGAATAAAAATAAATCAATTTAAAATTTTTACAATTGAATTGATGCAATCTATTTTTTTAATTATTGGTAATTGTCGTACGTTATTATTAATATGCGGTGCATGCAGGCATACTTGCCGTCACAAACACCAGATGGCTTGAGGAGGCTAAGAGAAGAAGAACTTGTACTTCTGAGAGGGAATGGTAATGGAGAACGAAGAGTAGGAGATAGAATATACGAGTATGACGTTTATAATGACTTAGGAGACCCCGATTCATCTCCGGACCTCGCTAGACCCGTTTTGGGTGGCAAACACCTTCCTTATCCTCGACGGTGTCGAACCGGTCGCGATCGGTGTAAACGAGGCACGTTTTGTTACAATATTATTATTTTTTTCTGTCCTTAATTCAAGAAATCATCTGAATAGTCTCAAATTTTCTTTTCTTTTTTATAACCCTTTTTTTTCTGTGAATAGATCCATGTTGTGAGAAGAAAGCGAGAGGTTTCTATGTTCCAAGAGATGAAGCATTCTCGGAAGTGAAGCAGCTAACAATCTCAGTGAAGACCGTGTACTCAGTGTTTAGCGCAGTGATACTAACATTAGGAGATGTGATATCAGAAGCTGAGAGTGGTTTCCAACACCTAATGTTCAGTGAAAGGATTGACATGCCTCCACTTTCCGAGAAAGGGTTTTGGAAGAGAATACTGCCTTGGCTTTCCAAGGCTATCATCAATGGACGTGATGTCTTGCGATTTGAGACCCCTTCAACAATGGAGAGTAAGATCGATATCCATTTTCTTCTTTAGGAATATTGGTACCACCAAGTTGTTCGACCTAACTAAGTTAGTGGTTTAATGATATGGGAGCCCTTCTTAAAATTTGGGAACAGGACAAGGATGATAAATTAGCTTGGATTCGAATTAAAGTTCATGGATCATGTACAATTTGATCGATTTGGATATTCAAATCCAATTGAGTTCGAGTTTTACAAATTTTTTAAACCTAATATTTATGTGAAATTAGTTTGGACTCGTTTAGGCTCCACGATTGAGTTCAATCTTAACTCATTTTGTTTGAATTCAAGCTAGGAATTTAGGTTTCTCAGGCAATACAGCCCATTGGCAACCTTTATCCCTTTCACATGAACTTCTGAATTTTTTGCAGGAAACAAATTCTTTTGGATCAGCGACGAGGAATTTACCAGGCAGACTCTTGCTGGTCTTAATCCATGCAGCATCAAGCTGGTCACGGTATGATCTACAGTTCCTACACAAAAATTTCAGATGTCAGGTTCCAAAATCTACTTCGTTTAACATGTGTTGAGATCATACAGGAATGGCCGTTGACGAGCAAACTTGACCCGTCAATCTACGGTCCGGCAGAATCTGCGATTACCAAGGAGCTGATCGAAGCAGAAATTGGAGGGATCATCAGAGTTGAAGAGGTGAAAGAAAGAACCATCCATTTCCAAGAATGGAAAGTTAATATGGAGCAACCCTTTTCTTATCATCACCATTAACATCTGCAACTCATGATGTTTCAGGCCATAAGGAGAAGGAAACTGTTTATCCTGGATTACCATGATCTGCTCTTACCATACGTTAGCAGAGTAAGGGCAATCAAAGGCACAACACTGTACGGGTCTCGTACATTGTTCTTCCTGACACCGGAGGGCACTCTGAGACCTCTAGCGATCGAGCTGACTCGACCACCGATGGATGGAAAGCCTCAGTGGAAGCAAGTGTACAGTCCACGTTGGCATTCCACAAGTCGGTGGCTATGGAAGCTAGCCAAAGCACACGTGCTTGCCCATGACTCATGTTACCACCAACTTGTTAGCCACTGGTATGGATCAATATCCAGTTCTCGTTACAGGGAGAGTTGGATAACAGTCAATGACACTTTGTTGTGTTGGATCATCATCGACGTTTATTTTTTTGCAGGTTAAGAACACATTGTGTGATTGAACCATTCATTATTGCAACCAAGAGGCAACTCAGTGTGATGCATCCGATTTACAGACTCTTAAATCCTCATTTCCGATACACATTGGAGACCAATGCGGTAGCTCGAGAGGCACTGATCAATGCAGGTGGTATGATAGAGTCGTCATATGCACTTGGCAAGTATGCGATGGAGTTTTGTTCGTCTGTATACGATCAACAATGGCGATTCGATCATCAGGCACTTCCCAGTGATCTTATTAGCAGGTAACATGACACAATATTTTCTACCTTTTCCTGAATATGTTCCTAAATATCAGAAGCTTCTCTTTAATTTCACTGATCTTTGGTTTCTGACAGAGGAATGGCCATTGAAGACTTAACTGAACCCCATGGCTTAAAGCTCACTATTGAAGACTACCCTTTTGCAAGCGATGGACTACTTTTGTGGGACATCATCAAACAATGGATTACAGACCATGTACACCATTTCTATCCTGATCCAAGCTTAGTCCTGTCTGATCAAGAGCTCCAAGCATGGTGGACTGAGATTCGAACAGTTGGGCATCGCGATAAAAAGGACGAGCCATGGTGGCCACAACTCAAAACCCCTGGAGATCTAATTGACATCATGACCACCATTGTATGGATAGCTTCAGGTCACCATGCAGCAGTGAACTCTGGACAGTACATACATGGAGGATACTTCCCTAACAGGCCAACCATCGCAAGAACAACAATGCCAACAGAAGATACTACAGAGGAAGAGTTGGAACACTTCTTGGAAAAACCTGAAGCTGTACTATTGGCAACATTCCCTTCAAAGCCTCAGGCAACTAGAGTAATGGCGGCCATGAATTTAATGACAATCCATTCTCCTGATGAGGAATATATAGGACAGAACTTAGAGCCTTCATGGGCTGATGATACTGTGATAAAGGCAGCTTTTGAGAAATTCAGATACAGGTTGAGAGAGCTGGAAGGGATCATCAGTGAAAGAAATTCTGATGAGAAATTAAAGAACAGATGTGGAGCTGGTGTTGAGCCATACCGGTCCTTGAAGCCTTTTTCAGATCCAGGAGTTACAGGACAGGGTATTCCTTGCAGTATCTCAGTATAGAATCTATCTGCAGAACTTGGTATAAATCAAAAGTTTAGATAGTTTATGTTAAGTTACCATTTCAGCGTAACAGCTTAAACTGTTGCGTGAAACCAATTTAATTGATTTAATGATTTTACATATTTATTAATATACATTCTCAAGTGAAAGTATTTTAGGCTTGAAACTTACATAGGTTCATTTTACCTTGTTTTAAATAATAAATAGATAGTAGGATTTGAACTCACAATCACTTGGTTACAAAGGCTCTGATATCATGTTAAGTGACTATTTCATCACAATAGCTTAAGCTATTGTGTGAGACCAACTTAATTAATTTTATATATTCACTAACAATTTCAACACCAAGGACAATAAATAGAGTACATGGAGTATTCAAGATAGTTAAATTGTTTGTCTTTATAAAAAATAAAGTTATACTTAATAATAATTGGATCAAAATTGAAATTTTAGTTCATGTAAGTTTTCACCTCATATCTTTTGTTATATATTCTTTTTATATTGGTGGAATGTAGGATTGTTTATGTTTATGTAACAGAGTTCTCATGACTTCATAATTATCAATTGTATCCAAGTTTTTCTTTACATTTTACAAATAGATGGTTTCTATGATTCAAATTCGTAACTTTTTGTTTACAAAAGAATGTACTAATAATTTAAAATTAAATAATAAATTTAAACAAACTAATATGAGGATGTACTATAACTATATTTAAATGTCTCAATTCATATTTTCTTTTTCTGCAACTATTTTGAATTTAATTTTTGTTTTTTTGGTAAATTTAATATATTCAATTTTCTATATATGGATATATAAGCGTTGAAACATATTAATAATTTATATTAAAAACAAACAGATTTATGTGTATAATTTTTTAACAAAAAATATTTGCATATAAATATTTAAAATTAAAAAAGGAAACCAATATTAGAATTAATTAATTTTTGTTTTACTTTTTTACTTTAGTGTGATGTCATTATTAGAAGACTAAAAGTAATATTTAAGACTTTTAAGAATTATTTGATTTCACTTTTATTTTTATTATAAATTTTTACTTTTATTACTTATTTTAATTTTTAATTTGTGAATAAAAATAAAAACATGTTTTCTTGTTAATGCTAGTCTAGTTATATTTTTATAATTACTAGATATTTAATACAAATTAGAAATAATTTAATTTTATTAATTAATCTAGTAAATAATTCTATTTTAATCTCTTATATAATATTTATTAATAAATATAGAAAAAAACTTTATTATATTCAAATAAATTAAATAAGTATATAAGTAAAACTTTATTTATAAAATAATATTTATTTATTAATATATTTCAATTATTAAAATTACTTTTCAAGTTACTAGTTTTTTATTATAAAAAATAATTGAACACAAAATAAAGTAATTTAACCCACAAGAATTTTTTTTAAAACGGTGAAACTCACAATCACTACCCGTTAGATGTACACTGGATAAATCTTCGGATTGACACAATAACCTACAAATTACGTCAACTAGGTATTTTACACTAGATAAGCCTTATACGACAAGCTTTATCAAAACAGAATAGGTAAGGAGAATCAAACAGAAAACCTTTTGACCTTATGTCCTCCACTCTACCAACTCAGGGCTTAACCTACGAGAATCAATAACAAAAAAGCTACACATCTCTCCTATAATTTGAATATATTTTTCAAAAAAAGTCTATAGTTAATTCAATGTTTTCTATTGACTCTTTTGTTTTAATTTTTTAAAGTATGAATTTAAAAATGTGTCAAATTGTGATTTTTTAATTAAATAATATGAGAGATGTGTGTCATTTTTAAACTTAATAATCTTATATTTATATATTATAATTAAAATTAAAAAAAAGACAAGATAAGACAAAAAGATGAGAAAAGACGTAAATGTGTGGGTGATAGTTAACGAAATACTATTTCATGTGTGAGAAGGTACATGTGGATCTTGTCCAATCCAACTCCTCTTTCCGTTTCACTGCAACTGCTGTGTGTACTTGTTGAAAATCACATATTTTTACCCTTATAAAAGCACCAATCTTTCCTTATATATATATATTATTAAATTGCAAACAAACTGAACCCGGAGGAGTTAAGAAGGTTCTTCCTGTTTCTGACCGAAAAAATACACAAATATCCATTACAAAAAGGTTGTCCCTTTAATGATGTTTGTGCTTATATAGTATCTGTACTTATAGGTTAGATACTGTCTGTGTCTTTTGCTTAGATTCTGAGTGGCAGTTCCACTTCCCACAAGATCTTCCCTTCTGATTCATGGCGGCAACCCAGTCACAAGTAACAGATCGTATCATTGGTACCTCATCCACCCAACTTTAACTCTGCCTTCTTTTTGATAAAAACTATGTGATATATCTTCAGGGTGTCTTGCAAGTTTTGATCTTGATTTAGAATTGAAGAGTCTGTCTGGGTTTTTTGAATTCTGGGTCTATGTTAGATTTCTTTATCTATGGCGGTGGAAACCGATGAGTCGGTGGGTGTCGTGGAGTGTTGATGTTTTTTGTTCTTTTGGTACCCTTTGAATAAAGATTCAATCATTTTCATATCGTTCTATATGGTTTTCTATCTTGCTGGTGATTCTTGAGGTTATTTTGCCCTTTAAGGTTGTTAAGTTGTTGCTTTAGTGCTTGATAGAATGTGCAAATGGCGATAGACTTTGATCAGGACTTAGGTGGATTGATAAGTGTCGTTTTGTCGAGATCTGAGACTCCTAAGTTATTCGGTGCCCTGAATTTTGTTAATTCTGGGTTCCCTCTATCATGAATGGTTTGGTCTGTCATCTTCCGATCTTGATTTGATAATTTGACATACTCTTGATATTATTCAAATCGAGTAGACTACTCCTTTTTTTAATCTTAAAAGTGATGTTTCCTTTTTTACCCCCTCTCTTTTATCAACTTTGCTTAGGAGTGAGTATGCTTCAAGTTTTCTATCGTCAATTTTAGCTTTTGTCGGTCAAATATTTTTGTAGTCCCTGTCTTCGAAAGTCACTGATCATATTGTTGATGGATGCAGAGGAGAAAGCTGCTGAACCAGATAGCATGAAGGAGCTGGTAGTTATGCTTAACTCTAAAACTTTTTGTGATTTCTTTCTGTGGGTCAGTTACGAAAAATGCTTTAGCAGTGACATTTTTGGTTTCCTATCAGCCTGTAACAGCAAAAAATGAGACGTCAGTTTCCCCTAATTCAACGCAGGATGTTGCTACAATAGGTCATCCGAGGGACAATGCAGGTCAACCAGGATCATTTGGTTCACCTGGAGATCGTTCCATCTATCCACCTAACATCTATGCCCCTCAGGCGCAGCCCTTCTACTATAGAGGTTAGTCATAGAAACTTCAAGCTAGCTGTATCAAAATGATGTACTTGTAGTTTTATGATCTTTTAAATACTTAATTAATGGGATCATTTCTAATACATCTATCAACCAGGTTATGGGAATGCCGCCAATGATTGGGAAGAATATCCTTCATATGTCAACGCTGAAGGATTGGATATTGGATCACCTGTTAGTTTATTTTTCCTTCGTCTCTTTGGCATGCGGATTTGCAGTTTGACTTGCTTAGTCTTCCCTAACATCTGAATTTATACAGGGAATCTACAACGAAAATCCTTCTGTTGTATTCCATCCAGGATACGGATATAGTCCGCACATGCCATATGGGCCATATTCTCCTGTGACAACACCTCTGCCTTCAGTAGGTGGAGATGCCCAGTTATTCTCCCCTCAGCAATTTCCATTTTCGGGCCCGCCTTACTATCAACAGCTAGGTCCACCTAGTATGCCATATATCAATTCACCAACTCCAGTTTCACAACCAGAGATCAATACTTTAGGAAGTATCGACCAACAAGGTGATAGTATACTCTTCGGACCAAGGCCTAGTTACCCTCCTTCAATGGGATCTTTTGGTGGAGGAAGTTTTCCTGGAAATCTTGGTACTCTGGGTGTTCATGAATCACGACAAGGGTTTGATGGATTAACGTCTGGAGGCATTTGGTCAGATTGGTCAAAGCCCTCTGAGAGACACAGGCCCTTGACTCCAATATCACCAGCGGTTTCTCCTCAGCCAATTGGCTCATTTGGTTCATTTGGACAGAATGTTGGAATGGTTGGTTCTCTTTTTAGTGTAATTGCATCTCTGGATGTTTCCATCTAAAGTGTTTTACCTGTTTATTATTCTGGTCTGATCATGAAAAGCTTAACTTTTTAGCTTTTTAGTTCATCTATTTTAGCCAAAAGTTGAAAAGGTTTATGCTTTCCGGCTTTTATCTACTTAGAAACAAAAGTTACCTCAGTTTTTTTTGGCATTGATTGGTCCTAATAACGCGTCTGCCCTTTGATTAAAGCCTTAGATTTCTAAAACAATAATTCTGATTGCAACCTTTGGCTGCTAGTTTATTGTGCACCAAGTATATCCCAGTTTTCAAATTTCAAGTGTACATTAGGGGACCATCTTGGTATTCCATATTATATATAGGCTTTATGCTGGCTTTTATTTTGTTGTGTCAGTGTGATTTTTAGGCACCTTGCACGGGATTGATGCTTACTCTGTTATAATGGGCACTTTGGGTTGATTTTATTTTGCTTATAATGTCATATATTTTCTTGCCTGGTGTTTATTGTCAGCTGACAGCAGTGACTAGTGAGTAATAAGCACTGGTATTATTAGCTACCATCATGAAGTTGGCATTGGTTTTAATATAATTGCTGATTTTGTGGTTTTTGACAGGCATCTCAACATCAAAGAACATTTCATGGCCATGGATCTGTTCCAAACTCATACGGTAGAGGCTACTTACATGGATCTTTTAATCAGGGACCCAACTTTGGAGGTGCGCCTTTTTCTAGTTTGGGAACAAACAGTCGGGGCTGGCTTTCTCCTGAAAATAGTAAATGGCGGGGAAGGGGAAGTGTTGCCCTTTGTGGCTGCAATGGTAATATGGATATCCTTGGTGAGCAAAACCGTGGACCAAGGGCATCAAAGCCCAAGAATCAAAATACAGCTGAACTTGGTTCTTCGGACGAACATAACAAAAATAGCAAAACCACTGCCAAGGTTCATGATGAATTGTATAACCGACCAGATTTTGTTGCTGAATACCATGATGCCAAGTTCTTCATCATTAAATCATACAGCGAGGATAATGTTCACAAGAGCATCAAATATGGTATCTGGGCCAGCACGCCAAATGGGAACCGAAAGCTTGATGCTGCCTATCATGAAGCTAAAGAGAAAATGGAACCGAGCCCAGTTTTTCTCTTATTCTCAGTAAGTATCTCTTTTGCAAATCGATAGAAGCAATCAACTTAGTGGGGTGATGGCTTTTGCTAGCTGCAGTCTTGGATGACCAAGTCGACTGCTGTTGGTTGTTGCAAACTACAGCTTATTTGCTTACTTTTTAGTGAAATCTGTTCTTAGAACTTCTACAAAAGTCTCTAGGCTTCTTGAGTTTGTAAGTTCAATATTGATGGCTTCCCAATAATGGAAGAAACTAGTTGACTTCTCTCTATATTTTTGTTCTTGTACTTAAAGTTGTTCTTATATTGCATTTTCTCGAGCATGCTTGAAAATTTTATTCACTCTCTCATGCAGGTGAATGCCAGTGCTCAGTTCTGTGGAGTAGCTGAAATGATTGGACCTGTTGACTTTGATAAGAGTGCAGATTTCTGGCAGCAAGATAAGTGGAGTGGACAGTTCCCTGTTAAGTGGCATATTATCAAAGATGTCCCCAATAGTCAGTTCCGCCACATTGTGCTTGAAAATAATGACAACAAACCTGTCACTAACAGTCGAGACACACAAGAGGTAGGAATTCTGTTGGTTATTTCTTGGAGTTTTTTTTTCCTGATCTGGAGTCCCCTGGTTTGAGAATGAGCTTAAGACTTTTGTTCGATATTTCCCTAAACATGCAGTTCCTACTACAATTTTGAGCTGTTCTGAACTCAAAATGTTTGTAACTAAGAAGAACTTTCTTTTGGTAGGTTTGACTTTTTCTAATTTTTCTTGTATAGTAAAGGTAGAGCCTATAGCAGCTCTATCTTTTGATTCTGACAACACATGGTCTCCGTGCTGAACTTCAATAATTTGCTCATTCCCTTTGTCTTTTTTTTATTCTGATGTACATCTCTTTGCTCATCATTTTTTTATCATTGTTTATCCATTTGCAATCACCTTTCTGAATTATTCTATATTTCAATGTGGCTAGTTACTACCCCCATGAGTCAAATTTATAGTTCTGAACTTGTCATTCCTGCTGTTGTAGAAGTTATGGATGATGCATGGTTGCTTATTCTTTTAAGGGAAAGTTGGTCCCTGTGAACGAATTTGATACTCATTTGGTGCTTATTATTTACCATGATGTTGCAGGTGAAATTGGAGCAGGGTATTGAGATGTTGAACATATTCAAGAAACATGAAACTGATATGTCCATTCTTGACGATTTTGACTTTTATGAGAACCGCCAGAAAGTCATGCAAGAACGCAAGGCCAGGCAACAGGCCAGTCTGGTGGCAGTAAGTGTAGCCAATGAAAATGAGCACTTAAATGCTGTCACCAAAACCAGTGATTTCATGAAGCAGATGTCCAAGAGTTTCGCTCAAGTTGTCCGCCTAGATGAGCCTGGAAAAGAGGGAAATGCTACTGAGAGAGCTGGTTCTGTCTCTGACGGCCCCATGGGTGCTAGAATTAAGCTGGAAGATTCTGTCCCTATTGTCTCCTCAACTCAGACCAGTTAGTGAAGCAGCATTTTCGCTAGATAAATGGGCTAACTGTGCTGTATGTGAGACAAACTTTGATTTACTCCGATAGTTTTCTGTTATCTTCTGAGAGGTAGATTCTGATGTCTCTTGATAGATTGTTGTGCGTCAGTATCTGGTATAAGGTCCTTGTGAACTTTTACAGGGCTGATGTGCTTCATGTGTAATATAGCCATTTTGAGTATGACCTTTTACTTGCAACCTTTAGATTCATTCGTGTCTTCTTTTCGTTTCGTTACTCTTTTGAGTGAGAGAAATCATTGAGATACTGGCTGACGTCATCCGTTTGTAAAAGTACCTTGACTTTGCAGGCAGTTTAATAAAAAGGTACGGGAAAATATGTTGATAAGAAACCAACTTCTGCCATATTCTTAGCTTCACTTCTTTACTATGCATGTATGGATTACTTTCAGTATGACATTGTGATCATTGTTTCTCTCACATTTCTCTCTTTAATGAGAATAATCTGTTAGACCCCCTATTACTAAGGTTTATTTTAGAAGGGGAGTACGGTACCACTTTCTGTTATAGTTGGGTATTGAGTGCACATGGGAGGGGAGAGAATAGGTGAGTT
>JAOSBK010000003.1:685441-696982 GCA_027568895.1 Erythroxylum shatona
TTATATATTTTACATGACTATATAAGTATATACGTATTTGTTTAGTCGACGTCGACGTAGAAGCTTCCGTATTTAACATCCAAAAACCCTCTCACGCTTCAGGCGACATCCCAAGATCCAGGTACGTTTCACTGTTTCGTCAATCGCAATATTCCTCCGATGCAAGTATATATCTGTTCTGATCTGATTTGATTGAACGTCTTAGCTCTCTGGATTTCTCCCTGAAAGCTCTTCGATTTATCTCTTCCCACCCATATCCCTGAGACCAGGTAAGACAACGCAACTTTGTATATTCATTCCTCTTGTCTTTTCTGCTCTGCTTGGCTGGTGTGTTGTGTTGTGCGTGAGGACTGACTGACTGACGAAGGGACGACGGTGGTGTGCGTGTGCTGTGCGTGCGTGAGCCGTGACCGTGAGGAAGAGACAATGGGGTAGTGTCGAGTGCGTGGTGGAGAGCCACCGGAGAGGAGAGACCGAGAGAGACGAAAAATGCGAGGCGTTTCTCTTATGTCTGAAAGTTTCCAACTTTATAGTTCAACTGGCTGAAAGTTTTGATTTTGATTTTTATTTATATCTTTCTGTTTATGATTCCCCCCTTCTTTTCTGGGTTTTTGTACTTCATCTAATGCGCTGAAACTTGAATCCACAGAAGTGGATAATTCGGAATCTGGAGCTAAGAAGCTAGGGTTTGGTGGTGCTAGCAGGTTGGTGCTGATAAACCATTTGATGATTTCCAATAATTCAATTGACTTTCATCTTAATTCACATCAGGGCTGCACTTATCCTTGGTGAGGGAGATAACTACATACTGAATTTTGTATAGCAATTTGAAATGTAGAATTCTCTTGGGTACGCTATGACTTTTAATTCATAAAAGTTTCTTAAGTGGCGTGCAGGTAATTTGCATTTTTGCGTGGCTAGTTTTTGGATTTAAATGGATTTACTAGGTTAGTGCAATGCGTTCTCTGGTTGAAGCTATGTGAAAGATAAGGACATGAGAAAGCACGGTTTAAGAAATTGTATAGGAAAGAGTGACTCTGAGTTTTCTGGTAGTCCAGATCAATGATGACTGTACCTGCGAGAAACATTATTGATTTTATATTGAGGAACATATAGCTCTCTCTTATTTCTATTGTGACTTATCATGCTATGAATTTGAAGCTGTGCTCAATCTGAGCTTGACAAAGGAGGTTGAGTACTACCGATTTTCCTCCATTGTGAACTTGCATATGATACACTGTAATGACCTAATGGTGTTATGGCCTTTTAATAGCATAAGACATTTTGTTTACTTTTACAGGTTATCTTTGTTTGTATGACAAGATTTCTCTGTCGTCGTCATCAAAATTTAAGGAATGTAACGTGTATGCCCATGGGAAAGGGAAACAGATTAAGCTCTGGCGGTAGAAACCAAAGACTACTCAGATATCGCATCCAGTCGGTTCCCAAGGAGTGCTCCCACCCCGATGACATAGTTCATTATCTGCGGGAACGCCACCATGACTACCGCCGCATGGAGCACCGCAATTTTACTAGACAAGTCCATCTTATTCTACAATCCAAATCAAAAATGGAAGATGGTGACGATGATGAAGAACAATTAGATGTTCAACACAGAACCAGGAAAAAGCAAAAGCGTCTTAATGAAGGCGAGGAGAGATTGCTCCGGATTGAGGATGACTATTCCAGAAGGATTGCTTGTAACCGGGCTTCCACCTCCTCCGATTCGAATTCTGATTCCGAGTCACCGCCTTCTTCGTCAGCGATCTCGACCTCGGAAGATGGAATTTTTGGTCAGAAGGTGGAGCCGAAGTTTGATCTAATGCGGTCGTTGCTACGAGAGAGTTATGCATCTCCTACCGTCAAATCATCCAAAGAAGAGAAAAATATAGAATTGGATGTTGCTACTAAATCGAAAACTGAAAATAAGGTGAGCATGCTAAATGTTAGGCCTAAAAGTGAAGAAGTCAGGAGATTGGGTGATGAAGTGACAAAAGTGAAATCTCAGGTATCTAATGCTACAATGGAGGTTAAGGGAAAGGAAGGGCCAAGGTTCAGGGATTTTGGAGGAATGGAAGTTGTGTTGGAGGATTTGGTAGTGGAAGTTCTTGTTCCTCTCTATCACCCGCATGTTCCACAGCGGCTCGGAGTCAATCCCATAAGTGGTATCTTGCTTCATGGACCGCCTGGTTGTGGGAAGACAAAGTTGGCTCATGCCATTGCAAACGAAGCGGGGATTCCATTTTATAAGTTATCGGCTACTGAAATTGTGTCTGGAGTATCTGGTATGTGCTGCGTGTTTAGTGATTCACTTTGTTTTATCACTACATGTAATTCAATGTGATTTGATTGTGATGTTTATTATTGTTTCTCATGACTTATTGGATGCTATTTGAGTCATATGAGCATGTATGTTATGTTGTTCTATTGATTAAGGATATGCTTGGTATGTTGGTTGTATAATTGCTTCTATTAGAATTTGATTTTTGATTAGCTTATTTCTTCATGGTAAATAAGTAATGTAGTTGTTAGGATCATTTTCGTGATTTCTTTTTTTCCATGGTTGGTCGAATAACATAATTTAGTGCCTTTTGTTAGAGCTGTTGTTCTCAAAGTGATATAGTAAGTTTTTTTTTTGGCCATGGTTTTTTGAATAACATACTGAAGGATTCATCTTGATAAAATTTAGGTGCATCTGAAGAAAACATCAGGGATCTTTTCTCTAAAGCATACAGATCTGCACCATCAATCGTATTCATTGATGAGGTAGATGCAATTGCTTCAAAGAGAGAAAATCTACAGAGGGAGATGGAACGGAGGATTGTAACTCAATTGATGACTTGCATGGATGAGTATCATAGGCTTTCACAACCAGTTGTTGCAAATTCACATCAAGGACTTGTGGATAAAAAACCTGGACATGTTCTTGTTATTGGAGCTACTAATAGACCTGATGCAATTGATCCTGCATTAAGAAGACCTGGAAGATTTGATCGTGAGATTCAATTAAGTGCTCCAGATGAGAATGCTAGGAAAGCGATACTTTCTGTGCTTACCCAAAATTGTACTCTTGAGGGTTCTATTGATCTTTTGCAAATAGCTAGGTCTACTCCAGGTTTTGTTGGAGCAGACTTGGCTGCGCTGGTTAACAAGGCTGGTAATATAGCCATGAGGAGAATGATTGCACTGAGAAAGCTTGAGCTATGTACAGAATCCAAAAGCACTGAGTTTAGTGAGGAATGGTACAAGGTACCTTGGTTACCAGAGGAAATTGAGAAGCTTGCAATCAATATGGCTGATTTTGAGGTAATATGAAGTTGCATTGGTTTTGTCATCCTCTTCTGATTAAAGAAGACCTTTGAATGCTCTTTCTTCATTCTGATGCTCTTGGACCAAAGTTTTATTTTTTTGATATTGTTGAGATGTGATGTTTGAATTATAGATTATCTCTGTAAATTTGTACCAGCATGATCTTTTGAAAATAAAAGTCACCATGAGAAACGTGTTGAGGAGTTTGGTACTGGTGTGCCTCAAATTTACTTACTTTAAAGTTTCCTTCTCATGGAAATTGTGTCTTAATGCTTTAATCTTCACTTATTTGTTGGCTTGTCAAACTTCATATTTTAATTTTCCCTCCCGAAGGAAGCAGCTAAGCTGGTGCAACCCTCATCTAAAAGAGAAGGTTTCTCTACTATTCCTGATGTGAAATGGGAAGATGTCGGTGGGCTTGATTATATAAGGAAAGAATTGGACCTTCATATAGTTGGGCGCATAAAGTATGCAGAAGATTATCAGGTATGAATTTCCCTTTATTTACGTCTCTTAGTTTTCATCCCAACCTTTTTTTATGTCTTGAAATGCAACTTATCAGATCTGGCAGTTTACTAAATGCTTTGACATTGAGCATTCTGTTTGCACCAAAAATTTGTACTTCTAATGTTGCTTCTCTTTGGATTGACAATTTAGTGTTTTTTTAATCTATAAGCCCATTCGGTTTGTTTGATCAATTTTGATACTTTTGATGTCCTTGTACTGCACATGATTCTACAATCACAATTCTCCTGACTTTGTTGTGACCTCTGCTTTATTGAATTTGTTCTTTCCAAGCTACTCCATGCAACTTAGCAGCTGAATTACTCTGTGAAATTCTTGTTAAATTTCTAATTGTTGAGAATTGTATGTACGTTCAGAAATTTGGCTTGAAATCAGAGACAGGAATCTTGCTGTATGGTCCCCCAGGCTGTGGCAAAACACTGATCGCGAAGGCTGTTGCTAATGAGGCAGGAGCCAATTTCATTTACATCAAAGTCAGTCCTTAAATTCTCTCTCACTCCATACTTTTACATGTAAATTACTACTGTTTATTATGAGGGTATATATTTATTAGTTACATGACCTATTAGGGTCCTGAACTTTTGGATAAATATGTTGGAGAAAGTGAACTGGCAGTTCGGACATTGTTCAGTCGTGCAAGGACTTGTTCGCCGTGCATACTTTTCTTTGATGAGGTTTGTTATTTCCCCTCTTGATTGTCAGTGGTATATTAAGCAACGTGTTGAGAGGGAACTTCTGCTAAATTTTGAATTTAGAAGATATTTGTTGGATTATTGATAAAAATTTGGTCTTGAATTTATTTTGAATGTGTCTTTTCTTTCACATACATACTCTACTCTGCATTCCTGTCAGGGGGAAATGATGTTACTACATCTTTAAATCCGATCCCTTGGGGATATCTATGTGAATCCTTTTTTTCTTCAACTCAGTTTTGCAATATCAATGCTGTTCTTGTGAAAAGATCTTTAGAAAGCTAATAAAAATTATGTAGAAAACATGAAACAACTTCGCACTAGTGCTGCAATTTGTCTCTCTTGACCCAGTATGTGTTTGATCTTTATTTTGCATACTCAGAGGTTATTTATTTACTGTTGAAGTGCGATTCAATTTTTTGTTGGATTAGGTTGATGCTTTGACAACAAAGCGCGGGAGGGAAGGAGGATGGGTGGTTGAACGGCTCTTAAACCAGGTCATTAAATTGTAATAGAAAGAACATGCTTCTCATTCTTAATCTAATTGTCTATATTATGCATAGATGGACTGATACCATTGTTTGCATTTACAGTTGCTTATAGAGTTAGATGGAGCAGATAAGCGAATGGGTGTTATTGTAGTTGGTGCTACCAACAGGTAAAAGCAATCTCTCTCTCCTTCCCAATTTCTCTTCCTGTGCCAGTTATTGTTAACATTAATTTTGGTGATAATAGACCTGAGGTCATGGACCCAGCTGTCTTGCGACCAGGAAGATTTGGGAAACTCCTTTACGTACCCCTCCCTAGTTCACATGATCGTGGGTTGATCTTAAAAGCTCTTGCCAAGAAAAAGCCCATAGACCTCAGTGTAGATTTGAGTGCCATAGGGCAGATGGAGGCTTGTCAAAATTTTAGTGGTGCTGATCTCATGAAACTGGTTTGTCTATTTTCTCTCGTGTACTTTCTATCGGATAGAAAATCTTCCTTAAATTTTGAAGGGTGAATTTAAAGTTGAAGAATTCAGCATAGCTTTTATTTGCATGGATATTTGAAGGATGTATTTGCTAACATTCTAATTGGGATGGTATGCCAGATGGAGGAAGCAGCAACTACTGCACTTGAAGAGTTTAAAAGCAAGACCTGTTCTGATGGAACCTCTCAAACGATTAGGACAACTCATTTTGAGCGAGCGCTGAGTAAAGTCTCTCCATCCGTGTCGGATAAGGTAAGTTTCTATAGGATTGCTTTGATTTCTTAAACTGGAATGTTTCCCGAACCCAAGTATCTTCTTGCTTTTGTGGAAGCAGCAAATACAGTATTACAAGACATGGTCAGAGAGTTACAGACTGTCATGAGAGCTGGCGATCAGTTGCAAATGCCCAACTGGACCATGACCATGGAGGAACTTGAGGGATTGCATTTTTGGCTGTACCACATTATCCATTATGGATGTAAATTTTGCATTATCATTCGTCGTCTTTCAAAGCTGTGCACTGTCTAATTTTTGGATTTTTGAGACACTGGAAAATACACTTGAGGTCCTGACATTAGAATATGATGGCGATAAGTGAAGGATATGATCATGTTGAAAATCAGATCTTGGTAATGGATACATTACCAAACATTGACAAGGCATACTCATTGATTTTAAAAGTTGAAAAGCAAAAGGAGATCAATGTGGTGAATCTTGGTTAATAGACACAAGGGCTTCAAAGCACGTGTACTGATATAAATCTTGTGAAAAACTTCATAAGGCTTGAAGACTGATGCCATTCTAGCAAATAGAAAGACAAAGGGAAGATTTTTACATTCTTGGTAACACTTCATTTCAGCATATGTTCTCTCAACAGGACACTATAAGTTCCCTTTACAACCAACATCTCCAAACTAAATCTCTTTATTTAGTCAATGAAGTGCCAACCATAGAGAGTGTTACATCTGCAACAAGTTAGGCCGTCCATCTCCTATCGTAATCTATAATTTATAATCATTATCCTATTTAAAGGAGGATGTAAACAGAACTTACCGCCAATATCCTATTTGTTTCTCAACAAAACAACAAAAACCTTGACGGTGACTTTCTCACTTGTTTCTTAGCAAGATAACAAAGAAGATGAACACTAAATACACTAAAAATTTGGCTAAGGGTGTCATTTGCACGTGACATTTTACAAAAAGTCTAACCAAGTTTTTGTTGGTATCTTCTACGTCACTTCACACCATAACATTATTAAAATAATACGAATTTGACGATAAGGTTACTAAAATAGTACTTATTATATCTTAAAAGGGGTAAAAAAGATTAAAATAGAGATTTAATTAGACCTTTTGTAAAATGAAAAAGTAAAGATTACGTCTTTAAAAATGTTCAAAGAAATTATTTTTAAGATCACATTAATATTTAATAAGTCCAAATTACCGAATTGTGATATGATCTAAGCTAAATTTATAACTTATTTGAAATTGTAGAAATTTAAGTAAGACTTTTTAAGAAATATTATTTGTGAAACATAACTAAAATAAACCACAAACTCCATATGCCACCCTCGCCACGCGATCCAAAGTGGGAGCCTTTATCCAAAGTGCGAGCGTTTACTAAATCGGACATCCCGAATCGTTATGGTACGTCCACAGTTTTTCTAGGTATATGTATATAGAAAGAGAGAGCGAGGGAGGGAGAGAGGAAAAGATGGAGTTAGTGGGTTTGATGTAGCGTGCCAGAGAAGATGATGGGTGTGTCAAAGATTGAATCTTGGAGACAATTTTGGGTTGGAGCTGAGATTTATCTTGAGAATGGAAGTGGGTTTTTGTTGGGTTATGGATGGACTACTTTTTTTGCTCTTTTCTTCATTCTTTTGTTTCACTGTGCCAAGCATCGGTTCTTCTTTCTCTCCAAACGACGTCGGGTTT
Organism: Erythroxylum shatona; assembly: GCA_027568895.1. Lineage (NCBI taxonomy): Eukaryota > Viridiplantae > Streptophyta > Magnoliopsida > Malpighiales > Erythroxylaceae > Erythroxylum > Erythroxylum shatona. Next base: position 692,878 of record JAOSBK010000003.1, read on the forward strand.
CCTCTGTCCCCTCGGCAGCAAGGCCTCTGGCCTCTGGTTCTTCTGCTGATGCAGCCTCTAGTAGTCGTGATTTAAGGTATTTGATTGTCAGGGATAGTGTTAGGTTGGTTTTTGTTTAAGTTAATCTGAATTCGGTTTCTCGTTAAAGATTGGTAGTTTTTTATTCCTTTCCGTTTAGATTTTCGAAAGTCTCTGCTCTTGTTGGAGGGTATTGCACAGCATTGAATTCGCATATGTTCAATGATTGTTTCAATTTTTTTTTGTTTGTTCCCTTGATTGAGGCGTTTTTGCTACTCTCCACGTAATGTCTAGGCTCACTTAAATTTCTTTTTCTAATTGTCTTGAGTTTGAAGCTTACGTTCTTTATTGGAAGAAATTCCTGCTGTTCGGATATAACTGTGAAAATTTTGCGTCCTTACTTCTCAAGTTTTGTAAGGTTAAAATGTTTGTATCTACTTGTAGGTTGATATTTTCATGCAACAAGCCTTTACTTCTGTGCTTACTTTATTGGAATTGAGTGACAGTCACATGACTGTTGGTTCGTATTGGATCAGTGGCAATGAATATATAGCTCTGAGGGGAAGAATTATGCTAGAGGAATTGTAGAGCTGATCCCTTTTTAGTTGGTGATAAGCAGAGGATATATGGTTGAGTTGCATATGGTGATTTTGTGAACGTGCCAACCTACTTGAAGTGTATGTTGTAATAACACTTGCATAATGTTAGATGATATTGTGCATTTTCTGAGATTGCAGAGAGGGTACACTTTGAGTTGTTTAGCAACTTCTAACTTGACTTGTGAGCAGTATTTGGATTGCTTACTGGCTGATTTGATTACTTTGTGTTACTGAAGACGTAAATGACTTGAAAATTTTGTTTTGGATTCTTTTAATTTGATGCTTTGTCTGATTTACTCAATTTCATGGATTGTATATTTTTCTGCATTCTGTGCAGAATAGTTATTGAATTCGGTTATTGATGTGATTGTTCACTAATGGTTGAGTTATGTTTTACCTGCAGGATCTCAGAGATAGTGTCAGAAGCAGATTTAAAGTTTCTAATTCAAAATTTGGATGACAACCTGGTTAAGAATGAGAAATGGGAGAATGTTATATGCAAGAGAAACAATCATATATCCTACACTGCAAAGTGCTGCAGGCCCAAGGTCGGCTTTCTTATTCCTAATATATGAAAAGTCCAAAAGTAATTTATGAAGATAAGCGTACTCAATCTTTAGACAGTCTGAATAACAAGGTATTTTCTGTTCTTATTGGCAGGATGCTCCACTAAAATACTTAAGTGTGACAATATTTGAAAATTGCTCCCTAGAGGTTCTTAGGGACTTCTACATGGATAATGATTACAGAAAACAGTGGGACAAGACTGTTGTGGAGCATGAGCAGTTGCAGGTGGATATGACTAGTGGTGTAGAAATCGGGCGTACAATTAAAAAGTTTCCTTTCTTGACACCTCGGGAGTATATATTGGCATGGAGGTTGTGGCAAGGAGAAGATGGAGCATTCTATTGCTTTACCAAAGTAATTATTAGTTGCATTAAAGTTGATTGCATAACTGTTTACATTTTTTTTAATTAATTACTCGTGGTTTTTTGTTATCCCTAATTCTTCTTGTTTTCCTTTCTCTTTTTTCTCAACTTCGATGATTAGGAATGTCTGCATCCTTCAGCACCAAGGCAGAAGAAGTATGTACGAGTTCAGTCCTTTAGATCTGGTTGGAGAATAAGGAAAGGCAAGTTCTTGGTTTGTATATCTATTTAAGTTGTATTATGTCTTGTATTTACATCCTCATATCTATTTTGAGATTGCTTTGGACCTTTGAGAATGAGGTGTGCTGTCCAGAGACCGGAAATTTTTCTAGGCAATAGTCGGGAATTTAATTATTTTTTGCGTATTAAAAACTCATTAAGCACATATAGATGTATAGTATTTTCAAGTTACTGACGTTCTATCTCTGGCACAGTTAACCTTTTGTTTTCTCTGTGTGCTGAAATAAATATCCAGTGATCCATATCTGATAGCTGCAAGGATGAATTTTTTGGCTTCCCATTTTGGTTCTTTTTGAATGGAGCATGTTCTTATTTATCCTATTTTCTTACAGTACTCAACAGAGATGCATGTGAGATAAAATTGTTTCACCAAGAGGATGCTGGTTTAAATGTGGAAATGGCAAAGTTGGCTTTTGCCAAGGGTATATGGAGTTATGTGTGTAAGATGGATAGTGCATTGCGCAAGTACTCTCTGATCAAGCAACCTCAAAGAGGACAGTCTGTTACCGCAATCTCTCTTATTCAGAAGGTAAGACTTAATACATGTCAATTTGTTTTCTATACATGATGTGTGCTACAAAGATATCTCTTCTGCAAATAAGCATATCAATTTCGTATTAATGAAATTAGAGTTCCAATTGGCACTTTTTCATCTTTGTTGTTTGGTTATTGGATTATGAATGCAATGTAAGTGTTGAATGACGTACCTTTTCTGTAAATGAGACCTTAATTAATCACTTATGATTCATAGACCTTGAAATTGAAAAGCCCACTGCTTAGCTATGTGACAAAGGATTGCATTCTTATAGGTTCCAGCTGGCTTGGAGATAGCAAGTGTTGATGCAGATACTGTATCAGCTAATGCAGCATCTACAAGCCATGGATTGCATTCTGGTGAAGGACAACAAAAGAAGCTTTTAAGAAGGCCCTCAGGAAAAGTGCTGGCAAATGGTTTGCTTCTCCTTGGTGGTGTCATTTGCCTCTCTCGTGGACACTCTAGCCTGGGCGCAAAGGTTGCCATGGCATACATCTTGACAAAGTTAAGAAAGCATGATGCTTCCTCAAGCCAAACTCAGACAGCATCATCATGATCTAATCTCTCCACCTGCATGCAGTTATTAAGCTTGGGATTTAACGTAAATGGCCTTTTCATGGATTTCTGGATAAAGAAGAACGATTAGAAGCTGAACTACGGGTTATTGTATATAGTTGTTTGTGTTGAATAAGCAAAGTATACAGATAATTTAAAGTTTTCACGCTCTGATGTATTTGCCAGTATGCAATTGATATTATAGATCAGAGTTTTCTGTTAAGGGATTCTAGGAAACATGAATCCAGTGAAGTATAGAAGTGACACAAGTGCTCGATTGATGAGGCTTGATGTGAGATACCTTATCCATGAAGTGAAGAACTTGCAATAGGCCAAACTTGTACAGTTTCAGTTTATTATCATTAGGAAGAACATGTTCTCCACAATTTTGCAGGTTGAGTTCCAGTTTATTGTTTCTTCTTGGTGCTAAAGTTATGATCCAATTCAGTTGGAGGACAAAAAATGACTGTACACCAAATCATAAAGATTCAGTTTTTGCCCATTTGATGCTTTAGAACAACTTTTTGTAAAATTATGATTGAACTTTTAACAGTTATTTTATGTTGCAGCCCTCCAAGGTTTATATATTTATGTATACATTCGATCTTGGCCAAAATTCCATCTTTCGTTGAATTCCATTGTGATTGGAAAATTGGTCCGGTTCAGTGTGAGTTGATCAAGTTTTGGTTAGACTCGAGTTTGTGAGACTGTTCTAAACGATCTCAGAACGATACTATTTTAGTATAATTAAACATATATAGATTAAAATAGTATCATTTTAGTTTCGGTTTAAATCTGGTCGATCTTTTGATTGCATATGTAAGTATGGTCAAATCTGGCACCAGGCGGGCAGGGGCATTTTATCCCTACCGATGCCTGCTACAATTTCATACTAAGGATCAAACCTGATATGGTAACATGGATAAAATTTCACAAGCATGCATACTCATGCCTGTTTAAAAGAAAGAAAAAGAAAAAGAAAAAGAAAGACAAAACTATAAGGTTCCGTTTGGTTGGCGGGAAAGTAAAGTGAGTTTGGAATATGATTTCTTGGAAAATAAATCCATGGAATGTAAAGATATTCACATGTTTTGATACTTATAAGAATTCTAATAGAAAAGTTGGGTTGATTCTTATTATAATGTTTGATATGTAACAGTATTTTATAGAATGTAACTTAATTTTGACTTATGTTTTCAATTATATCCCTACAAACAGAATAAAAATTA
>JAOSBK010000003.1:696991-719053 GCA_027568895.1 Erythroxylum shatona
CTACCCCCTCAGGGCCTAGCGTCCTCGCTAGCACAACAGGTCGAGAATCAACTCTGATATCATTTGTACTAAGCCAGACTACCTGCTCACAGATATTGTTCATTTTGAGTTGTCTATCGGGCCAAGACTCTCAAAGTTTTGCTTTTCTTGCACCCGAAAAACACGTTTACGAAAAAGAAGTATCCGTACCCTTATAAGGTGTACTTCGTTCTTCTCTCCAATTGATATGTGATCTCACAATTCACTCCCCTTAGGTCTAACATCTTCGCTGACACAATGGGTCAGGAACCGGCTCTGATAACAACTTTGTCAAGACCAGAAACGGGCGCGTGACAGTTACGTGGCACTGAGGTTCCGAAACCCTATATCACATGTAAGCCTATTACTAGTGACAAAATAAATTCAAACCTAAAAAATGCAACAAGTTCATGCAATAAAATAACAATACTATTATATAGTAATCACTTCCTCTCGACGAGCCCGTCACAACCATACCCAGTTCAGCCGCCATCGTCACCAGAATCGCTGCAAAAATAGAGGAGAAAAATCGACAAAAAATGTCAATCGTCGATCCATCGCTTCCGGTAGTTGTTGTCGATCACCACTACTACCATTCGACTCGTCTCGACGTCAAAAACAAAAGTCTTATGGTCTCGTTGCCAGCCGCAGCTTGGATCACCACTGATTGACGAAAAAAAGGGGATACAATAGGAGCGAGGCTCCAATTGAAATGTTTGGATTGACGAGTTCGGTTACCAGGTAAGTTCATACCAACTTACTATTATCATAATTGTACCAAAAATTGAATACTGTTCAATGCTAGTATAGATGACATTATATATATATAGCGAACGTGTATATACAATAATGTGTATCTGCTTTATTATGTCTTTATATTGAATTAACTAAGTGGATGCGTTGGGTTGGGTATTGCATATATGCAGGGACGGATCTAGAAAATTTTTTAAATAGGGGCAAAATTTTGATGGGAGCAAAATTTTATTTTTAATGAGATCAAAACTTAAAATAATAACTTTTTATATAAAATTTTTGAAGGCAGTGGGGGACAAGTGGTCCATGCATACACGCATTACTCATTACATAATTAAATGTTTACTTGATAAATTGCATGGTTAATAATTTAATATATTTTGCTATGTTCGATTGTGGGGAAGAAAATATCTGTAGGATGCCCCACCTGATGTGTATGCATCAGGACTAGATGCACACTGGTTATGATTATGAGAATAGTTTTGTTTATGATATTAAGATATGTTATGAGCCGATCTTGGTTGTTGCTTGGCTCTCGATCGAAACCTTATTTGTGATGCTTATGATTTTGGACATTTTGAGCGAGGCTGACCTGTTGGTTATGCTTGGCTCTCCGCAACCCATTTGGATCAAGAGACCCTTACGGTTATATGAGTATAGGAGCATGGCTGGGTCGTTGGTGATGCAGAGCTCCCCGCAACCATTTGAGGTTTAGAGTTGTGAGAGCTTACCTTCGAAGATTAGAGTCCTACAAATATTCTTTCCTACAATTAATTTATGTTGTTGATGTGATTGAATTTATAACGATGTATATGTATTTTGATGTTCATGCATGATTGTGTGCATAGCATTGGATATCATAGGACGGTGTGAGCTTACTCAGCAAGGCTTGACTCTCCTCAACTTTTTTTTTTCAGGTTGCAGCAGTGACTCCCATGACGTGTTCGACTTACCTACGTTTATGTTTTTTTTTTATTTTCATTTATCTTATATTGTAAAGTTTGCAGTGACATGATTTTATGAGTTATAAAACTTCTTTCTGATGTACACTATTGTTATTGTGTTGTATGAACTTACTGCGTTTTTGGAGTTTGAATTTATTTTATCACTAGTGGTAGACTTATGTGTGATCTAAGGTTTCAAAACCTTGGTCCCACGTGCCAGTCACGCACCCGTTTCGGGTTGTAACAAAGTTGGTATTAGAGTCGATCGGTTCCCGACCTGTTATGTCAACGAAGACGCTAGGCCCTAAGGAAGTAGATTGTGAAATCCCACATCGGTTGTAGAGGAGAACGAAGTACACCTTATAAGGGTGCGAATATCTCTTCTCATAGACGCATTTTCTCGAATGCGGGAAGAGCAAAACCATGAGAACCTTGGCCCATTAAGCAACTCAAAGAGAAAAATATCTGTGAACAGGTGGTCTAGGCTGTTACAAATGGTATCAGAACTGGTCTTCGATCCATTGTGCCAATGAAGATATTGGTTCTTAAGGGGGATAAATTGTGAGATTCCACATCGATTAGAGAGAAGAACGAAGTACGCCTTATAAGTGTACGGATACCTCTTTCCCACAGATACATTTTTTAAGAGTAAGAAAAGCAAAACCGTGAGGGTCTTCACCCGATGGGCAACCCAAAGCTGATAACATCTGTAGACAAGTCTGTGCACATTAAAGAACAAGAAGAAATCAAGACATCAGGAAATCTGTCATTGGGTTAAAAGCTGTTAGGTGTAGATTCGGTTGTTAAGATTTAAAGGATTAAGATATTAAGGACAAGGAACTAAGAGAAATAATATGTTTAGATCTTGCAGTTTGTAGAGCAACGAACTAACCAACCAACCAACCAAGTGTTAAAAACCAAACTTAACACTTGAAAACTTGTTCGTGAAAAGAAACAAATATAGTAACAGATCATGAACATTGGCATAGTCTCATTCTATCTGAATCATGATTTACTATTTTTGTCTGTGTCCAAATGGGCAATATTCCATTTCTGTCTGATCTTTATGGTTTCAATCAACCATCAAATATAGCAAGTAGCGTTTTCAATGGAAACCAACACCTTCTAACAACCTCAGAAGAAGGAAAATGAATGCAAGGAAAAGAAAAATTCATAGAGAACGATTGATTCTTTCCCCACTCCTACGTGTTTCTTGGCTGAATTCTGATACACTTTCTGCAGAAACCCTCTTTCAGAGCTGTCTGCAAGTTCTTTTTCCTTTTTGAAATCTCTAATAGATTGTGTTTTGGCATTGGAAATGCACCATAGTCTTGTTGGGATCTTGGTATCCTGTCTTGTGTTTCTGACCAGCCTGGTCCATTCAAAGACAGATTCCGATGATGGTACGTGAAACATCGCACTTTTCAAGTTCGTAGATTGCAGTTTCATGTTCCAGCATGCAATTTTAATGGAGGATGAACATAAGATTATGTAGGTCTAGATCTGATTGCGGGTCTTGTAACCTGAAAGGACTCGGATTGGAGATTCGATGAAGAGGGAGACGTGTTTCATCTTCTTATTAATCTAATAACCATGAAAAAAGGACATTGCATCTGAAGATTCTGATTTTTTGTGTTTTGTGTTGCAGTTTCTGCTCTTAACGTGATGTTTAACAGCTTAAATTCTCCTTCACAACTTGATGGTTGGAAATCAAGTGGTGGAGATCCCTGTGATGACTCCTGGAAAGGGATTACATGCTCAGGATCTTCGGTGACAGAAGTGTAATTGCATTCTTCATGTTAAAAACATTTTTTTTCTGTACAAGGACCATCTGATCTTTTGAACTCTCCATTAATGGCATTAAAAAACTTCTGCAGAAAACTGTCAGGCCTTGGAATCACTGGATCACTTGGCTACCAGCTTGCAAACTTGAAATCTGTCACTTCCTTGTAAGCTTATCTCAAATTGTAAAGTAAAAACATGCTCACAAGTGTTCAAATTGTTGTGACCTTATGTCTTCTGTATTCGTTTGTCATAGTACAGTGATGTGAGCCAGAACAACCTGAAGAATGATATCCCATATCAGCTTCCTCCAAATGTAGTTAACCTGTAAGTTTTCTCTACAGTCCTTGCCTATAACATTAAGGTAATCATCATCAAAGGTATGATCATGGAAGTAATTTAGGAAAATCTGTTAACTTTCATGAGCCTGATGTGCAGAGATCTTTCTAACAATCAGTTCACTGGCTCATTGCCCTATTCAATTTCGCAGATGACTGACCTTAAGTACCTGTAAGCATGAGCTTCCTTGTCCTTTGCATCAATCATTTTGTTGTGGTGTCCCATATTGTTCATTGGTTTCTGGCTTTTCTTGCAGAGATATTGGTCACAATAGCCTCAATGGACAATTGGGTGATATGTTTCAGAAGCTTTCAAAACTTGAGAAGTTGTGAGTAGGACTAACTTGGTATCTAAATGTTCTGGTTAGCGAAGGAAATATGTCAGCCTGGAGTTAGGTAAAAACTAGGATTTGAACCAGTTCAGGTTGAGCTCAAGTAGGTTTAGGTCAGGTCCTATGGGTTCGGGCCAAGTATTCCTGAGACTCATTTTTTGTTTGCGCATACTAGACTGGCTTGAGTAGGATTTCAGTCAAATAGAATTATATTAATTAACTTCAGACTGAATTTGTCTAATCTTACTTTTATTTTTTAAGAATTTTGCGATGTTAATACAACTAATTCAGATTTAGATTCAGCTAACTTGCTTTTGATTTGACATCTAATACTTCATCCAATTTTTTTCCCTGAAATTTCATAGGTTTCTTATGTGCAAATTAACTTTAGATAGATAACTAACTTTCCTAATTTTCTTGCAGGGATTTGTCCTTCAACACACTGAAAGGCAACCTTCCACAGAGTTTCTCATCACTTTCAAAACTTGGAACATTGTAATAACCTTCAAAACACAGTCATTTTGCCTAATTGGAGTTTCTGTTTATTGACCTGAAAATGGTACGTTTCAGGTACCTGCAAAACAATCAATTCACTGGTTCAATAAATGTCCTTGCTCGTCTTCCTCTTAAAGATCTGTAAGTAAACCAGAAAACAAAAACATTCAAATACACGATCTGTAAACCCTCTTGCTTGTGCGCTTTATCATGGAATTATCAGACTAAGAACATGTCAGCAAGAAAAATCCTGATGACTACTATATAATGGCAGGAACGTTGAGAACAACCAGTTCAGAGGGTCGATTCCTGCTTCAATAAAGGGTATTGATAAACTGAAGTGAGTATGAAAACTAAACTCATTTCCTGATGATGCAGTTCTTAACAAGTTTGGATTCTGAGTTTGTGACTGTATCATTGAAGAACTGGAGGAAATTCTTGGGGACCTGGATCTGATAATTCTGGCAGTAATGGAAGCAATTCCAAAGATGGGAATGGAAAAGGTGGATTCAGTGGATTGACTATAGCTTTAATAATTGCGGCAATAGTGGTGGTGGCTGCACTTATTGGTATTCTGATGTTCAAGAAGAAATCTTCTGCAACTTCACATTTTCTTGATGAAGAAAAGACTAGCCATAAGGGATCCTTCAAAGTTCTTGCATCACAGGAACTGTCCAGTGAACATGGCGCTCCCATAAGCAAAGGGTTCAATGGTAATAGTTTGCTTTCCCCATATTAGGGTAAAAGACAAGAAATTCCTTATTGGCTAAGTATTTAACACTTTAACTTTGATTCTAGCAGATGACATCTCTCCCAGATCGTCAGTTTCCATTGACATCAAAACTTTGAAGAAACCTCCTTCCCTTGGTTACAAGCCTCAACAGACAGATGTTGTTCAAGATTTCAGTGACAAAGAGTTCGAGAACCGTCTGAATGCAGGAAGAAACACATCCACTCCTGCTGTATCATATTCTTTAGCAGATTTGCAGAGTTCCACAGGTAATTTCGCAGCAGGTCGTCTTCTTGGAGAGGGATCTCTTGGTTGTGTTTATAAAGCTAAATATCCTGACGGGAAGGTAGGTTTTAGCTAACCAGAAACGCTTCAACTTGTCTCTCTCTTTTCTTTTCTTTTTCTCCTGACAGTGTCTGATACTTGGTTTCGTTATACTGATCTGTTCATCAGGTTCTAGCTGTCAAAAAGATTGACAAGTCACATTTTCAGAAGGATCACAAAGAAGAATTCTCAAAGATTGTATCGAACATCTCAAAGATTCATCACAAGAACATTGCTCCACTTGTGGGTTATTGTTCAGAATCGGATCATCACATTTTAGTGTACGAGTTTTTCAGAAATGGATCACTCCATGACTTCCTACACATGTCAGATGACTTCAGTAACCCACTAACTTGGAATACCAGAGTTAAAATTGCTCTAGGAACTGCACGAGCTGTTGAGTGAGTAATATATATATATGTATATAGGAATTAAAAATTTTCAGTATTTCCAAGTTAAATGAATCTTGTTTCTTCTTGGTGATCACTTGGAACCTGTAGAGATTTTCTAAATTTTCTTTAAATTTTCAGATACCTCCACGAAGTTTGTGCTCCATCTGTCATCCATAAGAACATCAAGTCCTCCAACATTTTGCTTGACCTTGAGTTCAACCCTCATCTCTCTGACTATGGTCTTGATGGCTTCCATGATGTGAGTACTTAGTGTTTCTTTTAATAACTCTGTGATGAGGCACAGAACATGCCTTATATATGCAAAAGCATCTTAATGATTGTTTCACATCAGGTAGTTGCTTGTTTAAGATTCTATAGTATCAAAATCTAAATTCTGTGATCAAGCTACAGAAAAACTTCCATGATGCGATTACAAATACAACAAAAACCATCTGCAAAAAACACAAGTTCACCCCAAGTTTTTTTGGTATAAACATTCATGTGTTTCAACCTCTATCTAATCTTTTTCTGCAGCACACAAGCAAGAACCTTGGGATAGGATATAATGCTCCAGAGTGCACAAAACCTTCTGCATATTCCATAAAGAGTGACGTCTACAGTTTTGGAGTTGTCATGCTAGAATTGCTGACAGGTCGAATGCCATACGATAGGTAGAGCTGGCTCCCATATCTCTGTCACGTCCATCTCTCTAGTGTCTGTGATCTGGATAACCAACTAAACTTTGCTGCAGCTCCAAATCAAAATCCGAACAATGCCTTGTGAGGTGGGCGACCCCTCAACTTCATGACATTGATGCATTGGCTAACATGGTCGATCCAGCCTTGCGTGGACTATACCCTCCCAAAGCAATCTCTCGTTTCGCAGACATAATCGCCCTCTGTGTACAGGTATCAGACAAAACTCTCTTTTGCTTAAAAAAAGCTTCACTGCCTTGATGAAAAGATGGTGATAGTTTGTTGTTCGGTTATGGTTGGTGAGCCGGCTTGATGTTATGATCTGTATGACTTGTATCAGGCGGAGCCTGAGTTCCGACCACCAATGTCGGAGGTGGTTCAGACATTGGTGCGGATGGTTCAGAGGTCGAGCATGAACATGAGGGATGATTTTGCAGCCAATTCTCGTGGGACAGATGACTCTGATTACTACTAAACTGGCCTGTTATGGAGTCCTTACAAGTGTTGTATAGAATTAATTTCTACTGCTTATTTTCTTTTTATAAATTATTTTTCACATTAGGTTTTTGTTGCTTTCAGATAAATCTTTGATGGTGAAACAATTTATTTTAAGAAAAAAAGGATGGTGCATAAAAGAAAGAAAGAAATAATAAATTTACCACACTTTTTTTATTTATAAATTTATGATATAATAAATTCATAATATATTTTATGATATATTGTATTTATTGGTGGATTTATAGTATATTTTAATTTAAACCTATTTATCCCATATGAAAAAAGTAAATGAAATGGATGGATTTTATTATAATCTCATCAAAGTAATTATATTTAATTTTAAAATAGTTTTTGTTAAAATAATTTAACAAACAAAGATATCATAAATGGTAGTTTTACATATCTTATAGTTTAAGAAAACTTAGAAAAATTATTTAATGTTTAAAATCTTCGGAAAAATCTTTTTAATTTTTTGTTTTTCGAAAAACTCATTATCTTATATTTTGTTAGACGAAGCACATTTACTATAAACATCAAACATAAACTAATAATAGTAACTCAAATTAATTTTTAAACTAGATCTAAATTAATTAAATTTGATTTAAATTAATAAATTAAGACAATTAAAATAACATTTGATTAATACAAATGTGATATTCATGAAACATGTATTTTATTGTTATTTTTAACTAAATTTTAGTCCTGAAAATTGAAAATTAGAAAGAATTTTTCAAAAATTTTAAAGAGTATTAATTTTATTATTAAATTACATAGATGTAGGTTTTTTATACCCTAAAATGAATTATATACAAAGGTAAGATTTATAATTTATTATCTTAAAATTTTGTGTTAGGATATTGTATGTCTAACTAAATATAAAACTTTAAATTTATAAAATTGATTAAGATATTGACAATTTATAAAATGACCTAAAAAAATTTGTGTGAATTATCTAACGATAGTGTTAAACTTGAGCCAGGTGACCTTTTTGTCTCAATTCAAATTCAACTCAAAATTTAATTTAATCGAATTTAAATAATCCAAAACTCAATATCAAAATGTTAATATTTAGTGTAATTTATCAAAATAGTGTTATTTATTTGGTGGCATGGTTGAGTGGTAAGGCGGACTGCAAATCCTTTTTCTCTGGTTCAAATCTGAACCGTTGAATTAGACAAATTTTCTAAATTCAATCTTATCAACTCAAATTTAATTTAGTAATTTTAGATTATGTCTGACTTATTGTTATCCGTACTTTTACTAGTGACATTAGAAAGGGACCCTTCAGCTACTTGGAGAAAATTTCAGATTTCATTTCTGTTCCTTGTCAGGATGCCATTTGCTTTGTTTCTGTTGTCACTTATTATTATTATTCTCGTCTTCCCTCCATAGTTATTCAATATCGATCTACTCGTTATCACCTCTTTCCAATTACATTTTCCATTTGACTCGAATATTTTTGTATCTAAGTTCAAATTTTAGCTTACAGTTTCCAATCTTTCGAATCCTGCAGGCCAAATCTATGAAAGTTTCTGACTTTACTGTCTTCTTTTTCTTTTTTCCTTCTTATAACTTTTATACAGCTGACAGGTTTAAGTTACTATAAGCTGATACACAGTCCTAGTTATACAAAACCTGCTAAATAACTCCAAAAAGATTTTGGCCATGGTGGTAGAGCAGGAATCGTTAAACCTGAGTTTCATGGGTAGAGCATAACGTACAGAGAATCATTGTCTCATGCCATGATCAGACCATTTGTGCCATACCCTTTTTGTTTCTTTCTGTTAATTCATCTCCTACCATATTCATCCCATGCTTATACAAACATATCTTTAGGCTCATATCTGATTGCTTCCGATGACAACTCTTCGTGGAAATCACCATCCGGCGACTTTGCGTTTGGGTTCCGGCAAGTAACAGGAGGTGGATATTTACTGACAATTTGGTTCAACAAAGTATCTGAAAGAACCATAGTCTGGTCTGCTAACAGAAACAATCCAGTTCATGGCGGATCTCAAGTTGATCTCACCATAGATGGTTACTTGATCCTCACTGACCAAAAACACGCACGAATATGGGCTGCGAATTACCCTGGAACTGGAGCCTCTTATGCAGCAATGTTGGACACTGGTAATTTGGTGCTTGCAGGTAGAGATTCTGTCAATTTGTGGCAGAGTTTTGACCAACCGACAGATACCATTTTACCAACTCAAGCTCTGAATCTAGGTGGCGTACTCATTGCTCGATTATCAGAGACAAATTACTCGACAGGGAGATTCAAGTTTGCTTTAGAAGCCGATGGGAGTCTCCAACTATCCACCACAAAGTACCCTTTTGACATTTCTAAGGTCAGATACTGGCCTGTAGATGAATCTTCTCCAGGTAGTGGCTATAAGTTGATGTTTAAGGAATCTGGTTTTATATACCTCACTGCTCGTAATGGAAGCATAATTAGAAACGTTTCATCAATCGGGGTATCGACAAGTTTCTACCAGAGAGCAGTGATTGATTATGATGGTATCTTTGTACATTATGTTTATCCAAAGACTGGTTCAGGTGGCAGAAACCAGTCTGTGTCCTGGACTCCCTTGTCTTTAGTACCAGAAAATATATGCTTGAACATTGGAGGATCTATGAGCTCAGGAGCCTGTGGTTACAATAGTTACTGCAGATTGGGAAATGATAACAGGCCGATTTGCCAGTGTGCTCCAGCTTACATTTTGTCTGATCCGAATGATGTAAGGAACGGATGTGACCGAAACTTTACTTCTCAGAAATGCAATACAGGGTCGCAGGAAGAGGATTTGTTTGAGCTCATTGAAATGCCAAACACAGATTTTCCAAAGGGTGATTATGAAGCTTACTCTTCAGTGGATGAACAATGGTGTAGACTGACATGTTTGAAAGATTGTTACTGTGCTGCTGCTTATTTTTCAGATGGGAATTGCTATAAGAAAACAATCCCTCTCCTGAATGGGAGGACTCATCCGAAAATTGGAGTTAAAATCCTTATCAAAGTCAGTAAAAGAAACTTCACCACTGCAACTTCAGACTCGGATTCGTTCCCTGAGAAGCAAGGTCGAGCAACTTTGATCCTCACCAGATCGGTCCTCTTAGGCTGCTCCGTCCTTGTCAATGCTCTCTTGGTAATAGCAAGCCTAATTTTCTTTCTCCACGGGAATTGGAGAAAGCAGCAACTGGTTCAGCCAGATCAAGTCCTGAAAGCTTCCAGTCCAAGAAGTTTCACTTACAGTGAACTAGAATTGGCAACAGGAGGGTTTCAGGAGAAATTAGGCACTGGTGCTTTTGGAACTGTTTACAAGGGGACTCTTGCTTGTGACTATGATGGAGAAAGACTTATTGCAGTTAAGCAGTTAGAGAAACTTGTAAAATCAGATGGTGACAAGGAATTCATAACAGAAGTGAGTGCCATTGCAGGAACAAATCACAGGAATTTAGTCAAGCTTCTAGGATTCTGCAACGAGGGACAACATCGACTTCTGGTGTATCAATACATGAGCAATGGCTCCTTGGCAAACTTCTTGTTTCGTGATTCAAACCCAAATTGGTACAAACGAATCCAAATTGCCTTTGGAATTGCAAGAGGGCTGCAGTATCTCCATGAAGAATGCACCACACAGATCATGCATTGTGACATCAAGCCTCAGAATATCCTTTTAGATGAAAATCTGACCGCGAAGATTTCTGATTTTGGAGTATCCAAGCTTCTTAAGGCTGATCAGATTCGTACCACAACAGCAGTTCGAGGAACCAGAGGATATCTAGCTCCTGAATGGTTCAGAAGTGTTCCAGTCACCGTCAAGGTAGATGTATACAGCTATGGAATCTTGCTGCTGGAACTCATCTGTTGCAGAAGAAACTTTCTGCAGGACGCAAAAGAAGAGAGTCAGATGGTACTTGCAGAGTGGGCGTACGATTGCTACAGATCAGGAAACTTGCATGTGCTTGTGGAAGGTGACAGTGAGGCATTGGAAGACATGAAAGGTGTAGAGGATCTTGTGACATTAGCAATTTGGTGCATTCAATATGAACCATCTCAAAGACCTTCAATGAAGAAAGTGGTACAGATGTTGGATGGAACTGCCAAATTCTCAGCTCCTCCAGACCCATCTCCACCTACAGATAACCATTTTGAACTTTTGGATTCTATGTCTCTTCCAAGCCATGGCCGTTGATTTCTAAACAAAGTAGCTTTCGATCTTTCCTCAACTTTTCTCAATACAATTCTAAGTGCAGGATTGTTTTAATGCGTCATAATTGACCAAAACCAAACCCAAAAGCAAAAAACATTTTCCAGGCCTGAAAATAGAATTGCAGCTCAAAAGCAGAATAGTTCCATTCTCAGAATTGCATCTTATTATGATAGAATTTGGTCATAAGAATAGTATTCATATCCTGAGTTCTGAGTGTTCCTTGTGAGAAGGTTAGTTCAGAAGATCAAACGGAAGAGTCTTTTGGTAGCCAGAGGAAATTGATGGATACATAGATATACACAGACATTGGAAGACTATATTAAATTATGGTGGTTGCTCTAATTTTCTCTCCATATTTACCTATTGTAAGATCGGAAACAGTCTCATTATCAATTAGAAGTAAGTTTGCGCATTAATGGACCACTCTAAATCTCACATTTTAGCGGGATTATAGGGAGTGTTGTTATTGTTTATTTACCTATTGGAGGTTTTCACGGTCTCTTTTTTCTTTATTTTTTTCTAGTTTCTTTTGGCTTTAAAATTTCTATGTGGAGTGTATTACAAACTGATTTGTGGGCACTTTCCAGACTAGCTCAGTTTAAAGATTATTTTCTTGCATAGAAATATTAAAAAGACTATTTAAACTAATTAAAAACTAATGGAGGAAGAGAGTTTGAGGATACGGAAGTACAAATATATTATTTGAAGGGTCAATAATTTATAATAAAATGACATTATTTGTAAGTTTTAATATATTTTTATTTTCAATCAATTATATTTTTTAATATTTACGTGAATTACAATCTCTTTATTACGATTCAAATTTATAATTTCTTCAATTAAAGTATCTTAAAAACACCTTTTTCATTTTTTAAGTTATGATTAAAAAATCTAACTAATTTGGCCTATTCAATGATAATAACTTTGAACTGTTTAACTTTTTGTGTTCAGTTTTCAACTTTTTTTATTATATTTACTTTAATAGCTCTTGTAGTTAAAAATTAACCATTTAATTAATTAATTAATCAATTTTTGTAAATTAATAACTTCTTATAAATTAAATTGATTAATTTTTATTTAACAATTTTTAATTAAACTTTAAATTTTTTATTCTTACGGACAATATCTTTTAATCATATCTCAAATTCTTTAATTTTATTTAATTTTTAGCTAGGTTTATAATGATCTAATATTAGTATAACTTTCAATTAAGCACTTCGAGGTACTCCGCTTAATTTGTTGTTTGTATTTTTTTCAAATACTGTTCGATCAAGGCTTAATAATGATTTTGATGTTGACCTTATAATATTTCAAAATTCAAATTGGATTTATTTCCTTCTATTAATTCTTAAAAGGAAATAAAATCATGTGATAAATGCTCTATTTCTTGCAAAAACCTTCTTTATGAACTTATTTTATTTAATATTTAGATAGTTTTATAATGATCTAATATTAGTATAACTTTCAGTTAAGTACTCCGAGGTACTCCGCTTAATTTGTTGTTTGTATTTTTTTCAAATACTGATCGATCAAGGCTTAATAGTGGTTTTGATGTTAATCTTATAATATTTTAAAATTCAAATTAGATTTATTTCCTTCTATTAATTCTTAAAAGGAAATAAAATCATGTGATAAATGTTCTATTTCTTGCAAAAACCTTCTTTATAAACTTATTTTATTTATTCCATAAAATTCAGTAGGATCCTGCTAGTCATACATTTCGTCAATCAGCTCCAAATTTTCCTTAATAGTTGATTATTGCAAGATTCTAGCAGAGATATTATTATTGAAGATTTAAAGTCAAATTTAGAATATAAATAAATCAATGGCTAGTTGAAAAAAATGTCTATTTAAGTAAGAGTTACTATTAAAGTTGCGAAACAAAGAAACATGAAAAGAAAAAAAGAGAGAAAATCAAATTATTGAGATATATCAATACTCTTGAAAGTCACATCTTTATCAAATCTCTTGTGCCTTAAAAAGTGACAATTTTTTTTTAGAGAAATCATTGAAACTCATATGGAGCAAATTACTTATTCGTCTATTGTTAAGTTATCATTTTGTACTCATTTTGTATATAAATCTCTTTCATGTATTGAAATTATTATTCAAAATTGATGGATTTGTTTCTTAATTGTTCTCAGATAATTTTCAATACTTAAGAGATAAAATTGAATCAAAAAATGCAAAGGAAACAAAGATAATCTGAAAATTCTAGATTTTTATGATTTTAAAAATTAGATTGCATCCTTACTGATGAGGATCGACTACCTGAATCTAGGGGATAGATTGTCTTAAGAGATGAAATTGAATCAAAAAGATGAAAATGAAACAAAGATAATCCGAAAATTCCAAATTTTTATGATTTTGAGAATTAGATTGCATCTTTATTGATGGGGATCGACTACCTGAATATGGGGGATAGATTATCTGCTAAAGATCACGAAAAAGGAGAGAGAGGAGGGATCAAAAAGCATAAAGGAGAAGAATTTTTACTATCACGTAGTTTTTGGTTTTATGATAGTTTTACATTTTTCTGCAGCTTTTTCATTAGGATAGTTTACATTTTTATGCATTTTTCTTCTGGTTTTAGTTAGCCATAACTTTAGGAGTAGTGTTTATGTTTTTTTACAGAACTTTTCTGCTAGTTTGTCGACAGCCATAGTAGGTTTTTTTCTTCTGCAGTATTTTCTTTAGGAGAATTCGGATATTTTAGGAAAGACCAGGGATTGAGACTTTACATTTGGCTCTTTCTTTGTTGATTTTCACTTTTATTATGAGTAGCTAAATCACTTTTCTTGGTTGAGAAAAACCATGTTATCATATATTATGTGTGAGATGTTCTAATAAAGTTTGTGTTTGTTGATGAATACTGAGTGTCTTTCGAATTGTTTTTATGATTGAATTGATTGATTTTTAGGATGTGCAATTAGGAATTGATTCATTTAATAGCCAGATTAGTAAAATATGACGTTCAGTTTTGTTAATCACAAGTGACAATTAGGATTACCTTCTTTACGTTAGAGTTGAAAATTTTAAGAAGAAACTCACCTTGATTAAATGCATGTCGTATATGTGTTGTCTTGTTCATTAGTTTCTTAATTCTTAAAGCTATTTCTCAATTGAACTTACGATCGTATATAAGTTATTGATTAATAAAAATACTTAGAATATATGTTTCTATTCATTTAAACTTAAGAGAAAATATCATCCAATGAATATTTATTGATGAACTGAATTTTATATCAAGGATCCATACTAGTATAATAACGTCGGTGATCTGAAACTAAGGTTTGTCTACTGAATTTTCATGTCCGATTACTTTTGTTAATTTCTGATTTTTGTCATCTTTTTCTAAATTTCCACAAATTGAAACCCCTACTTTCTACTCGTATAATTTTTACCGCTAAAAAATTCTCGTGGGAACGATCCCTACTTTCTACTACTACATTAATTTGTATTGGCGGAAGTTAGTTCCTTTTTAAATTTAATTGTAGGCAACAATAGTACTATTTGTTGAGAGCTTGTAGTAGCTAACAAAATAATATTAGTTTGAAATGTTGGAGAATTTTGAAAAATATGTACTCGTGAGAAGGTTGGAGAACCTTGAAAAATGTATACTCATTTGAAGGTTGGAGAGCTGTGAAAAATATGTACTCATGAGCTTAAAGAGATTCTTCAAATTACTACTTAGTTGTATAGTGAAACACTCAAGTTGGATACTTGGGGAGTTGACGTAGACTTGGGTTATAAACTTAACTAGTATAAATCATCTATATCTTCTCTTTTTTCTTAACTTTTAAATTTTCGCATTATATTATGTGTGTGTTCATTTTAACAAGATGCTCCTTTATTTTTATAAGACATTTCTGCTTTCAACTTGCAAGAGGTTCCTTTCAGTTTTAACAGGTTCTGTTTTAAATTATTTTGACAAGATTTATCATTTAACAAGCTCCCAACGTCTAATAGTTTCTTATCGTTTAGTTGGCTTTTATTGTCTGACATAGTCCTATTATTTTAAACTTTAATAGGCTCTCGTCTTTTATCTCTTGCTAATGTTTACTTTATCAAATACTACAACAAACTGCACGTTCAACAAAGAAAATGAAACCTATATATACCAAGTTAATAACTCATATAGTATAATTACATGAACTTTTATTTAGAGCCAAAATGGACTACTTTAGCCATTTAGGCCAATGTCAATTCTGTTTTTACATACAACATTAGTCTATGGCATGAATATAATTAAATCTAAGAAAAAAAGCTATTTATAAGGTATATAGTCGTAAACTGGATTCGATTCTCTTAGATAAAGTATGCTTTTCTAGGGGTAGAAAGTTCCTTTCTTTTTTCATTGTTATTAAAATCTTCCGTTCTAATTTTAAGTGAATGTTAAATAAATTGATAGAGACTGTTGTAATTAAATTATTTAACGAATCAAGAATCGATTTTAATAAATTTGATTTAATCAATATTTATAAATCAAAATTTATAAATTTGATGTATCGTTACTCTCGATTGTCACCTTTTAAATATAAAAAATTATGGTAAAAAACATAGATTTCTCCTATATTTTAAGAAACATTAGAAAATATGTGATTTTTAAAATCCTAAAAAAACTCTTTATAATTTTTAGTTCTTTAAAAAAATTATCCCTTAGATTTTGGTTAAAAGTAACAATAATATAAATACGTTATGAATATTACACTTGTATTAATCAAATATTATTTACATGATAATTCAACTTGTCCCTTAAATTCGATCCGAATTATTTAAAATTGACTTAAACTAATAATTTATTATAAATTATTAATTTAAATCAAATTTAATTAATTTAAATAGAATTTAAAAGATCATTTGAATTATCATATTATCAGTGATATTTGATTAATTCATATATGATATTTATAATGTATATGTTTTTGTTGTCATTTTTTAATTGAATTCTAATAGAAGAAGTTTTTTGAAAAATTAAAAACCTAAAATAATTTTTTTGAAAAATTTAAAGATTAGTAAAAGTTTCTAAAGCTTTTTAAAATACAGGAGATATCTATTTCTTTTACTCTAAAAATTATCTTAATATGACTTGAGTTAACACCTTTAAATTGATAGCCACATTCGAAACAAACTTTAGATCATTTCGAATAAATTCCGTCGTCCATGTATAAAAAATGATTGCTCTTTGACCATTCCTCACAAGTGCAAGAGATTGACATCTTCAAGGAGCTAGTGAATTTGAAGGGGAATGGTAAACAGATGGATCAGACAAATCAAACTTTCACTTGTCACCAGCCAACGTTGTTGATGCCGCCATTTTCCACTCTATGAAGCTAGCTAGTCTAGTTATAATGATATATGAAACAACAAAACACGTTTAATTTGAATGGTTACGTACAAAGCTTCTGAGTTATGGTGATGGATTCTTAATTGTTCCCAACTTTGCTAGTATCTCAATCTACCATTCTTACTTTTATAGAAGAAAGGGAAATTCAATCACCTGTACTTTAGCTTCCCAGTCAGTGCAAAGGTTAGTTGCTTCCTTCTGGTCAGTAACCATTTTGTGTGAATCTGCACCTAACCTTCCTCCTTCTTTTGCTTTATTGCTTAATTATTTGTTCTTTAGATGACAACACCATATATTGTGATTTGATCCAATATTGGATCAACTAATATTCTTTAAAGAAATTAATTGATTTTTATTTATTAATTAAGTTAATAATTAATTTTGATTTATTAATTAAATTATTATTTAAGTTAAAGACCTAAAATTTAGAAAAGTATACTTTTTTACTTCTATTTTGGGTATATTAAGATATTAATTAATTTTGATTTATTGACTCTTCAATTGACTTTACTAAAACATTTAATTTTATAAGTTAATGTATCTCCAAAGAGTTTATTTAGCAAATAATTCAAAAATTAGATACAAATTCCCATTAAAAAAGGTTTATTATCCTTAATTTCCTAAAAGAAAAGTAATTTTCTAGCATTAAAAAAAATCATAAATATTGAATAAAATTATTATGCACTATACTGTCTTTGCTAATCTAGCTTAGTTTCTCAATTCAGAGAAACAAGTTAAAGATCACAATACTCCGGAAAGTTTATGCATTTGTTCTATATAAAGTCTGGTATAGCCAATGCAATGTTCATGAAGTCACAAGTTCCTCTCTGAATCACCATAGCTATCCAGCTTGCCACAAACATGGACCTCTTTCTTCTCTGCAGCTTATTGCTTTTCACTCTAATAGTTTCTACGCCTCTCTTGCTCCATATCTACAACCACAGATCATCTGTTTCTCACCCCAAGCTCCCGCCAGGTAAAATGGGGTTTCCTGTTCTTGGAGAGAGCTTGGAATTTCTCTCCACAGGAAGGAAAGGCCATCCTGAGAAGTTCATATATGACAGGATAGCGAAATACTCGTCTCTAGTCTTCAAAACCTCTCTTCTAGGCCAACCAACCACCGTCATTTGCGGCGCTGCCGGTAACAAATTCTTGTTCTCCAATGAGAACAAGCTTGTGATTGCATGGTGGCCTGATTCAGTCAACAAGATCTTCCCTTCCTCTACACAGACATCCTCCAAAGAAGAGTCCAAGAAGATGAGGAAGTTGCTACCGAACTTCTTCAAGCCTGAGGCCTTGCAGAGGTACATTGGAATGATGGATGTAATTGCTCAGAGGCATTTTGAAGCCAGTTGGGAAGGGAAACATGAAGTTACTGTGTTTCCATTAGCGAAAATGTACACTTTCTGGGTAGCCTGCAAGGTTTTTCTCAGCATTGAAGATCCAAAACATGTTGCTAAGTTGGCAGACCCTTTCAATGTTTTGGCGTCTGGGATCATTTCCATTCCCATAGATTTGCCAGGAACGCCTTTCAATCGAGCTATCAAGGCCTCCAATTGGATCAGAAAGGAACTGATCTCCATCATTAAGAGGAGAAAAGTTGATCTTGCAGAGAATAGAGCATCTCGTACTCAGGATATATTGTCACATATGTTGTTAAGTTCTGATGAGGATGGTCAATTCATGAAGGAGACAGATATAGCTGATAAAATTCTTGGTTTGTTAATTGGTGGCCATGACACTGCTAGTGCTGCCATTACTTTCATCGTCAAGTATCTTGCAGAGCTTCCTCACATCTACAATGAAGTATTAAAAGGTGATTAACAACTACTGATTTATCTTTAGTTACTTCTTTATTAGCAGCACTTAGCAGTTATAGATTACAATTTAAAGTCTTGAATTCGATCATAGTTTTTGTAACAAAGGCTTAACTCACCTCCAAAAGCTACCTTAAGAGGGGAGGTTTGCACACCATTATAAATTATTGAATGCTCTTATAGATGTCTGATGTAAGATTCCTGACATATCCCTTCAGTCCAGAACAGAACTGAACATCTGATGGACATATTGAGCAAAGGAATATAACTGGTAACCGCCCCAAACTATCGAAACAAACTCGTTCTGGTATCATATTAGAAATGCCTAATTTACTCCCAAAAGTTAGCTCAAAAGGGGAGATTTGCACACTATTATAAATTGTTGAATGATCTTATAATTATCCGTTGGATTCTTGACAGTTTTTGTAAATGTATGTGCTTATGAAACTAACAAAAAAAAAACATGCGCGATATATTGTTTTTATTTCTTAAATTCTTTTGAACTCAAATATTTTTTTTCTTCTTTACTTTGTCATTTTTGGGATTTCAGAACAAATGGAAATTGCAAAATCAAAACAACCAGGGGAGTTCCTCAACTGGGATGATATTCAGAAAATGAAATACTCCTGGAACGTTGCATGTGAGGTCCTGAGACTAGCTCCTCCTCTCCAGGGTTCCTTCAGGGAAGCCATGAATGACTTCGTCTTTTCCGGTTTCTCCATTCCAAAGGGCTGGAAGGTAACCCCTTATCATATACAGACATAGCTGTTTTTAGTACCTCCAACTGATTGAATTATTTCACAAGTTCCTGATGATGCCTTTTTCTGCAGTTATACTGGAGTGCAAATTCGACACACAGAAATCCTCAGTGCTTCCCAGATCCTGAAAAGTTCGACCCCTCGAGATTCGAAGGAGTAGGACCAGCTCCATACACCTTCGTGCCATTTGGTGGAGGACCGAGAATGTGTCCCGGAAAAGAGTACGCGAGGTTGGAGATTCTGGTGTTCATGCACAACGTTGTGAAACGATTCAAGTGGGAGAAGTTGCTGCCAAATGAGAAGATCATCGTTGATCCAATGCCAATCCCTGCAAAGGAACTTCCAATCCGTCTCATCCCTCAAAGTTCATCATATGTGATGATTTAGTCATTATTATTGCAAAAAGTGTTGAATCCAAAACCCTATCATGAGCAGTAGTTTCAGTTTGTGAAAATAATAAACTGTATGCTGTGGATGATGATGATGTTGAAGAAGATGGCTGTTGGTATACAGGAAAGCCTCGTCTTTCTTTCGTGTTCTTCATTGTTTCTATATGGTTATGTATTTGGTTACCTGCTTTAAATGCCAAGTTTCTACTTTTCTACTTGCTATTGTTTAATTATTTCAAAGGATAATTTTAGGTTCAATCTTTTTACTTGGCTATATTTTGAAATCCAATACTTCTCTATCCATAGTTTTTTTTTTAAAATTTATTATTATTATTTAAAATATTCTATTTAGTAATAATTAAAATGCAGATAATAACATATATTTTGTGTAATATTGCGCTTAAATAAAAATATTTTTAATAAATTTAAAATTTACAAAATTTAAATCGATAACTCAAATTCAATCACATTTAATTTGAATTAATTTATTATAATTAGTTATGTTAAAAAAATTTATTAAACCTTAATTCAAATTTGAACTCTAAAATTCAAACTTAATTAAATTAGATTTGATTTGTGGTTTCAAAATTAGGTGAATTTGTTATTCTCATTATTTGTATTTATTGGTTTAATGTAAATTTTTTAATAACAATAGAGAATGAATATTATGCTTGTTCTTGTCGCCTGTAAATGTCATTTTATCATAAAAATTATGGTTAATTATAAAAATTCCAAATTTTCGTCATTTTTACATTTATAGTCTAAATTTTAAAAAATGACAATAAAATTCTCAACCTTTCAATTTTTTTTTAGTTTAAGCCTGATGCTAATTTTTTGTTAACTTTGTTGACGTGACATGCAACCACATGTTTAGAAACCTTTATTATTAATACATGTCGGTAGAGGAAAATAAATGAAGGGGTGAGAGTTCAAAGTCGAGTTAGCAAACTAAAAATGTAGGGGTTTAGGTCATTTTAAAAAAAAGACATCGTTTACTTATCTTATTAAAAGCTGTCATTTCATTAATCAGGATTTGTTTTGTTAATTATTGTTGACGTGTGCAAATAATAAGAATTTCTGGACACGTGATATATCTTATCAGCAAAACTTAACGAAGGAACAAACATCCTGTTAAAATTAAAAGTATGAGTATTTTGTTGTCAATTTTTAAAATTCGAGCTATAATTATAAAATTGATCAAAGTTTAAATTTTTTTTATCAACCCTAAAAATTAATGGCTACATACACATAGTCTTTTAATTATAATTTTCAAAAGCATCTTTTCAATTATTAATTTTATGTTTTGGCCTGTTATACTTGACAAAATTTTGATTTTTTATAGCCTAATTGAATCTCATAACCATGTGCTTATATATGTTAACAATCTCAAAAACCATACTGTTAGCACAAAAGATAAGAAAGCGGGTTATATTTCACAAGTAGAACCCTCGCTGGCCATTATCTCAATTGAACAGGATCTGCTCCATACTTTCGTACCACTTTGTCCTGAATACTAAGAAGACAGGAAACTAGATCTTGCGGATGAATGAAGATCGTTAGATCAGAGCATGACTGAAGGTTAAGATGGGCTTATTAAGCTCGTCTCAACTTCAATGCTTAAAACCTACTCTAATCACTAAACTTCAATTTCAAGATCAACTGCTGCTCCTGACATTAGATCAACTGCTGCTCTTGATATTAAGGTGTCTGATATTGACAAAACATAATCTAAATATATTGGACCTTATAAATCACCTCATTTTCTTTATTTTTAAGTGGCACATGATTATTTGACCAACTACTTTGCCCAATCTCGACTTCAATGCTTAAAACCTACTCTAATCACTAAATTTCAATTTCAAGATCAACTTTGATTTGTTGTTAGGTTTCTCGTAAACCCTAATTACTTAATCGTGGATAAATAGACATGCCTAGAAAGATCTGCAGTTGCTCCTACGATATTAAGATGTCTCCTGATATTGACATGTCGGTGTTAATTAAAACATGTTCTAAATATATTGGATCTTATAGATCATGTCCTTTTCCTTATTTTTAAGTGGTACATAGTAGGGTAACAAATAAAAATAAAATTTTTAAAAAAAATCTAATATTAATTTAAGGGTAACAAATAAAAATATTTTTTTAAAAAAAATCTACATTTTTTGAAATTGTGGAAAAATACCACAATATACTTGATTTTGAACATTCTGTCATTATAAATAGGGTGTATAAAATA
>JAOSBK010000003.1:723176-733556 GCA_027568895.1 Erythroxylum shatona
CTGGAACTCATCTGTTGCAGAAGAAACTTTCTGCAGGACGCAAAAGAAGAGAGTCAGATGGTACTTGCAGAGTGGGCATACGGTTGTTACAAATCAGGAAACTTGCATGTGCTTGTGGAAGGTGACGGTGAGGCATTGAAAGACATGAAAGGTGTGGAGGATCTTGTGACAGTAGCAATCTGGTGCATTCAACATGAACCATCTCAAAGACCTTCAATGAAGAAAGTGGTACAGACGTTGGAGGGAACTACCAAATTCTCAGCCCCTCCAGACCCATCTCCATCTACAGATTACCATTTTGAATTATTTGATTCCATGTCTCTTCCAACCCATGGCCGTTGATTTCTAAACAAAGTAGCTACCGATCTTTCCTCAATTTTTCTCAATACAATTCTAAGTGCAGGATTGTTTTAATGCCTCATCATTGACCAAAACGAAAGCCAAACGCAAAAAGCATTTCCCAGGCCAGGAAATAGAATTGCAGCTCAAAAGCAGGATAGTTCTATTCCGAGAATCGCACTTATTATAATAGAATTGGGTCATAAGAGTAGGATTCATGTCCTGAGTTCTGAGTGTTCCTTGTTGAAGGTTAGTTCAGAAGATGAAATGGCATTATTTGGTAGTTGGAGGAAATTGATGGATCTATTTATACATTGGAAGACTATACAAATATATGGTGGTTGTTCCAAAATTAATTTATGGGCAATTTCCAAACTAGCTCAGTTTAAAGATTATTTTCTTGCATTGTAAGATTAAAAAGACTACTCAAACCAATTCAAAACTACCGGATGAAGAGAGATTGACAACAGGGAATATTGCAAAGAACTAAACAAGGCTAATTTATTGAAGAAATTATTGAGTACATAAAATAGCCTGTAAATTACATATTTTAAATATATTATTTGATGAGTCAATAATTTATAATAAAATGACATATTCGATTAGATTGATATTTGTAAGTTTTAATATATTTTTATTCTCAATCAAATATATTTTTAAAGATTTTTTGTCAATTATAATATCTTTATTATGATTCAAATTTATAATCTCTTCAATTAAAAGGGTCTTGAACAATGATTAAAAATCTAACTAATTTGCCGGTTTAATCGTAAAAACTTTGAACTATCCAACTTTTCGATTCAGTTTTTATCTTTCCACTTCGATTTATTTTAATAACTTTTATTGTTAAAAGTTGATTAATTAACTAATTAGTCAATTTTTTAAAAGAAAATGAAAGTCGTGTTACAATAGAAGGATCTAAAACTACAAAAAGAGAGTTTCAGGCATCATGCTCGTCTTATTATACATCAAGTCAAAAGAAACTAAACAAGGCAGTACATCTATTAGCAAAAGAAAAAATAGAAAGCTATAGATTCCACCGACGCTACATCTGTTGGAGATGGGTCCCTTTTATATGGAGGGACTCCATTCCAATGTTGCGGCTACTTTCGGTGCCGCAACATGTTGCATTTGTTGAAAAGAATAAATGCAGCATTTGTTGAAAAATTGACGTCTACCAACATTGAAGAGAGGTTCGCCAACTATCCCACGCCTCCTGTCTATAAATAGGCAGGAGATGAAGAACTGAATACAGAGAAAAACAGAGAGAGAAAATCAGAGCAAATCAAGTGCTCTGAAGTTAGGAAATATATTCCTAAAGGGTTGGTGAGTGACAAAATAGTGAGGTTAGTATTTTTAGATTGGAAAATACCTTGTGAGACACTATTTTGATTTTATCTCTGTACACCCATTATTTGTAATAGTGGAAGAAATATTCTGAGTTTTGTCCGTGGACGTAGCCCAAAGTTAAGGGTGAACCACGTTAAAAATTCTGTGTCTATTTTATTCATTTTATATTTCTTTTTCACAAAATACAACCGCTGCGCCCAACAGTTTCACCCCACAGTCAACTTGTGGGAGGGTGATAAGGATATCTCTCATCTAATACTGGATAAGCTTGATAATGATCTCATCTGTTATAATCTCTATCTACTGTAATCTCTTGTAACTGTTTACGCTTATCTTTATAGCTTGTATCTGCGTATATAATGTACAGACGTCTACTGTGAATAATAGTGCAATCTTCATAGCATATATTGCTCTTATAGGATGAGAATTACAATTAGGAACCAAAGGGCATGCATGTGATGAGAAAACTAATCAAATACAATGTAAACACAAAGCAAGCAAGCAAATGTCTCCAGTTTAAAACGAAACAAATTAATTGTAACTTAAATCATGCCTAGTTAACTACTCTGCAATTCTTTCTAATCTCTCCATCTGTGCCGGTGAGAGGCTTCATGTTTCCCATCTTGACCATGGAAGCTGCAAAATCCTTAAGAAAATTGCCAGGATGCTGAATATAGTTTAACACCAGGTTATCACTTGCACTACCATTATTCTTAAACAGCTCTTGATCAGAATGGAGCAGGCCCCTGGTCTGCTCCAAGTTGCTGAAGTATTGCGTGTCAAATGTAGTTGGAGTTGAATCTAGTGGCTGTGTGTTGTTGCCACCTCCACTCAGTGGACAACTACCCTGTAAACTTGTAGCGAACGTTTGGTTTATATTGGCGTCATTGTATATCCTTGTCCGGAAAGTTGTGCACCGAGCAAGTCCAATGGTGTGTGCTCCAGAGAGAGCCATGAGGTTAAGCCCGTGTGATTGGAAACTGGAAAGAAGCTGCGAGAAGTTGAAAAATGGAGCTGGAATATTGATGAGTACGTCGTTGAAGCTTGCATTTCTTGCGTCTCTTCGGCCTAACAATACCTCATAGTTCAGACCTCCCAGCTGTAACAAATTGAAAGCAGCTGGTTCAGTTCACTGGAGCATGAATGAAGAATAAGCTTGGAAATTAAGAAGTTCTTACAATGGATACAGAGTCTCGTGCTGCAACAGCTAAGATGTCTGCACACGACACCACACTACCGTTGCACGCTTCATCCACTGCTGATTTAATCGTGTCAACAACATCAAATCCTCTGAGTGAATTCAAATTAGGTATGGCTGTTTTCTCGCCTATGAAGTTGGTTGTGTTATTGTCATCTAAAAGAACTGATGCGTCACATCCCTGCCATTCATATTCAGCGTGTGACTGGTTCAGAGACAACGTACATTTGCATGCTTTTATTTATAAAAGACTGTAACATACATATGTACTAAACTTACATTGACAAAGCAATCATGGAAGTGCAAGCGAAGTAGAGAAGCTCCCATTCGTGGTTCTTGGTTAATGGCTTCCCCGACCATGCTTCTGATGGTGGGCAGCGCCTTATGGCACACTTGGTCATAGTAATCAGAGGTCAGCTGTGTATATGCTGGTGTGACAAAAGCAGCTAGCACAGCTACAATGCACAAAACCAAAGCTTGAACAGTGGCCATGTAGTCTATAGATCGCTACAAAGTAGGGGTGAAGATATGGTGACGACTCCAGTGTGCATTTATAGTTGTTGAAACCTTGCATTATTTCATATGATGTGTTTGAAATTTCGAACTTGCTACCTTTGTTATTTCGGACCAATTAATTAAATTTCAATTTCGTTGCTAAATTTGAATCATCTTTAAGTAATAGTTCACTTAAAGTGATTAATTAATAAAATGTTAATACCCCAGTTGATCCAGGACTCGATCGTAACTATATAGATTCTGATCTCAGTATTAAACTGGGGGGGACGGGGCGGGAATGCTACAGATCCATATGGTCGCTGGCTTAAAGTTGACCTTTTCTATTTGTGCAAATATAAATCACTGTAAGACAGGGTTTAAAGTCTGCTCCGTTCTTATACTGTAGGTAGAGTGGCTTCTTCTAGTTTTGTGTTCTCGATATTATAAATTTATAAGAGTAATTATCCACTAAGTTTAATTTTAACCATTGTGAAATTGCAAATTTAGATATATAACATGTACGCACAAGTTTATATTTTATATTTCCATATGTTACTCGCGGCGCTATAAAGTATATACATAGACATGTACATGTGTTTATATATATTACATACAGTGTATGATTTAATATTTTTTAGGGTCAATGCTCCAACTTAGAGTAAGGAATAATTTCTGTACCAAACCGTAAGATACAAATTTTCTTTAAGGTGTTGAATTTTTTTTAAAGAGAAGTTAGACCAAGTTTTAAAAAGATTTAAGGTGTTGAATCCTAAGTCATTTCTCTTACATACATATTTATTTATAACGTGGAATGTCTCCAATTATAATTAGATTTTCTACTTAAACTGGTTTTTTTATTAAAATTTGATATCATTAATAAATAAAAACTAAAGATGATTTATATGCAAGAATTGTATTGTAATCCAAAAATCTTTTCTTTATTAGAAATTTTTATGAGTTAAGTAATAGGCAATTAAAAATATTTAGTCTTACAAATTTTATGTTATAAATGTTTATTCTTAAGAGAATGTGTTAAATTTTTAAATCAACAAAATAAGAAGATTGAAATATAAAAATATTGATCTCTTAAAGTTTTAGGTGAAAATATGGAAATTTTAACATTATTAGATTCTTCTTTGCCAATTCTTCCTGAAACTGCAACAGTGGACTTGGCTAGATGTCCCTCCTCCAAAATATTAGCTTCGCGACAACGTGCTTGCAAGTGGCATAAATGTTACTTTAAAATATTATGACAAATATATCGTTAATTATTTCGTATAGATATTAATAAAATCCTAAAGATTGAATATCATTATAAAGTTGAAACCTTTTAGATTTAAAATATTTAATTTAATTAAAAATTATAACAAACTTGTAATTTGTAGAGAGTTCCTATCACCTTCCCTTCCCGCCTGCCTACCTAGTACGTCCTCTTCTAAGCCTCACTTTCTCTTGTACTTTACCTTCTTTCTTCTATCCTACCTACCTAGTACCTCATCTTCTAACCCTCACTTTCTCTTGTACTTACCTTCTTTCTTCTATCCTGAACTTCTGTTCAAATTTAACGAACATTTCCGTCTCTCAATAAATTGGCATGTTGGAAATTGGAATACCTTATGTTTGCGGGGCCAGAGTTATCATGAAGAATAAAGTTTTGAATTATAATTTAGAGCGCCACTTAAACATTACAATGTTTACGGAGATATACTGACTAGCTCTTTCCAAATCCAAATGCACTGCGGCAGAAAGAAACTAATTGATTTTTGTGTCGTTGTGGAATAGAGATCAAGTAACCATTACGTTATTTCGTTGTCAAAACCGAGAAATATCCTATTTATCGTACACTTGAGTGCCATTTATTGACAACGTGGTTGCATCAATGGCATTGACAATTGACATTGTGTTAAAATTTTCTCAATTTGCTGTATTTCGTAACGGCTCACCTAGTTGACTATGTTGGCTTAAATCTCATACGGGTAAAGAGAGAATATACAAACTACATAAGGAGGCATATGTTTAAGGTTTTACACATTTTAAAAATCTCTTTCTCATAATTTTGTGTATAATTCTTGGTATTTATTGTGAGATTTTCCTTTTATAATATTTATTTTCTATAGTAGAAAGTTTTTTATTCTTGTCTGTAATTTTCCCCCATATTCATTGAAAGGTTTTCTATGTTAAATTTTATGTATCTTTTTTATCTCAATTTCTTTTTTATTTGTGTGTTTGCTCTATATGGTGGAGTCTATTTTCTATCAGTGGTATCAGAGCCTAAGGATTGTTCAAGTATACTATGTGGTTGCAACATAGTCTAATCTTCCACATCAAAAAAACGAGTTTTTCATTGGTGTTCTTACGGGTTAAGGGTGGTTCTTTTCTTGGGTTCTTGTTGTCATTTTTGGGGCATTTTTCACTGGTACTTGAGCTGATTGAGTGCATGTCTAGGAAAGTTTTGTTCTAGGAGACTGGGTTTTAAGTAGGATTATTTGTGACCCCTCCAACTTTTCTTGGGAACTTTCTTGGTATAATACAGTCTTATTACATATTAAGTGGACGTAACTCGAGGCAGATTCCTTTTTAATGTGAGAGAGTGAGAGTCAATTCTTGTTATAGAAGCAATATTGACCAAATTTGATATTACAAAGTTTTACGGTACAAAGTTCTCATTATGGAATTGAAGATGAAGGCAATATTAGTAAAAGATAACTGTTTGGAGACATTAGTGCTAGGTTAGCTGGTGAATGTTATCGCTTGTAACCAAATATAAAAAGAAACTAACTTCCTGCAACAAAATTTAATGTAGCAGTGGAAAGTATAGATAGAAATTCAGATGTTAATAGTTACACAATAAAAGAGGTTTTAAATTGTGAATTAAACAGAATTTAATTGGAATACAAAATTGAAAAAAATTAAAGTAAAACATTGAGAATTTAACAATCCATAAGAATAAATCTTAGTTTTCGATCTCCTTTATTATTTAGCTTGCGTTAATCATCGACACTAAAAATAATCAATTTATTAGTTAAACATTCATCGTGGTAAATTCTTTATCTATTTTTTCTTATATTTAGTTAACCGAAATATGTATTCGAATTAACCCTTATTAATCAATATCCTGGATACGATCTCAGATTTAATTAATTAATAACTTCATGAATCAAAAAAATTGACGAATTAGATATCATACATACGATATTTATTTAGCCAAGACAACTATTTTTTCTAAAATCATATCCCTAATGGAGTAGACAAAAATTCTAGTCGCTACTTTTGATTAAAAGAATTAAACGTCAACCTGTTTAATCTGACATTTGATTGAATAAAATCACAAATCAGTTGCGCATATAGCTATAAAATGGAACAATCAAATAATAACCCAAAAATAATTAATACTTGACTAATAAATTGATTCAAATAAAGAACGAAAGTCTCACAATATTCAAAGTTCAATGACTAAGATTTCGTAAAGCAAGATAAGAGTTTAGTTGCCCAATATCACAATTTTCCTAACTATTTGGGATTGTCATTGGTGTTTTTGTTGCTTGATTTTTCTCTTTTTCGGTTGGGCCTTGTTCTTCTTCTTTATTCATTTCTTGAGCCGCCACTCCTCTTGTCTCTACCGTAAGCTCTCTATTCTCCTCTCTTCGTTACTGTAGCTTTGATGGGACAATTAAAACTTGGGTCCAATTTACTATTCATGCCCCCTTAATAACCCCACACTTCTGCTACATCTACATTTCTTTCCTTTGGATTTTGTGTGTTGGTGCCTTGCTTTTTTTTTTAATCTATGCTATGTTTCAGGCTACTCTTTCATTTCTTCTTATTCACCCTTCTTTAATTAAAAACCTCTGTGTTTTATGCTGATATGCTTACATAGGTATCACTGCACAAGCCCATGTTTAGTTAGGTTCGACACTTTGTTCAACTCTTTTTGTCCCAAAATGTTCGCAGTTCTTTCTATTAGAGCTCACTAATGCTTAGATAATAGATTCAAGAGCAACGTGGCATATGACTCCTTGTAGAGATTAGTTTCACACTTATAAATCTATCTCTGCAGGATCTATGAACATGGGAAATGATCATGCCTTGGACATTGTTGGGATTGGCACCATCAAGTTGAAGATGTATGATGGTACAGTTTACACTATTCAAAATTTGCGATATGTGAAGAGCTTGAAGAAGAATTTATTATCTTTAGAACAATTGGATGAAATTGGGTGTAAGACCTCTAATCAAAATGGAGTCATAAAGGTGATCAAAGGAGCGCTTATAGTCTTGAAGGCAAAAAGGATTACTACAAACTTATACAAGCTTATAGGAGAGACAAATATGGAAGCAAATACATCGATTGCATTGGTTAGTTCTGTAAAAAATGCAACAAAATTGTGGCAACGTAAACTTGACCAAATGTTAGAATAAGGATTAAAGATTCTTGCTGAGCAAAAACTATTTCCTGGTCTCACGAATGTATCATTACCCTTCTGTGAGCACTGCATTACAAGTAAGTAGTATAGACTAAAATTTAATACATCAAACTTTATAAGTAAAGATATTTTAGAATCGATTCACTCGGATGTATAGAAAGCACCGATTATTTTTTTGGGTGGAGTAAGGTACTTTGTGACCTTTACTAATGATTACTCCAGAAGATGTTAGGTTTATCCTATCAAGAGAAAGGGAGATGTATTTCCAACATTCACAACATTTAAAGCACAAATTGAGTTAGGGACGGGGAAGAAAATTAAGTACTTCAGGATTGATAATGGTAGAGAATATACTAGTTATGTGTTTTTTTTTGTAATCAAGAAGGCATTAAACGTCAATTCACAGTGCCTCAAACTCCTCAGCAAAATGGAGTAGCAGGGCGAATAAATAGAACTCTGATTGAAAGAACTAGAGCCATGTTAAGAACTGCAAGTATGGCAATGTCTTTCTGGGAAAAAGTAGTGAAGAAAGCCTACTATGTGATTGATTGATCACCAATAAGATCGATTGATCTGAAGACACCGACGGAGATGTGGACTAGTAAACTAGCAGACTATTTTCAGTTACACACATTTGGAAGTCCTATTTTCGTGATGTATAATACCCAAGATATCACAAAACTAGATCCAAAATCCAAAAAATGTAGATTTATAGGATATGCTGATGGAGTCAAGGGGTATCGACTATGGGATCCCACTTATCACAAACTCGTCATTAGTAGAGATATCATATTTGCAGAAGATAAACTGCAAGAGAAAGATCAAAATAGCACATCCAAAGAAAATTATGAAGTTTTAACGATTCAAGAAGAAAGAAAGAATGAACAAAAATATTCTATTGAAGTTATATAAGAACATGAAAAGCAATAGTCGGTTGAATCTGAAAATACAGAAGTTCGACGGTTAACCAATGAAAGGAGAATCCTAACCTAATAGTCTGATTATATTATGGAGGGTGATAATGCATATTGTCTGCTAACAGAAGATAGAAAACTATCAACATTCCAAGAAGCAACAAATAGTTCAAATGCATCACTTTGGATAACAACAATGAAGGAAGAAATAGACGCTCTTTATAAGAATAAGAAATGGAAGCTTATACCACTATCACAAGGGAGAAAGCCTATTGGCAGCAAATAGGTGTAGAAGATCAAACATAATAGTGATGATTAGGTAGAGCAGTAACGTGTAAGATTAGTGGTAAGAGGATATGCTTAGAAAGAAGGCATTGACTTTATTGAAAAATTTCAATTGTAGTTCATCTCAATACAATTTGGATTGTCCTAGCGATGTGTGCCACATTTGATCTATATTTAGAGCAGTTAGATGTAAATAATGCGTTTCCTCATAAAGATATTGAAGAAGAAATTTATATGCATCAACCAGAAGGTTTTGAAGAATCAGGGAAAGAGAACTTGGTTTGTAGGTTAAACATATCTTTGTATGGTTTAAAATCCCTGTGCATATTTCAAGAGGTTTGGTGATAATGATTTCATTGTATTATTGTTATATGTTGACGATATATTAGTTACAAGCCCTAGCAAAGATCGTATTCAAGATTTGAAGGCCCAGTTAGCTGGGGAGTTTTAAATGAAGGATTTAGGACTAGCAAACAAGATTATAGGGACACAAATTTATCGAGACATAAATAATAGGAAGATTTGGCCTTCTTAGAAGAATTACTTGAATAAAATCTTGTAACGCTTTAATTTGCAAGATTGTAATTTAATTTCTACACCTCTTCTTGTTAATTTTAAGTTATCCTCAAGTGAAAATCCTAGCAGTGAAGCAAAAAAGAAGGAGATGTCTCGACTACCATATGTATCAATTGTGGGAAGTTTAATGTTTGATATGAATTGCACAAGACCAGGTATTACACATACAATGAGAGTGGTTAGTCGTTAAATGGTGAATACTGGTCGAGAACACTGATGGGATATAAAGAGGATCCTAAGATATATTAAAAGGACCTCAAATGTTGTTTTATGTTATGAAGGATCTGAATTTATTGTCGAAAGATATGTTGATTCTAATTTTGCAGTCAATCTTGATAAAAGAAAATTTACTACAGGCTATGTATTTACTATTGCAAAGGGAGTTGTAAGTTCGGTGTCTAAACTACAGACAATTGTAGCATTATCTACAACAGAAGCTGAGTATGTGACAATTACACAAGCTTGCAAGGAATTGATTTGGATAAATATGTTTTTGGAGGAACTTGGGCACCTACAGGAGAAAATCCCTTTATATTGTGATAGTCAGAGGTCTTGCATATTGCAAACACTACAACAAACATGACATATAGTAACACTAAACGGTAACACTTTTGACAATATGTTATAAAATACCTATCTACGGTAACATTATATCTTTGAAAGTTATGATTTTTAATTTGATAAGTAACATTTAATGATTTTGTAACATATAATTTATCATCGATAACAATTTTTTAAGTGTTACTAAACATTATAAAAGGTTACTATTTTACGATGTTATGAAAGTGATGTAAAATAA
>JAOSBK010000003.1:733656-743699 GCA_027568895.1 Erythroxylum shatona
CAGGGGATTAAGTCATGTTCATAGAATTATTTTTTCGTGGAGTATTTAGATAAATTGGTTTATATTTTCTTTTGATTTTGTGTTTGTAATTTATGGTTTCAATGAATACCATCATGTATATATAATTAGAGGTGTTGAAGTGTTAAAACGGGAACTACTTCAAATTTGTTGTTAATAACCAATTGAAATAATTTTCTTCAACCACGTATTTATTTAGTTTTTATTGTATAAATTTTAGCGACCAATTTGAATTATTTTTGCAATCAATTTTGGTTATTGGCAGGTATATATTAGGAACCATCCAAATTATTTTTGCGACCAAGTTTTGGTGGCTAACACATACATTCTAGTGACTAATAATTAATTTTTTGTTGCTAAATTATAGTGAATATAATACAATTTATGACATTAAAACTATAGCAACAAATTATTTGGTTGCTAAAAGTAAATTTTTAGCAACAGCATATGTCGTCACAACATGGTTACTAAAAGAAATTTAATACACTATTTATTGCAACTAGATAAAAATAACTGCAACCAATGACTTGGTTGCTATAAGATTATTTTTTACCAACAAAAATAATTTGGTAGTAGTATGAATAGCTATAGTAACCGTTGACTTGGTTGCTATAAGATTATTTTTTAGCAATAAAAATAATTTGGTCACAGTATGTATAATTATAGCAACCATTGACTTAGTTGCTATAAGATTTTTTTTAGCAACAAAAATAATTTGGTCGCAGTATGCATAACTATAGCAACCATTCTAACATTACAGCTACCATGAAATTTTACATTAGCAAGTATAAATTTGGTAGCAAATAATTCTACCTTTATTGACCAATTTTAAATGGTTGTTAATAATACATTTTTAGCGACCAATGTAATAACTCGTCACTGAGCACTTTTAGTAACAACCCTATAGTGACCACCTGTGACCAACCGAATTTGGTCACTATAACTTTTAACAACCATTTTATGACTTTTAGCAACCATTAATAATAGTTGCTGAAACTAATTTTTCTTGTAGTGATACCACTTTGTTGCGACTAACTATCTAGCGTATGAAAACAACCGGAGAATAAACAGAGAAAGTTGAGAGAGAAACTAGAGTGAGAAAGTTTAATGCAAACAGGGGAGAACAGAGGATAAGAACTCAGCAATCACTGAGACTTTTAACTGAGATCGAATGCGTATTTATAACACTTCAATCCTAACTGTTTTCTAACTGTTCTTGATTTCTTGATTTTTTGCTTCTTTTATTCTTTACGTCGTCTTTTCTTCGTACGTCATTGCATGGCTGAGCATGGGCGTTGCTCCTGTCGGAATTTCTGAGACATTTATTCTACAGTATGTAAAGCATCTTTTTCAAGTGGCAGGTAGAATTGGACTGACAAGCATATATAAGAACAAATACAAAGTCAGTTATAAGCCGTAGCGTTGAAATGATCAGTAACGAGAAGCAAACACCAAACGTTACATGGAATTAGACATAAAAGAACACATTCAACAACATTGGTTTCGGAGGGTCGTTTACGAACTTGTCCCACAGTAATGGCGTTTTGTAGAGTTTGGTTTCTGTCTTTATCTTTAAGTATGATGCTGACAGACTTTTGTGATGTTATATGGGCCGGTCTTCAATAATGCAACTGTTCTGTTCCAATTACGTAGTTTCAACTTTATTTTTGCCCTGATAAGATAACATTTTACAGAACCCACCTGAACTGAAAGTGAGAGCGAAGGGTGTGGAAACTCTAATATCCAAAATGTAACTATTTACATTTTAAGTGTATTAAAGATGAATGTAACTCATATCTTACCTAATTAAGCACACATCCAATACGAGCAGTTTTAGAAGTGGTGATGAGCCGACCTCGCTTCTATAATTGAATGTCTAAGCCACCAAACGTCAACTAAAAGCATGATTTGAGTAACATCAACTAAATTGATTGAAAGAAAAAGGTTCAATTGATTGTCTAAGCCACCTAACATCAACTAAAATACACATGCTTGAGCTCTCAGTTGGAGTTTATCTCTCCCTCGTTTTTGTGAACTAACATAGCATAGACAACCAAAAGATTTGAGGCGGGAATAAGGTTTTACTCTAAAAGATGCTTCATATGTAGTTAAACCTTTCAACACTGGAGAGATATTTATTTATCAAGTATGTAGCTGTAAGCAAGCACTGACTCCACAGATATAAAGAAAGATTGGATTGAAATAACAAAGCCTTGCAGACTTCTAAAAGATGACTATGTTTTCTCTCAACCACACCATTTTGTTGAGGTGTATCTCTCACAGATGTTTGATGTAAAATACCCTCTTCTTGAAAATAATCTAAAGCTTCCTTACTAGAGCCTAACTACGATGCATTATCAGCTCTGAAGACATTAACAATTAAAGAAAATTGAGTTTTGATCATACAAACAAAAGCTTTTATCATAGTGAATGCACTGCTTTTATTATTAAGAAGATGTGTCCATGTGACTCTTGAATAATCATCTACAATGGCTAGAAAGTATTTGCAATCTTTGAAAGTGGATGTATGATAAGGCCCTCAAAGATCCAAATGTACAAGATCAAAAGGTTGTACAAAACGAGAAATACTCAAGGAAAAAGGTAATCTTGTTTGTCCTGCTTTTGGATAAATCATACAAGGACTAGACAATGTTTTACTTATTTTACACCCAAGATCAAGATTACAAACTCTATCAATGGGAAGATGTCCAAGCCTATAGTGCCACAATTGAGTATTCAAAATACTAGTTCTTGACACGGATGCACTGATAACAAAAGCACAAAGAAGTTTACAAGAACACAACACAATAGAAGTGAGCCACTTAGAACTAGTAGAATTACAAACTCCTCTTCAAAAATCTGTTTGTAAGAAATAAAGTCCATTTTAAACTTTACCAAGCACCTGTGGCCTCTTCATTGAAGGGGCCTGCAAATAGCAATAAGAAGGTGTGAAAAGAAGAGTACTTTGCAGATTTTTCAGTAATTTTTCAACAGAAATCAAATTAAAATGAAATTGTGGAACATATAATACATTTTGCAGAACCAAATGTTAAGCAAAATGTACCGTGCCACCTGAAGCAACTTTCACTTTATTTCCATTTGGTAGGATAACAAGAAAAGGTTCTTTCAAGGGTTTAAGATGAACAAAAAATTGTTTATTGTGTGCCATATGATTTGTAGCACCACTATCAACTATCCAAGGTCCATCAGTCATTCCATAAGACAAACACTTAAAATCACCAATGGAATTACTAAGATAACTACTAGATGTACCTGTAAATGTTGTTAAAGCACTTGCTTCTTCAGCTCCTAAAATTTCATCGATGTTAGTCTGCTTCAAGAGATTCACCAGATGAACAACTCCTTGTAGATAGACGTTTAAGAAACATCAACTACTTGTTCGTTCACTTGAACATGTGCTGCAACTTTCTTTCCTTTTCGAAAAGTGAAATGAGAAGGATAACCATGAAGTTTATAACATTTGTCTATGGTATGCCCTATCTTTTTACAATATCTACACTCCACATTCTTATTGTCTCCTCTGTTACCCCTAGTACCATTCTGAAAAATTTCCCTTCCTTTACTGACATTTACATGAAAAGATGCATTTTTTCCAACAAATTGCACCTTTGAATTCACCTCTCTCTGCTTTTCCTCTTGAATTAAAAGGGCATAAGCTTGTGCTATTATCGGCAATGGTTTCATTATCAAAATATTTCCTCTAATTACCACATAGCTTTCATTCAATCCCATTAGAAACTGAATCAGTCTTTGATCCTGCTGGAATTTTGCTATTTGTGAAGCAGTTCCACATGCACAAGGTGGTATAACACATAAACTAAGCAGCTCATCCCAAATCTTTTTTATACGAGTGTAATATGCAGCAATACTACTAGCTCCTTGAGAAATGACATCAGTTCTTTTTGAAGTTGAAACAATTGAGTTCCATTACTTTGTTCAAAACGATTCTCTAACTCAATCCAAAGTTCTCTTGCACTATTACAATACAAAATGTTGACACTGGGTCCCTCTTTACGTGGAGGGACGCCAGTATTGAATCAAATATTGCGACACCGATTTCGATGCCGTAATAGTTGAAAGAAATTTAAAAAAGGGAGAAAGACAGCTGCTTTGCAGCTATCTTCAGGTGGCGGAGTGCCTATCTGCTTCAGAAACAAAATACAGAAAATCAGAGAGAGAAAAATTCAAAGAGAAAATCAGAGCAAATCAAGTGCTGTGAAGTTAGGAAATATATTCCTAAAGGGTTGGTGAGTGACAAAATAGTGAGATTAATATTTTTAGGTTGGGAAACACCTTATGAGCCACTATTTTGATTTATCTCTGTATACCCATTATTTGTAATAGTGGAAGAATTATTCTGAGTTTTGTCCGTGGACGTAGCCCAAAGTTAAGGGTGAACTACATTAAAAATCCTGTGTCCATTTTGCTTATTTTATTTTTCCTTTTCACAAAATACACCCGCTGCGCCCAACAACATCTCCATGGAAAGGTTTTACTGTGTATTGTGAGCCACCAAACAAGCTCGAATATGATTCACTGTTCTACTAGCTAGCTGGTATTTCTCTTGTTTTTCATATGTGAATCTCCTTCGATTTCTCTCGCTCTAAATGTTATAAATGGTGATGATGAAGGCTGCTTTGTACAGTGTCGAATTGAGGTGACCTTGTTTAGAATTTCTGATAGCCCATCCCAAGACGTGCTCCCAACTATATCCATTGTTATTACATGGTAACACGTGTAACGTCCTACTCCAAATAGTTTTGAAAAAACGACATTGAAAGAACAAATGATCTCTGTCCTCAACCTCTCTGTTGCATAGCAAGCAAAACACATCATCGCTTCCATGCCATTGGTTTTTTGTTTGGATTCTATTCCTAATTACAAGTTAAGTAATAAAAGAAGCTTTAGGACATGTAAAGTATTTCCATATAAGAGAGTACCAAATGACCTGTGTAGTAGTGTTAGTGAACAGTTTGTGACAAGATTAATTAGTGCACTGTCCATTCAAAGTCAGTGTCCATGTTAATGTATCCTCACTTGGAGCTGTCAGCAAAGTAGGGAAGTGAGCAGCCAGAAGCTGAAACCCTCTGAAGCTGCCATGCCATGCTCGATCCTTAATTAGGGAAGAGACTCTAAGCTGAAGTGGCACTCGATATCTAAGGTGATAAAAAAAATCGTTGAATGCACCAAAGGACTAATGTCCAACCAATTATCATACCAAATTCATGTCTTCTCTCCATTTCCAATTGTATGTTTGATACATGGATATATCATATGTCTAAGTTCATCATTTGTTGGAGTAACCAAGATACCTCCTTGGAAAAATCAGCTATCCAAATGTTCATGTGCCTCAAATAGAATTCATGTAACCATATAATCCAAAGCGCATTATGTTCGATCACGACTCGCTAAGTACTCTTGCACATTAAGACATTTTGCATTTCATAGATGGACATGATTCCCAGTCTACCATATTTCTTAGGGACTGTTACTTCAGACCATTTGAGCTTCTTTTTTCTTGAGTCATTAAGTTTACTAAACTATAATTAATTTTTGCAAATTAATAAGTTCTTATAAACTAAAATAAATAAATAAATATTTATTTAACAATCTTTTTTAATTAAACTTTAAATTTTTCGATAAATAAGGGCAATTTCTTTTAATCATATTTTAAATTTTTAAATTTTATTTAATCTTTATCCAGTTTTATGTCAGTCTAATATTTTTAAATATTTTAAATCTTAATCTTTTTGTCTTATTGGATTAACTTTGAAGACACTTTTTTCATCTTTTAACTACTCTCAGGCACTTCGCTTAATTTTTGGTTTGTACTTTTCGAACTTCCATTCAAATAGTATAACACAATGGTACATGCAACAAGAAAATGAATCCTTTATACAAAGTTAATAACTCACATATTATTACATTGAGGGAGAGTTTTGGAGCAACTTTTACTTTTTTGACCAGAAGGTTAAATGTTTGAATTATCGAAACAATCTCTTTATAAAAAAATACACGTATATCGATAACCTTTTCAGACTCTCGTAAAGCGGAAAATCTTGTATATTGGATGCATTGTATATTGTATACATACATTATTACATGAACTTTTGTTTAGAGCGAAAATAGATTACTTTAGCCATTTAGGCCAATCTCAATTTTGTTTTTACATATTATGCTATTCTATTGCATGAATATAATTAAATCTTAAAAAATAAGCTATTTATAAGTTATGTAGGCGTAAACTTGATTAGATGTTATTGGATAAAGTATGCTTTTCTAGAAATGGGAAAATTTTTTGATGCTTTCTTTTTCATTTTATAATAATAAAATCCTCGGCTCTAATTTTAAGTGAATGGTAAATAAATTGATAGAGAGTGCTGTAAGTAAATTATTTAACGAAACAAGGATTAATTTTAATAAATTCTATTTAATCAATATTTATAAATTTGACACATCATTATTTTCGATTGTCATCTTTTAAATATAAAAAATTATGGTAAAAATATAGATTTCTCCTATATTTTAAGAAACATTAGCAAATTCTCTTGTTTTTAAATTTTCTCAAAAATTTTGGCTAAAAGATAACAATAATATAAATACATTATGAATATTACACTTTTACTAATCAAATATTATTTACATGACAATTCAACTTATCTCTTAAGTTCAAATATAATTAATTAAATTTGACTCAAACTAATAATTTATTATAATTATCGTAAATTATTAATTTAAATCAAATTTAATTAGTTTACGTTGGATTTAATAGATGATTTGAGTTATTATATTATTAGTGGCTTTTGATTAATCCATATATG
The DNA here is from genome assembly GCA_027568895.1 of Erythroxylum shatona. Lineage (NCBI taxonomy): Eukaryota > Viridiplantae > Streptophyta > Magnoliopsida > Malpighiales > Erythroxylaceae > Erythroxylum > Erythroxylum shatona. The sequence goes on from JAOSBK010000003.1 coordinate 740,517, forward strand.
ATATTCATAAAGTATATGTTTTGTTGTGATTTTTTAATCGAAGAAGTTTTTTGAAGAACTAAAAACCTAAAAAAAAAATTTTTTGAAAATTTTAAAGATTAGTAAAATTTTCTAAAGCTTTTTAAAGTGCAGGAGATATCTATTTCTTTTAATCCAAAAATTATCTTAATATGACTTGAATTAACACCTTTAAATTGATAGCCACATTCGAAACAAACTTTAGATCATTTCGAATAAATTCCATCTTCCAAGTATAAAAAATGATTGCTTTTGACCATTCATCACAAGTGCAAGAGATCGACCTCTTCAAGGAGTGAATTTGAAGGGGAATGGTAAAGAGATGAATCAGACAGATCAAACTTTCACTTGTCACCAACCAACGTTGTTGATGCCACCATTTTCCAGTACTCTACGAACCTAACTATTTCTACTTATAGTGAGAAATGAAACAACAAAACATTTTCTAATGATTACAAAGCTCCTGAGTTACAGTGATGGATTCTTAATTGTTCCAAACTTTGCTAGTATCTCAATCTACCATTCTTACTTTTATAGAAGAAAGGGAAATTCAATTACCTGTGCTTTAGCTTCCCAATCAGTGCAAAGGGTAGTTGCTCCCTTCTGGTCAGTAACCATTTTGTGTGAATCTGCAACTAACCTTCCTCCTTCTTTTGCTTTATTGTTTATTTGTTCTTTAGATGACAACACCATATATTATGGTTTGATCCAATATTGAATCAATTAATTACGCACAACTTCTCATTAATATTTTTAAATTATTAAATTATAACTAAAATTGGGTATTAAATAGAAAATAATTGGTAATAAAAGATTCTTTATTAATTAATTTTGATTTATTAATTAAATTATTTTTTTGAAAGTTGAAAGGAAATATCATTAACTATAGTGAAACAATATACAACATTACAATGAGGCCTCTACTAGATGGTCGAAAAAATTACTTTACAATGGCAAAATACAAAAGTTGTGGCAAAAGAGTCAGGGCAAGAGAGCTATAAGTTCCAGCTGCTAGCTTTCAATCTGTCAAACAAGTTCTAGAGTTCTGATTTCATTGGTGATATTTGCTGCAAGTTGGTGTTTACAAGTGTGTTCCTGCCTGTATAACCTTCGATTCCTCTCCCTCAAGATGTTGTAAATGGTAAGGGTAAAAGCTGTTGCAATTAGTGGGGCGTCCTGTTTCCGTCGTTGAGAAACACTTATGAGCCAGTTTAGCATAGTAGACCAGTCGAAAGAGTTACAGAAATCGCCTAGGCGGTGAAGCAGTTGATTCCATATAAAGTATATATATGTGAAGAATAAATGGTTTCTATTTCCAGCACAAATAGGATCAAAATTCTCATACCATCTATCTTTGGTGCTTAACCGGTTGTACATTGCACCTTGCATGTCCCTCTGATAGAGATCCCGAGTAGGCAACGGAGGCTCCTGAAAAAAATAAATGCCTAGGCGGGCCATGAGAGCTAGGGCGCCCAGGTTATCTGCACTTTGGTTCCTTTTACAGTGCACGTGTTGGATGTTGACCAGTTTTTGATTACGAGCCAAGTGATAATAGAGACAGGTGGGCTAGGCTTTCTTTCCAAAGAACCTTGGACCAAGGAACTGTGTGATTCAACTCGAAGACTGCGATAGCAATATTTGTTTGCAAAGAGTCCTCTAGGATGAGGTTTCCAGACCTAAAATTGGGAAAAGTATAGTTTTTTACTTCTATTCTTTGGTATATTAAGATATTAATTAATACTAAATGATTTACTTTACATCATCATCATCATTATCATCCAGTCTGAAATTCTGCAATGAAGCAGGGTCTGGGGAGGTCCGATAATACGCAACCTTACCCTTACATAATAAAGAGGCTGTTTCCGGTGGACCCACATGCAAATGAGACAATATATAAATGATACAAGTAACAAAAACAATACAGAAAACGTAAAATAAATGAAAATACAAGTAAATGAGAAATAAAAGCACTAAAGAAAACTGATAAGAACACTAATAACCAAAAATAGTAAAACCACAAAACTAGGAGTTAGACAACGCAATAAAATAATAGTAAAAAATAATAAATATATAAGAATAATAATAATAAATAAATAAAATTAGGTAATTACTTAATGAAAAATACACGAAATTATTAATAGAAAAAAAGGGTGATATAGCGAATAATAAAAGCTAACTGAGGAGATTGTAAAGACGTTTAGAAGAAAGATTGCATGGAAACTAAGGCCTGACTGAAAAGTGCATTAAAAAAATGCATGCTACAGGACGCGGACTAAGAAGGTTACCACGTTAGCCGAAACGTACACTGCCAGAGAGAAACCAAAAAAGAGCAAAACTAGAAAAGTTGCTAAAGCGTACAGAAGTTGTGAATGTGAAGGAGAAGCCTGTTAGTGTAAGAAATGAACATCAAGGTAACGACGCGAGAACGAAAGAACTTGAGAAGCGTTAAACGGTGGCTAAAATGCGTGGTACCAACGGTAAAACAACAGGAGAAGCTGACAGTTGCGTGTAGACAACGTCAAGGTGTCAGGAACGAGACATAGGATATGATGTGAGTTGCTAGGAGATCTGGATGTGGGAGAGAGTTCATCGATTGCTGTGCCTGCAGACCTACGTTCCCCCTCCCCTCCCATGAGCTACATGACTTAGCTTCTGCTACCACTTTCTAAGCCAAAAATCGCCAGTACCGATAAAACTACTGCCGCTTCACCACCGGCTACGGCACCATCCCCTTCCCCGGCAAGGCAGAGTGGAATGTTCTAAAAAAGGTAGCTTTCTTGCATGCAAGAGCTCGTGCGAAAATTGCATTTCACAAACTGCTTCTCTCAGCCCAATCGGATATCTCGCCAACGTTGGCACAAAAATATGGAGAGAAGCGAACTGCCTCGTTAGAAACCTAAAGCTTGCTTAGAAACGTGATGAGGGTTATCTAAAAGAACCTCTCCGGTGAATGACAGGCCGAGCAAATCTCGACCACGTAGCCGTCTAAAAAAACTATACGAAACAAGTGAACTATTCTGTAACCATGCAGAAATGTGCTCCCACGCTAGGACCCATAACCCAGATTTGCAGGTGGTCAAGACTAACTGGGCGTTTGGTTTGAGGGTTTAGGAATAAAGGAATGGAATAATTGTAAAAAATATTGTTTGTTTTGGAGTTTTCAAT
>JAOSBK010000003.1:764858-797660 GCA_027568895.1 Erythroxylum shatona
AAAAATTATCCTAATCCAATATCAATCTTAACCTTAACCGAAAAGAAAAACTTACTCACACATATTTATCAATGTAAGATAAATCATGGTCATAATATATGTTTGCATTGATTAAATTTGAATTAAAAATAAATTAAGAAAACAAATTAAAAACACCCCTTTTTCTGCGGCTGTATTCTTTCACGCTTCTGTCTTCAGCTGCAACTCTCTCTTGTATTCCTGTAAACAAACATCCACGCTGTCTCCTCTTCACGCACATGGTGTGGTCAGCCTTCTCCACCGCAGTTGCTTCATTTTTCTTCTCTTGAATCTCATTAACTCATGCTTCATTTCTCTCCTTATTGTGCCGCCAACTGCCTCAAGGAAATTGTGCCACCAACTCCAACATTTTCCTCTCCTCACCAGCAGCTGTCATGAATTTTTTTTTGGGCCACCACCAGCCTCCTTAGCCACTCCACGTAGCTGCCTCCAATCTTCTTACTTCAACATGCATATAGAGAGTGTTTTTGGGTGGTGTTATAACGTTGGTGTAGAGTTTTGGGAGTGCTCCACGCAGTTGCTTTTTTTTGTCTCCTAGCCACCAAAATGCTTTTGATATTTGAGTGGTTGTTGTCTTGAGAGCTGGTCCAACGTGAGTGATGGAGTTGTGTGAGTGATGGAGCCCAAAAATCCTCCTCCAGCCTCTTACGTAATCTCCTTTATTCTGTCATTTCTCCATGGCTGCTCAAGTCCACTTGGAGTCTCTCAATGGTTGTTTTTTTTTTTATTAACGTCAGTCATAGATTGAGTGCTGTCAATCACTTATTCACGCCTAATATCACGTATAAGCACCGCCATCTTCTTCATTCCTTTGTCTCTTATGTATTGAAGGTCCATAATGTCATGCCCTCCTTTATTTGCTGCCACCACTACCTTTGTTTTCTCTTATATATTGAATGTTTTTCAAAGACTTTTGGTCCCACACAAATTCATGCTCTTTGTCCCTCTCTGCGCACGCCTCCAGCTGCTTGCATCTTCTCTCTATTCAATGTCCACCAGGTGTCTTTGCTCTTGTTTTATTCTACAACTAGGTGTCAACGTTATTGGCCACCAGCTGCTTTCTTTTTAGTGGAGAATCTCTTCCTTGCCTTAAGCTTTCAACCCACGCACGCCTCTCCTTTTGAATTGATGGAGAGTGTTTTGTCTTACTTTGGAGGCTATCTTTTGTCCGTAATTGAATGCCTTGGTGAATGGAAGTGGCGTGACGTTGATCCTTGGCTGGTCGGAATAGATTTTTCAAGGTCAAATTTGACAGTGCATAAAAACTAAATGGTCATGATTTAGGGGCTAAAATTTTATCAGTGTTTTCGTATTTGAGTCAACTTCAATACGAGACTTGAATCACAAGATTTTGCCATCTGAATCAAAAGTTATGATCAAAAGATCTTTCTGACCAACCAAAATATGATGCAAATTTCGTGAATTTATTTCTCCTAAATTTCAGCTCAGAAAAATCTGCAATTGGTCCCAAAAAATCCGTCAATGAGTCTAGAATTTAAATATGAAATTTTAGAATTTTTAGATAAACCAATCTTGAGATAAAAATCCCACAACGATTAAAGGTCAAATCTGCCAAAAACCGAAAAACAATGCAATTCGAGTCTATTTGATTCATTTTTGCATTTGACATCAACGAACCTTGAATAATGCTAAAACGTGATAAACCAGCCATAGATGAACATAAAATGAATGTAAATGACTATGATTTAAGTTCTAAATAGCCACTCAAAATGTCCATTAACATCCAACAAAATTTTGTAGTTGTAAGAGCAAGAGTATAATATTATGCTTCAATATTGGATCAAGCAATAGTTGGTTGTTTCTTAACACTTTAAGAGATGAGATTGAATATGAAAAAGATGACGTAACCAGATGTAGAACGGTAATCATCAAGATACCCAGCCCAATCAGTATCACAATAAGCATGGAGATTGAGAGAATATGATTTAGTGAAGTGAATGCTATGAGAAGATGTAGACCTAAGAATTCATTTGACTACAGTCCAATGGACATCAATAGGACAATGTAAAAATTGAAAGACTTTGTTGACAGTAAGCTGAATGTCAGGATGAGTGATACAAAGCTATTGTAGGGCACCACTAGTGCTACAATATACTCAGTAGCATCAGATAAAGGATAACCATGATTTTTAGACAAAGGAAGGGTAGGGGTAAAAGGTGAGGGTGTAGGTTTAGAAATATTGAGATCAGTGCAAAAAAGTAGATCTTTGATGTAGGTTTAAGTAAAAGACCAGTGCATGTAGGGAGAGCCTCAATGCTAAAGAAGTGATGAAGTGGACCTAAGTCTTTAATTGAGAAGGTAGTGTTGAGATTAGTAATAAGAGTTGTTATGAACGACGGTGAAGAACCTGTAACCAATATATCATCCACATAAACTAAAACAAAGGTTGTGTGATTAGAGGTGTTGTGAATAAACAAGGAAGTGTCAGATTTGGCTGAAACAAAACAAAGATCAAGAAGATTTTAACTTAACCTATAAAACCAAGCTCGAGGAGCTTGTTTCAAGTAATATAAAGCTTTATGGAGATAACATACATGATGGGGTTGGTTAGGATATGTGAACCCAAGAGGTCGAGACAAAAAAGTTTGTTCTTGAAGATGATTATGAAGGAAAGCTTTGTTGACATCAAGTTGACAAATAGGTCAAGTATGATGTAAAGTAAGAGTAAGAACAATGCGAATGGTAGTGGGTCTGACAACAAGACTAAAGGTATCAGTATAGCAAATTCCAAAAGTCTGATCATAATCTTTAGCGACCAATCAAGCTTTAGCGACCAATCAAGCTTTATGACGCTAAATGGAGCCATCAGGACTTCACTTGGTACAAAAGATCCATTTATAACTAACAATGTGCATTTGGCGGAGGAGGAATGAGAGTCCAAGTATAATTGCGATGGAGAGCAGTAAACTCATCAAGCATGGTTTAACACCAGTGTGGAAATTTATTTGCTTGAGTCAAGGAAGTGGGATCAAAAGTGGTAATAGTTGTTGAATAGGTGATATAATCAGCAAACGAGCAAGGAACATGGGTGTAATCATGTGTGTGAGTGACCATAGGATGAGAGGACGGTGGTGGAGGAGTAGGGGATGATGGAGAGGAGGTGGAGGATGAGTAGTGGTAAAAGGTAAAAGAACAGTAGGAGGAAATTGGGTAGAAGATAGATTAGACGAGATTGTGGAGTAGTGAAAATCATGTTAAAGGAAACGAACATGACGAGAGATATAAAATTTGGAAGTTTGAGGATCAAAACAATGGTAGCCTTTGTATTTGGAGCAGTATCCTAGAAAGATATAGGGAGTTAATTTAGGTGTGAGTTTATCAGCTCTGGTGGAGCCTAAAAAGGGAAAGCATGTGCATCCAAAGACTTGAAGATGAGAGAGATTAGGTTTGGTGTGAAAGAGTATTTCATGAGGAGACTGATTAGTAAGACCAGGTGTAGGTAGAAGATTGATGAGGTAAACAATAGTGGAGAAGGCTTCATACTAAAAAAATTAAGGTAGAAAGGTATGCAAAAGGAGGGTAAGTTTTGTTTCAGTGATATGATGAATTTTATGTTCGGCAAAACCATTTTATTGTGGAGTATAAGGACAAGAGATACGATAAGTGATGCCATGGGTAGCAAGAAATCAGGCAAAGACACCATTGATGAGTTCTAAAGCTCCATCACATTGTAAAAATTTGATAGCGGTAAACAAAAGATTTTTAGTTGTTATTTTAAAAGTTTGAAAACATAGAAGAGCATGTGAATTTTGTACCATAGGAAAAACCCAGGTAAAACGAATATAATCATAAATAAAGATAATAAAGTATCGATATCTAGAGAAAGAAAGAGATGGGAAGGTTCCCAAATATCACTGTAAATGAGTAAGGGTTGTGTAGAAAGACGAGATGATACTGGAAATGAAAGGCTAACACTTTTTTCTTTAAGACAAGAACTATAAGACTTAATAACATTTGAGTTGACTAGTAAAAGAGAAGATAAACTAGATAACATGGAATGACACGAATGACTAAGCGTTGATGCTACAGATCCAAGGAGGTAGTAGTAGCATTAAGGGAGATGTGATTTCGAAAACACAATCTAATCTTCAAGGGATATAAATTATTGTGGATGGAACTTGCAAGGAGCAGTATCTTAGTTTGAAGGCCCTTCACAATGTAACCAAATGGATTAAATTTAATAAGACACGAATTATTAAAAACAAATTTAACAACAGATAATCAATATTTGGTAATAGTAGGAATAACCAAAATATCATGAAGATGGAGAGGACAAGAAGAATTTGATATAGTTAATTTACTGTTAGAGGAAACGGGAAAAGTTTGTCCATTACTGACAACTACTTGGTTGGACCCGTCATACAGGGAAACGAATTCCACATGGTGAGAATAGGGGTCATGTGAGCAATAGCTCTAGTATCAGGTAACCATTCAAAGATTATATTGGTGTGAAGATGTGATGTCTGTGTTAGGTTGAACATTCATCGCAGTAAATGTTGCAGAAAGATTGTTATTAATATATCGAGAATCATAATTGCGATTACGAGACTCAGAATAGAGAAAACAACAATGGGTAGCAATGTGGCTCCATTTCCAACAAATTTGACATTGTGTGGGTGGTTTAGTGAACCTAGAAAAATGACTTGAATTGTTGAGGTCAAGAGGTCTGATGTGGGGATCCATCAGGGCAGATGGGCCCAAGAGATTGTGGAGGCCCATTTGAGGTAGAATGCAAATTAATTGAGGAATTAGGACAAACCCACGATGTAGAGGGAGAGGAGTCGAGCCTCCCTTTACAATGCCTGCCGCCACCTCTACTGCACCCATCGTGACAACCACCAGTGTGAAAGATGAAGAGAGTTGTGTCAGTTGGTGGAGAAGAGTGATACAATAGCAACCTCTGTTTGTAAATGAGAAGCTTGGCGTGAAGCTCGGAGAATCGCGAGGGAGCTCGCGATGCTCGACGATGGTGATAAAGGAGTCATAGTCAACGGGTAGCCCATCAAGGTTAACAGAACTAGATCCTCATCAATGAGCCTGTCTCTAACAGCTTCTAGTTCATCTGCTGTGGTGGAGAGAAGAGAAAGAAAATCCGAGATGGTACTGGAGTCTTTCTTCAAAGTGTGGAGGTGGCAATGGAGAAGAGAACATTGGGAAGTTGATTGTTGCATGAAATGGTTTGCAAGTCCAAATCAGAGCACGCAAACAGTTTGGTAGCTGAGGGCCAGTCATTCGGTTGATGGGGGAAAGTGAACCGTGAGGAAGCAGTAGACAAGACGCTCAAATTTATGCCATTTTTGAAAGTCTGGAAACGAAGATTTTGAGTTGGAGCTGCAGCTGGTGGGGAGATGGTGCCATCTACATATAAGGTTAGATGTAATTAAAATAGCCTCAATTTGATTTTTCCAAACCAAATAATTTGTGGAATCTAATGGAGTCATGAGGAAATTGGAGATTTGATTGAGCTGTAATGTGGGTGTGTTGATGACTACCATTGATTGTGTGATGAAATTGTGTTGCAAATGCCTTTCGAGATAGTTCTATTGAAGTGTGGATTGGCTTTTAGAGATGTTCATGTTGTAGCTCAAATTCTAGTTAACCTTCTGAACATTGTTAGATTTATTTTCTGGAGATGTTGGTGTTGTGTGGGTGGATTTGTTTTCTGGAGAAGTTGTGTGTGATTATCTTGTAAAAAAAAAAGTGCTCGATTGTGAGCTCTAATACCATGAAAGATGAATAAATGTATTGTTGTAACATCCCATGCTCGGGGCTAGACCCCAGAATTATGAACTGAGCGTACTGTGAGCAATTAGAGTGCATTGCATGCTCATGCATCATTGTATATTCACACATATGTGAATATTTATTGTTGACATATTTAAAAATAATTGTTCATGCATTCATTGACATTTTTCGGGTATAATTGACTGATTAACACGGGTAAAATGTGAATTGAGAACTATTTGTGTTACAAAATTTAATCGGAGACTATAAGTAATATTTCAGAATTTTTAGTGAACTTTAGGAATTTTTGGACTAGGAAAAATATTGAAATATAAACCAGTAAAATGATGACATATGGACTAATGATTTAGTGAAAAGTGTGTTACATACAAGAAAACACATAGTTACGTGTTTTAGATGGAAGGTTTTTTTGCAACTTTCTTTCTCGTTGTTCTTCACCGAGATAGCATTTTTATCAAACTTTCTTTTTGTTTACCCAACACCGAGCATCAAAGTGTTCTAGTGTCATTGATTCACTCTCTCCGTTGGCAATATTGCTGAATTACGTAAGTAACTTTGATGATGTTTTACAATGTCAATATATACATGCATGATAAGTTTAAGCAGTATAGTTTCGGTGAATGAATATGCTGTATGATTTAGATGAGGAATTGCATTTGTTCATATTTGAAGATAGCAGTAAGTGTATCTGGAATTGAATCTGAGTTTAATGAGAGTCGTGAAATTAGGAATTGCTGAAAGAATGAAAATACAGTAGTGAGAGAAAGCATGTGTGAGGTTTTGGTTTTGAAGATAAATATCATATAAGCTTGCATGAGATTGTACTGGAGTAGAAATACATAATATATGGTTAGGACCAAACAAATTAGTGGGAAGATATAAACAAAATGGAAGAAAATGGTCTAAGTGTAAGAGTGCATAGCCGTGCATGAGGATTGCACACCCGTGACTGAAGTTATGTTGGGTTATTTATAAGCATTTGCACGATCGTGCAATAAGAAGTGTAAAATAGACTATGTTTGAATGATTAAAAGCACGATCATGACTTTTGTGAAGGAGGTGCGATTGTACGATCGTGCACAAGCACAATTGTGACTTTTGTGAAAGAGGTGCGATTACACGATCGTGCAAAAGCAAGATTGTGCACTCGATAGCTCTTTCCACATTAAACAGTCTTGTTTCTTTTGACCATAACTTCTCTAGACCTTAAAATGACTTGATTCTTGAACCAAAATATTCCAAACATATTGTTCTACCTATCCATAAAAATTGGTAGCCTTATGAATTGATTTGAAAAAGATTGATTGAATGAAAATGAGGGAATCTATTGGAATAGTATGAATTGGAATATTTTACTGAACATACTTCGCTATTTTGAGTATATCTTAGTCTGCAGAGTTTCAAATGAGTTGATTCTTAATTCAAATGAAACTAGGAACACAAAGCTACAATTTTGTTGAAGAAGTCAAATTTTAATTCTAGTTTTAAGAATTCCAAATCTGTTCTAAAATTGAGTTATGAGTTCTGTTATGGCTTAAGAAAGAATGACATATTTAGAGTATAACTTTCAGTATATTAAATCAAATTGAATGATCTTAGTGTCAATAGCAACCTAAGATACAGAGGAACAATTGTCTAGAAGGAAGTGTTATTTAAATACTTCATTTTCTTGATCTTAATGATCATACACAGTTGTCCCGAATGGAATACTTTCAGAAACAGTTGAAATAGTGAATGAGTGATTGAGTTTTGGTACAATTGGAGTACAATTAATATGTACATCAATGTACGATATAAATATACCCGAGAATTTGTCATTGAACATGCATGATACATGAAACATTGATCAATGTGTTTATTATGTTACATAAGCGCTATAGTAATATGAAATTGTTTTTATTGCATATAGACGAGCAACTAGAACAACCGCTTCTAATTATTGCCAGAACAACAAGGCAATAGGCTTAAGGGAGCAACTGTGAGTAACCTAAGATGGTCTCACTTTATTTGTTTTGTATATTACTGAACTTTATTGCTATCTTATTGAACTGCACTGAAATATACTGAGTGTGTACTGAATTCTAGACAATGCTTGTTCGAGGTGTTTGATGCATGTAAAAATTATTGGAAGTGTTACTTGTATGTGAACGAGACTACCTAAAAGATTTTTTGATTCTTAATTGAAAAGTTGAATGCCGGACTTAGTTCGATGACTACTGTTACTGTGACTGTTATACTGTCATAATACATGCAAATGAAAGTGATTGAGTTTGATGACTGAATTGTGGCATGCATTTCATTCTTATGCATGTAATATAAAGGTAGTTGTGATTGGTGTTGCTACTGACTGACTAAGATTGTTATTGAAAGAGCTTAAAGCTTTGTGGTTAGAGCCTATGGTTCCCACTGAATACTGAGTCGGGTGTCCGCAACAGATACGGGAGATTGAAAAGACACACAGTCACAACACTGTAAAAATGAATGTGAGTCTCATAATTATAGCATTCATATATGATTGTAATTCATTGAATAATTTGCAAAGCTGTAATGAAATGATAGATTGAATGAACTGTTAACTGTACTACTACCTATTTGCAATATAACTTTATTTTTATCAAGTTGATATGAACTGTGTGACTGTATGCACTGTGTGACTTTATGAGGATTGTATTTTGTTACATGAGTGAACCATCGAGGATGGTTACTCGACTGAGTTCGCAAAACTCATCAAAATTACAATGTGACTTTCCAGGTTTAATAAAGATCTCCAGATAGGCAAATTGGAGTTAGCCACGGTATTCGAGTAAAAGTTCCAGGTCGGGATTAGTTCGCGCCTGCATATCTATTTCATTCTGTTGTATCAAAAGTGTAGTCATAAGTGTTGTTCAATGTGTATGAAAATGATCTTAAAATGTAATGTTATTATGACTACAAATGTTTTGTTTCTGTAATAGGCTTAAGTGACTACTGGAACTCTGATGAGTTAAATAACAATTGTAGTTCTTGTGATTGAAAATGTTTATAAATAAATTGGGCCAAAGTTGATTATTGATTTTTCGCATATCCACGTGTTGTACTAAAAAAAGTAATGAGTTTGATTAACTGACTGGCTTAACATACTACTCTTGTGGGATACGTATTCGGATATCACTCAGGATATTGGGTACGTGTCTTGTGAGAGTGGGGTGTTACAAGTGTATTTCTAATTGATTAATTACAAAGGTTTTAGGTCCATTATAGTTTATATATACCAATGTACATACATGTGATAAGAGAAAATAAGAACAGAAGGATTACAGATAATAAAACTATCTAAAGAGTATAGATAAAGAATTTCCAGATGTTACAGATAAAGACTATCTACAATTACAAACATGATCAGAAAATAGGGTAGTTAAAATCACATCTTATCAATGGTTTTTGTGCAAGTTCAAAGAACTAAATTCATTACTAACTAATACTCAATTAAGGTTTTAATTAGCAATAAATTTCATAATACTAACTTGTCCTGAATGACTTAATCCTATCATCGTTCTTGCGGTTTAAGCTAATTGGATCAATTTCCTTCAAGATATAATATACCTAAAGTTGAAAGTGATGAATTACACTATTTAAGATCTCTAGTTGATACTTAACAGAAAAATTCTTTATATGACACAGGATTTTTTTGTTATAAGATAAATATGAAAAATATTTATTTTTCTAAAAAATTATTTGGAATTTAAAAGTACCATCCCTGAGTTAAGAATATTATAATTAATGAATGATAATCATGCCTTTTATCCCTTTACCCTACTAATCTTATTAATGAATAAGTTTGGGGAACATCCCATCAATTTTTTTAAATTACAAAAGTGTAATTAATATGTTTTCATTTTAAACTATTAAATATGAAAACTTGAATTATGAGGGTATAACCTGTTTATATAATTTAGGGCTATTTAATTCACACCTAAAATTAAAAAAGGAAATATCACTTACCATATATATCCCAAAATTATTATTTAATTATGGGTTAAAATATAGTTATTTTATAACAGTCATTTCCTTTTTGAAGCTATGATGGGTGGTTAGAATTTACTCCAGGGTACTTTAAATGCTAACTGTATTATACAGAAGCATTTTAGAAATGAGTGCAAAAAATGGGAGATAAACTTGAAAGACAAAAGTTGGTCATCAAGCTAAGACCACCGAACCTTTTCCTTTTCAATAAGATTTGGTCTTATGTAATAACCAACAAGGGATGATTACTAATAAATTTGTAATGATGAAGAAAACTTGATAAGTGATAAGCATTAATATTCCATTCAAACAACCTAAGGTATGGTTGAGTGGATAAGGACTCATCCATCCTTAACCAAATGTCAGGGGTTCGATTATTAACTTTGGGTATGGAGTAGTCTTAAATCTTTGGGTTAGCTGTCCCACCCTGTGAGGTGCCTTCCAGCCAACGAGGAGATTAGTCACTGAATCCGCCGGTGGATACCCTGGTCAAAGAACGAAAAAAAAAAATCCATTCAAACAATAACTTGGCACATTCAATTAGTTGTAATGACGTAACTTTCTTAAATATTAATGCAATAGTTTGGGATCTATTGTTTGACTTTTAAGAGGTGTTGTATGGCATCTGGTGACTTAGGGGATGATTAATGAGAAGACTTATAAATACTAATTAGATTAAACTCATTCTTAATTATAAATTATTGATTTATCAAATAACTTAATCAAATTATGTAACTTGTACGTTACTAACACTTGCGAGTTCATCCAACACACATTTAAAGATTAATGACTTCGATTTACGTCAAAAAAAATAGTTGTAATGTAAGAAAAATGCTTTTAAAAAAAATAAAGAAGACAAAAGATTATATTCTTTCCTTTTCAGGATTTACTTTTTAAAATACTGCAATTATTTGAGATATCTTGTCTCTTTTTTTTTTTGGGATCTCAAACGATGACAAGCTTTTGATTTGGTCATCTCTATTGATTTGGTCATCTCTATTAGAATTGCAGTTCAACTGCTCATTCCTCTTGATTCTTTATTACAGAAGCTATCCCTAAATACATCACTGTCATCATGCTTCTCTCATCATGCTTCTCTACACTTCTTTTGATGGTTCTCTTTACACTTAGCTTCTGAAAATCACCTTTGCCGTCTCACAAATTATTGTTATGTGAAATCGAGTTGTTAAAATTGCAAGTTGCAAGTTACATTATTATTGTAGATTAATGGAACAATTATAGGTGATGCAGGTGTAGTTACGAGTAATACAAGTATAATTAAAAATTAAGATAATGGTTTGGATGACAATTACGATATCATATTATAGAGAAAAAATAGAATAGATAATTTCACATTAATGTATGGTTAAATTATAAAATTGCATGTCATGTGGAGATGTGCTCTTGAATGCTTGTATCGTTACATTGTGTTTATTTAGTTAGTTGCTAGGTAAAAAACATATCATGAAACATCGGGGTTTCAACTTTTTGTGACTGTAGAACACTTTTGTATCATTTCGTTACTGTTATTTCTTTTTTTCACTGCAGAAATAGTATATATACAAAACGATTCTCTTAACTATTGGATGGACATGGAACATGCTTTCGATATTCTGCTAGAGCCCATAAGGGGAAGACATTTCTATACAATCCATAGTGTAGCATGCAATTGTTACCGAAAACTCCCATGAGTTCCTGCAAAGAAAGACATGTGATCATAAAAACAAAAAATGAATATGACGTTTAATTAGATTGTGTAATACAAATTTAATATTGCATTCCGAATTGTTACTTATCTGTAATTATGCTCTAAATCGTTATTGTGAATTATTATAATTGCGTCAATAATACTTGTAATTACAAGTAATTATAGTAATAGTTCGTAATTGTAGAGTTTTTAAAACCTTTTAAAGGTCAATTAGCCACTTGAAAATGGTATGGAGTCGATAATACCTGTTGAGGAAAACCACCATCTTCCAATTGAGAATTGATGAGCAACTTTGCAGCTCGATGAAGAGGAGTGGGATCTCTAAACGCCTGTTAAAAGGAACCAAATTGGTTTTTGTTCATTTTCAAACATAAATAAATTCATTGCTAATTAATACTCAATTAAGGTTTTAATTAGCAATAAACTCTGTAATACTAACCTGTCCTGAATGAATTAATCCCATCATAGCCCATGCAGTTTGAGTTAATGTGGATCGATTTCCCTCAAGAGGGGTATACACCTGAAAATGATGATGAACGTTATTTAAGATCTATGCTGCAGGCAAATTATTCAATCATCTCATTTTTCATACTATATTAAACCAAACCATGTGCTTCAAACCCATGATTATGTTATTATAATATAGTAACTTAGAACTTAGGGTCTTAAGAGCTAATACTACTATTACTGCAATTGCAGTCGGAATTATACTTTTGGCATGCTATTTAAAATCATGAAGTTCATATTATGCGGTGACAACAGTATTCTCAACCTGCAGTGCTAATTACAATACCTTGTTTGAACAGGAAAGATAGCTCTCACCCCAACCACCATCCTCACATTGCATTTTCAGTAGAAAATCAACACCTCTTCGCACTTCTAAGCAATTTCCATAAGTCTTTCCAGCAGCTTTCAGCCCCACGAGTGCAAACCATGTTCCGTAAGTGAAACAAATTGCCCAATTTCCATACCTGAACCAAATGCCAAAGTTCATATTTACATACATCCATGCTAAAAATTTGGTTTCATGACTTCATCTTAGTTTTAATTTATCGAACTGCAACTAAAATTATAGCTGCAATATTAACAATTCGTAGTTACGGTATAACTCATAATTCGTAATTTGAAACTTTCGTTAGATCATTTGTTTTGATTTTGCAGAGTAGCAGGTACCATGAACCATCAGGCTTCTGACTCTTTTGGAGATATTGTACAGCATTTTCTATGAATTTGTTAATTTCTTTCCTCCTGTGTTCAGGGTACAGCTTCTTGAACTTGACCAGTGCCTGGATTGAAGATGATGTGCACTCAACGTACCTAATTCAATAACCATGTCAACAGTCAAATGTCAGGCAATCCATGGATTAGATATACTATAGTATGTATTGAAGACCACAGGTATAAAGTCTTACTCGTGCTCTACAACAACATTCTCGATGAACTCTATGGGATTGAACATCTACACAAGCCACAAATGATTAATGAAAGAAAAAGAAATAACACAACAAAAGAGAGGAAATGATGAGAAGACAAAATGTGGATTGTGTTGAGAAAGGTTTTCCTGAGACTAACCTCCAACCATTTCGGACCTCGTACGTCCTCCCAAGCTGTTACACCACCATTTTCACTCTGAATTTTTTTAATACAAATTAGGAAGAGTATAGTGGAGTTCTATATACCAAGAACAGATTCAGAAACGTATACTGATAATGGAAATCACCAACTTACCTGCATGGAGAGTATTACATTGACAGCTTCATGTAACCTATGGAGCTCCATTTTCTCAACACCCAATTGTGGATAAAATATAGTGGCAAATAGAACACACTGCAAAACATGACCGAATATTCATGGAGAGTGATTGTTAAGGGCTATGCCTCAGTTGATCATCTTAATTAAGTTTAATCAACTTAACTACCTTCAACGCTTCTGCAGTGCAATCAGAAACTTGCCAACCATGATCTCTATCAGAAAAAGTCCACGAGCCTTTAGAAATGTGTCGATACATGCTTTTGAAGTCGCCAGAAGGATTTTCCAAGACCTTTAACATTCATGTGAAACCTAGATGAGTAAATCATACAAAAAACTTATGCCTACATCCAAAAAAAAGGAGTGAGTTTTGCAACCTGAGAATTCCTTATAAAATCATACGCTTTTCTTAGCGTTGGCTTCAGTTCATCACCGAGGTCACTTTCAAGCAAAGCTTGAAAGCCAAAAGTGGCATCCCAGAGTTGACTACCAATGCTCTGCATGTGAAATGTGAAATGTTGCATCGTAACCTTAACTACGACTTCTACAATAGTAAATGTTATATATATCTATATATAGTCTAACCTGAACTTTCATTCCATCTTCTTCAAGCCATAAATAATCTGGAACTCTAGCAAGGTGTTTCTTGAAGGAATCACCATTAGGATCTTCAACCCAACAGGCAAGCATGCACAATGTCTGCAATTACATTGCCATATAAATAAATGCTTATCAAGTTAGTAAATTGTGGATTGCTGGATATGCTATGGCTGCAAGCTATTGTGGCTGCAATTACAGGCATTAAAAGCACAATTATCATAAATTCCCAACCGGTATGACAACCTGCAATTTAAAACTTCCATACTTACTAAGAAGAGTTATATTATCCAATTTTATATTTAAATATATACATATACATTATCAAAAAAAATTTACTAATCTTATTCATCACCTTTTCAACACATCCAATGCAAATGTATCGACTGTTTTCATCTTCATAATGGATGTGCTTCATCGTTAATTCAAGAGCCTTCTCTCTAACCAATTTGTTAAGTGGCCAACGAGTGAGTAAAGGTTCTGAGAGTACATACAGACCATCCCAGATGAGGTCTTGAAGGCTTGAATGGGGATAATAGACATCCTCCTGAAAAAAGAAAAACAAACACATATAATATTAATTATCTGATTATGAGTATGATGATAGCAGTATAGTATGAACATATGGATTGCTTCTTTGAAGATGAATTTAGAGAAACTAGTTAAGAACCTTTGCACATAAATAGCGGGCTTCTTTCCAGTTAATGGATTCATATGGTTGAGTGAAGATTTCTTCTCTCAGTTGTAGAATGAGAGGTGTAATAGGGCCTACAAACCTCTTACCATATAAGTATGACATAGGCAAGTATATCAGTCGACTGTAACACCAAAGAATGCCTGCTCGAACAAAAATAAGAATAAGATGTTAAATTATGGATCGCGAGTTATATTGCGGATACATGTTATTTTTATGATATGATCCAGTAGAACTACGAATAATATAGACATAATTATAGCTGTGTAATTTATAATTTGCCCTCCTATGATCCAAGCATGATTTCAAAAGAAATTTCGAGCTTAAAGTCAAGTCTAAGCTTTTGATCAGCGACATGAATAGTTGAGTTTGAACCTGAGCTATTATAATACACGAGTCTCGAGTTCGAGTTTGAGCCTCATCAAACCTGTCTTAACTAATTGAATTTTGAGTGAGTCGATACAAGTTTTCCTAATTTTTCATAATTAATTAGGCTTAAAAATAATTGTCAAATTCGAACTCAAGACGAGGTCTATGACTCTTATTACCTAAATCTGAAATTAACTCTAATCAAACCTGGTTTGATTCATTAAATTAGAATTAATTAAATTAAGTATGATCACATTTTTTGTTATTATTATTTACTAATAATTCCATTTGTTAAATCGCTAACCTGAATTTATAGGAAAGTTAGGCAAAATCTGAGCCTCTGGTATCAGTGGAATGCATCCAGACCAATCAAAGAGACCCAGTATCTGAAAAACCAAACGATAACCAAACAGATTGTGAAAATCTGTGATTATAAAACCTTATTTATAGCTAATTTTAACACTATTTACCGCTAGCCAAATTTTTCCCCAAGATAGTATGTATGTTGCTCCTCCATGGTCAAGAATCCACTTCCTAGCTCTTGCACAGTCAGTATCATCCACTCCTTCTCCAAACATACGCAAGCTAATGTAATTGAAGACTGTACAAAACATGTTGCTGGGACTCTCTAGGTGCAATCCCCACCCACCATCTTCATTCTGCAACATAACTCTATCTAATCAATAGACTTCATTACATACTTTGTCCTTCTAAGTTGGACCATCATTTTAGATATTGACCCCGTATTTTTTTACATCCAAAGTTTTAAATTAAAGATTGCGGTGTACAGGAATTACAACAAATTCCAATCAACAATTTGGAACTTTGTGATATAAAGACCTACCTGATGATTGTAGGTGTAACGTAAGATTTCTTTACGGTGCTCGGCGGGGAAAAGAACGTTGAGATATCCAGTTATGTAGGCAGTAAAAGCCTACAATTGAACACACGTTTTGTGTAATTAACTTAAGCCAAGGATTAGTATAATATATATCGAAAATTTCAGATTTTAAAAAAATTAAAAGTTTAGTATAATAACCATGTTAGAATATACTTATCCTTGTCTAATCGAGTTGGAACTCAAATTGGAATATCTATCTTTTTTTTTTTTAACTTGAACTCAGAACTTTAAAAAAACTGTGTGAATGGTCCTATTTATTATTAATTATAATGTTGATATAATTTAAACTTAAGACCTCTTTATGATATAACACTTTGATGTTGTATTAAGAAATTGTGCAACCCAAAAATCGGAGATCATCTTATATATTATTTTCGAAATATATGATATTAAAATTTTATTCTCATTTAGGAGTCGCTTATGGTCAACGTAAACACCTAAGCTTTAGAAATTGAATTAAAAATTAATTGGTAAAATAAAAAATTTTAAATTTAAAAGTTAAACAAGTTAAAGCTTTATAAAAATGGATATCTAATAAATATCAAACAAAATTAAAGAATTCGAAACATAATTAAACATGACAACTATTCTTAATTAAAGAAGCTAAATTTTAACTGAAAATAAAGATTATTAAATAAAAATTAATTAGTTTATTTTATTTGAAATATATCTATTAATTATAAATTTATTCTATTAATTAATAAAATGATAAATTTAATAAAAAGTATTATTAAAATAAATCAAATAGATCGATCAATCGGTTTTTTAATCGTTGATACAGACAACAACCACCGTGATGAATATCATTATCAAGTTTCTTGTTTACTTACAAAGAGGGGAAAGTAAAACATTACGCCTGAGTTTTCAGATGGCCAATGCCCATCGCCACCCTGCAAAGCTGACAGGAAACTTGCAGCTTTTCTTACTGCAGCCGTGACCTTCTCATACGTTACCTCCTCTCCTTCGCCAATTTTCACTTGGGGTATTGTTTGTTTGAAGTTTTTCTCCCTGAAAACCTGTACCTCGCAACAAATAGAGTATCTTAAGCTCAACTACACTACAATCCTCAAAAGCTGATTATGGACGAAACTATTAACCAGGAATGTGCATATGTAATATGTATTACCTGGAATTGCCAAAGAAGAGCGCAGCTGCCCTTGACCTTAAACCTGTTTTCTTGGAAGTTTTTGCGAGCTTCTTCTACCTCAGCGCGCTCTTCAGGTGTGCCAGCATTTGGATCAAACTCCCATATTTGTCTACCAACATAGCTGTTTGTGGAGAATAAGTAAGGGTTATTGCCACCTTCACCAATCCTCAGCCTCCACATATCTATCTTTCGTCCTTACTTGACCACTTGATTACACTAAAACTTTTAATTAGCTACACACAGGACAAGTTTGGAGTAGTCCTTCCAAGTGAAAGGTGGAGTTCAGGAAACAAAGAAGTGTTTAGCTGTCTCAGCATTCAGAGTAGAGGTTGAACACTGAAAACTGCTTTAATGATTGGGAAGAAAGTGAATGCGTGTCTATGTCCTTATGCGTCAGATGAGAAGGTGGACAAGACGAGCATCCTATTTCTATTTTTAATCATCTACGTAGTCGGTCAAGCCAGCCAGCCAGCAAGGTCATTGCCAGTAATAACAGCTTATTAGGAATGTAGATACTATCGTGCACGATCTCAACTTGGATTCCTCAAAGTTAACAAATTATTTTTTAATCAGTTCTTGAATTTTAGGTCATTATTGTTGATCTTTTTTGGT
The DNA here is from genome assembly GCA_027568895.1 of Erythroxylum shatona. Classification (NCBI taxonomy): domain Eukaryota; kingdom Viridiplantae; phylum Streptophyta; class Magnoliopsida; order Malpighiales; family Erythroxylaceae; genus Erythroxylum; species Erythroxylum shatona. The sequence goes on from JAOSBK010000003.1 coordinate 782,443, forward strand.
GTGAAATGAGGAATGAATGATGTAATACTAATTTCACTGAGGCCAAATATGCACCAGTTGATTTTCAAATTTATTTTTCCTCTGTAGCGATATTAAAATGTTCCTATAAATAATTGCCTTACAAGAGCTTGTGATTCATGATCGCAAGAACAAATATACTTTCTCAAAGTAGAAAGCTAAAGTAAAAAGAGATCAGGTAGGTTAATTCTAAACAAACAACCAGTGATATGTGCATAGAGCTTTAAGAAAATGTTAATCTCGCACGTATTCTTGAAATAAAATCTTTTTTATTACAACATGAGCCTGTAATCTCTTGAATGGTGGCTCCACCAACTAAATCATCTAAGGGCCAAGACGCACTGTTAATAGCAAATCCATATGAAACCTAGTTGTCTAACTCTTTAAGATTATGTTTCTGTTAAGGTCTTGTAGATCTCGTATCTCATAATTTTATGCCAACATGGTTGATTGATGCCCCGTGGGAAACGGGTCAAAAGACCGTGATTGGTGCTAGCACTCAAGAGCACGTCTCCGCGACATCTTACAATGGAAATCATTGTGAGAATTAAGAAAAGAAGCAATGGTCGCCATTACTGAATTCTATGAATTTCTCTTTCTCCTTGGGAACCTCCGATGGAAATGCATTCATTAATTCACTTGTGCAAAATCCAAGTTAAGTAGGGCATTGCAGCTTTTTCTTTACTTGAGAAGAGTTCTTATCGATCTTGTCAGAATTTGTAAGATATTGAACTTATGGGAGTCCGAGTCGGTTTATGAGTCGACCAGAAATTTTGGGTGTCGTAACCTGAGTAGGATGTCCCTTGAAGAATTAGAGAAAAGTCACCGTCGATATGGTACAGGGACTGATGCTAGACTCATACGGGTTGAGAGGATTGAGAAGTCAAAGTGATAATAACACTAATATCAATAGTGTATTAGACATTAAACTTGTGGTACAAAATTTGTGAATGGAGCAAAAATATAATTTCACTTACATGTAATCTTACACTATAAACACTTTAATTACAGTTTTATATTGGACTTAAAAATGTACACTTGACTTTGTATTATTTTCTTACAATAATAAAAAATATACTTATATACTTGTTGACGTAACTCACATTGATCTAATCATGTAAATTTTGTAATTTTATTTAGTTGATTTTCTTTTCATATCTCTAGTTTGTGTGATACAAATCTATATAATTTAACTATTTTTAAAAGCACTTGCATAGTGGGTAGCTAGTCTCTCAATTAGTTGTTTTAAAGTTCGTATAAAGATGTAATTCATGATGAATTATAATTATTGGCTAGTTGATGTATGATAATTAAAAGTAGACTTCAAATCAATATTATGAATAACATACTAATATTGGTACCAAATTTGATTCTACTAGGATACTGTGCCGATTTCTGTTAATATAGGGTATTATTTCGAGTAAATTTTAAAATTATGAAATAGTTCTTGAAATTTTTTAAAATGTCAAAATAATCTCTCCATATAGTACTATATGATTTATAATTTTACATTAACTTTGTTTTCAAAATTATATATAACAAAAAAATTTTGAAATAACAATAGTATATTTATTTCTATTAATATTACTTTTCACATATTTCACATATAAACAATAACCATAATTAATATGAAAAAAATCATTTGATCATCATAAAAAATTAAGAATAACACAAAGTACTTTAAATATTAAAATTTCATCATATAATACATAATAATTATATCAAAACATCAAATGAAAAAATAAAAATATATGATTCTCTAAGTATTACAATAAGAGTTTGTGTCGAGAAAATAATCAACTAAAAATGAAACCTGAAACAAAAATATTTACAGTTATATTTATATTACATATATAGAATTTAACATATATATCAAATATAAGTGAAATTAAAGAGGGGAAGAAATGAAAACTTGAAATTTCATTTAATCAAATATTCGCTTAAATCGCATTGACCTCAATTCTTATTTAATATAAAATCTTCATCATTGAATGAAGTTTCATCTCATTATCACCATCATTTAAATTCAGTGCACGAAATGACATGTCAATGTTTTTCCATCCAAGAATACCTTTCAAGTCACTCTCATATATTAAATTCAGTTCCTTAGAAACTCAATTTGCTAAAAGATCGATATGGTCAAGGCAAATTGGATCTACATAACTATTTATTTTATTAAGAGTCATAGTAAACAAATAAAATTAAATTATTAAGAAATTATATTCAACTTAATGATAATAGTAGCATACTTTTTTGAAAGTTTAAGTTGTATCGAAAAAAGACCAAATTGTTTAATCTTTTGTGTTCCAATCTATTCCTTTTCATGGACTGAATTAATTCAAATATGTTCTAATTCCTTTTACACCCTTTTACACTCACACATTAAATCATAATTTGAAGTACAAAAATTTGCAATTCTGGAACATCATTTTAAAATTAGTCTCATTGAGCAATTATAAGACGATAAAGTAATATTATAAAAATAAAGTGATGATTAATTTCTAATTAGTAAAAAAAATGAAAAAATATATACTTGGATTATGCTTAACAAATAGCAATAACCATCCTAAAATCACGAGAAGCATCGTTATAATCCTTTATTTGAGAGCTTAGGAGATCTTGCATAATATTATGAAGCAACAATTGTTGTAATAGTTAATAATATTAGGTTAATTACTTAAAAAAGCTCAAACTTTCTTTAATTTTTCAATTATAGTTCAAACTTAAAAAAGTAGCAATAAAATACCCAAAATTTTAAACTTTTTTTAAATTTTGGCCCTATGTTAGTATCACCGTTATCTTTATAGACATGGCACAGCTACGTGTCGACACCCCTCCCTAATTAGATACCTCATCTGGTTTAAGTGAAGATTGTATGATTAGCAAAATGATGTCGTTTAGCTTTCATAGTGAAACGATGTCGTTTCAACTAAAATCAGATAAAAAATCTTCTACCTCTCTTCTCTGTCATGCAACACTAAAAACTCTATAACCTAAAATCCCCCAATTGCCCCAAAGTTGATGCTTCTTCTATCGTGCATTGGTGCTTCTTCTATTGTGCGTTGGCACTTCTTCTATGTCTGTAATTTCTTCATCGAGTAAAAACTGAAGAAGCAGTCGCCGGACTTCCTGTGGCGCCGAATAGGGTATGATTGGTCATCTCTCTCTTTGTTCTTCTTTCCACTCTGACTAGAGTAACTAAATGTATGATGGTCGACTTGCATTTTATCTTAGTGTTTAATGAAAAATATGATTTCTATTTGGCTTATTCTATGCTCTAATTTTTAATATTTGGTTCAACTTGCATTCTATTTGGTAAATATCGAATATATTCCATTTGGTAATTACTAAAAAATATTATTTTTATTTGGTAATTATTAAATACATTCCATTTTGTTTGTCTCAAAATTTTGACTGTAGTTTCTTATTTGTATGATGTGGATACATTCTTTTTTTAAGTGGTACATCCACAAAATGACTTACTTATGATCGTTTTAGTAGGTGAGGCTACTAAGTTGTGAAGTATTATGAAAAAAAGTTTAGGAATTTGTAAAGGTATGTTTATGGTGCATTTCCATCATTTCAGTTTGTATTATCCTCGCATCTAAAAATTTGGGTGTATTACTCTGATGCATACTAACCTATTTATGTGCATTGTTAATTGTTGCTTCTTTTTTTCTTCTTAGTTGTTGCTTCTTCTTCTTTTTTTGTAATATTTATCATTTCATATTTAGTCATCATTTGCCTTTCCAGATGTTGGTCAATTTTGAATTTCATTATGGTGGAGTGTTGGAAAGGCAGGAAAATAAATATGTTAAGGGTAAGATCAAAAGAAAAAAGAATATGGGAATTGATGAACGAAGCATGCTAGTTCTAAAAGGAATTTTTGAAGATAAAGGACATATATTCATCTCTACATTTTACAATTTTCCACATGAGTCCATTAGAAGCTTGATGGAGTTAGGCTTAAAGCTTGACAAGGACATGTTGGATATGCTGAAAAAAATTTGAAGAATTGAATTGTCAAAATGTTCAAATATACTATGATCATAGTTATGAGAATCCCGCGACAGATGGTGGAGTCAAATTCTGATGATGAATTGTAGCAGGATGAGGGGTTGTTCCATGTTGAATTGGAGCAAGATGAGGACTTCACTGTTATGTAGGATAATGATTTTGGTGATGATTTATTTGATGAGGAGTTCTTTCGAACCAATGATGAAGAATATGTTAATGCTAGAACAAATGAGAGGAGGTGTGTGAAGACTTCACAAAGTGGATTTGAATTCGACAATGTTGTCGATGGTATCGGTGGAAGTGAAAACAATTTCAATGAAGTTGGTGATCATTCAAATGATACTGGAAGAGTAGAAAGAAGTTTGCATTATGTAAATAGTGATTATGATGACAGTGATGATGAAATTCAATCAATAGTTCATAGTGATGATGAAGCATCAATACCAAAGAACAAATACATTAGTTTTAATCCAAAAGTTGAAATGACAGATTTTAAGTTTGAAATTGGAATGAAGTTTAAGGACAAGAAGCAGTTGAGGGAAACTCTAAGGAAATATGCAATTATAAATGGGTATAATGTTTCAATGGCGAGATATGGTGTATGAATGGAAGCAGTTTGTGATGCACATTGTCCTTTTCGGTTGTATGCCAGCTGGATTGGAAATGAGAAAACATTTGTTGTGAAGAGAGTCAAAAATGCTCATACTTGCAATAAAGTGCAAAGGAATAAGCAAGCTAGCCAGAAATGGATTACCAATGAATTCATATACAAGTTCACGAGGAACCCTAATTGGCCTATTAGTGAAATGATGAATGATCTTCAATCAAAACATGGACTAAAGGTCATTAAAATTCAATGTTATAGGGCTAAGTGGGAAGCACTTACTATGCTTCGGGGATCAATGAAAGGTCATTATGCGAAGCTACGGTCTTATGGACATGTCACATGAGTTAATGCGAGTTGACAAAGATGGAAAGTTTATTATTGAATGTGATTTTGATGAACAAACCAGGAGACCAACCTTCAAAAGATTTTATTTGGGTTTCAGTGCTTTGAAGTATGGTTTTTATTGGGTTAGATGGATGTTTTTTGAAGACTTTCCTTGGTGGTGCATTATTATCAGCTGTTGATCATGACGAAAACAATAAGATGTTTCCTATATGTTGGGCTATAGTTGAGGGAGAAAACTATCAATCATAGAATTGGTTTTTGACCATTCTTGTTGAAGTTCTCCACATAAGTGGAATCATGGACTTTTGTAAGTGATCAGCAGAAGGTAAACTTTAAATATCTATATATGTTATGTTCATTTGTGTATGTGATCAACACTTAATTAATTTATGTAACTATTTGTTTTACATAGTTTAGTGGAAGCATTAAAGAACTTGTTTCCAAAAGCTGAACATAGGAAATGTGTCTATCATATGTATGCAAACTAGTCTAGTGTTCATAAAGGGCACATATATAGGACTTTATTTTGGAAAGCAGTGAATTGCACAATGCAAGTTGATTTTTATAAGGTAATGGAGCAGTTGAAGAGCTTGTCAGTAAAAGCTTATAAAGATTTTAAAAGTAGGAATCCAAAGACATTTATGAAGGCCTTTGTGAGCACAAGACCAAAGTTTGAAATAGTACAAAACAATATTTCAAAGATGATTAATGGATTCATTTGTGAAGCTCGTAGCAAAAGCTTGATCAGTATGTTAGTAAAAGTTCAGATACATGAAAAAAGGGATATGATGATTAAGTGCACAGATGAGATTTGTCCTAGAGTGAGGAAGAAAATAAAGGTAGCACAATGGGAAGCAAGACACTATATGCTCGGGACAAATGGAAATTTGAAATTTGAAGTCAGTATCTTTGCGGACAAGAACATCGTTAACTTGCAAGCACGAATTTGTGAATGTAGATTATGGGATTTAACTGGGATTCCATTTAAACATTTTGTGACATGTATATCTTATCAAAGGGAGGATATTGATGCTTATGTGAATAAATGTCATAAGCGTGATTCTTATTTAAAGACTTACCAGTTTGCTATAGAACCTATTAGTGGTCCTAATTTTTGGCCAAAGACTGAAAATTTTCAGTGAAGGTTACCTCCACTGATTAAGAAGATGCCTGAAAGACTAAAAAAGGCAAGAAAAAAGGATCATACTGAAAAACCTTGCAATCCCAACAAATTGACCAAGGTTGGAGTAGTTATGAGATCTCATCATTGTCGTGAAATTGGCCACAATATAAGAGGATGCAAAAATAAACATTAACCTCCAAATTAGCCTGAAATTGTTAAGATAGATATTTTAGTTGTGTAACAAATGTGTTGTTATTCATCAAGTATTTTAAATTTGTCATAGAAAAAGTTCGGATACATGAAAAAAAGGATATGATGATTAAGTGCACAGATGAGATTTGTCCTAGAGTGAGGAAGAAAGTAAAGATATCACAATGGGAAGCAAGACACTATATGCTCAGGAAAAATGGAAATTTGAAATTTTAAGTCAGTATCTTTACAGACAAGAACATCGCTAACTTGCAAGCACAAACTTGTGAATGTAGATTATGGGATTTAATTGGGATTCCATTTAAACATTTTGTGGCTTGTATATCTTATCAAAGGGAGGATATCGATGCTTAAGTGAATCAATGCCATAAGCGTGATTCTTATTTGAAGACTTACCAGTTTGCTATGGAACCCATTAGTGGTCCTAATTTTTGACCAAAGATTGAAAATCTTCAGTGAATGTTACCTCCACTGATTAAGAAGATGTCTGAAAGACTAAAAAAGGAAAGAAAAAAGGATCATACTAAAAAACCTTGCAATCCCAACAAATTGACCAAGGTTGGATTAGTTATAAGATCTCATCATTATTGTGAAATTGGCCACAATATAAGAGGAACCAAAAATAAGAATCAACCTCCAAGTTAGCCTGAAATTGTTAAGATAGATATTTTAGTTGTGTAACAAATGTGTTGTTATTCATCAAGTATTTTAAATTTATGTTTATCTTTAATGTGTATAATGCAACAAAAAAGAGTAAGGCCACCAAAATTAGTATCTACTGAACCCCCTTTATCCAGTACCTGTAGCGGTCTAGTAGGTAGAAAAACACAATCAATATCTACAGGATCAAATACTACATCTTCTATATTACGAAGGAAGACAAGCATGGTTAGTTAACTTTAAGTATAAAATTTAAGTTGTTTTCTAACTTATATAACATTATAATTCTTTTTTTATGGGCACGTAGAGGATATGGAGTAACATTTGGGAAGTTTCTAGGAATTCCTAATTTACAGTAAGTCATTTAAATTCATGTTTATACTACTTATATGTAATTATAAGGGAGATAATAATATTTACATAATTAGTTGCTTATACTTCATAGATGGGTGAGAGTCAATGTCAAGTGTTATAGCCTCTCAATACTAACACAACAGCAACACAAGCTTCCCCAAGTATGCTTTTATAATACAACTCAACCTAGGAGAAGGATCAAACTAATGGCTAAAAAATCTGCTATTAGGAAATCTTCATAGTTTGTGAGTATTGCTTCATTACCTAATTCAAACACATATATCTATTGATTTTGAATCATTAGACAAATACTGGATCTTGTTATAGAGTCTTGCTTCAAGCATGGTTGGTTTAATGTATTTATTCATTTTTTTGGCCCTCAATGGCTATGGAAATAAGTTGTTGAATGATTATGGTCTAGTTTTTGTATGACATTTGGATGACAAGTTTTTCTTGCTGTTTTCATTTGTATGTTTTTGGTGAAATAGGTGATAGTTCCTTTGTGTATATGTGTGTGTGATCTTGATGACATCTCTTTTAAGCTAAATCATACTTTTGAATTTCTACTAGTTACTAATTATGTAAGGATGGTGCGAGTGATCAAGCATTGCAGAAGTCCCTAGAGCTGATTACACAACAATCTATTTGAGAAAGTTGGAAGACAGAGGCATAGTTTTGAATTTGGAGCTTTAGAAGTTTGTAGAATAATGTCAGTGTCTACAACCTATTTATTTGCTTGTTTGATCTTACTCTATAATTTACTCTTCAAAAATGATATTGATTTAGCTTTTTAAATTGGATGTTTACTGTTAAAAAATATAGAGGAAATTATATCTAAAAATTTGTTTGCTTTTGTAACCATAGTTATCGAAAGCTTTTTCACAATTTAGTTTAGTTTATTTTTGACTTATTAAACTAATTATGCAACATAACATAACAAAATTAACATATAACCATCCTGTAATAGTTACTAAATATAAAATATTTATCTTCATAAAAATAACGTTTTATTGTTTATAGTGTTATATAAAGACATTAGTTGAAGTGTGACCAAGTGCAAGTATTTCTTTTATCTAAGTGGTAAGGATTTAAGTTTTTTGTTTCTGGAAATGGTATTTAATAAGCCTTAGAGTTAAAAAGATATGATATTCTCTCGATCTCTCTTAACACAATCATATAAATAGTCATGTTACTTGAATATACTCGTCCTCTTATTTCCTTGTTATTATAAAGAAGTTTGAAAAGCAGGGAATACTGTGTGAAGGCTTATGGCAATACTCGTATAGAGAGGTTCCATCGTGGGTTTGGAAGCCCTAAAAGAAGAAGAAAACCCCTATATCTTCCTTTATGCTACTAAAAAACAACTAAACCAAAGGATAAATAATTATGAATGATACAAATGTAATTATAATTAATAGATGGAATTTTGTAATAATTGTAGTTACTTCTACAATGTAAAACCTTGTTATAATTGTAATTTCCTTAACAATATGAAAAACTTACAATTGAATATTAAAATGATAGGTGATTGAATAAAAGATAAAAAGAGTCACAATAAACATAATAGTTACATTTGCTCTTCTAACTATTACATTGTCACCAATTTTTATACTTACATCTGACGACCAAGCTATGAAATCGCATGGGACCTAAAAAATAAAGATATAACCACAAATATTAGGACTTATGACAAATTCACATTATGCATATAAATTTTTACACATACTTTTTTCTTGCGAAGAACAATATATCTTTCAAACAAGACTCTTACCCCAATGCATAGAATTTGCTTGATATATTTTACGACAAAAACAAACTTTAATCTCTTTCACAAATACCAAGTACCTATAAGAGACCATCAATTTGAATATTAATTAACATTAATTTATACAATTAGCATTGCTACAAACAGTAATTGAATTACTTATTTTCATATTAACACATTCATAGAAATGTTGACCAATGTTAGGCTCAGCATTTGAAATTTGTAACTTCATCAAGGCATTAATTGGGGCAATTAATATTCAACATTTCTATTATATATATAAATAACAATATTAATTATATTTGAATCCAACTAAATTATCACATATAACAAATAATACATATTGCAATTATTTTACATCTGAACATAATGTTTTCTCTTTACAAAATTGAGAATATATCCTTCCAGCTTCTGCTACACTATGAACAATAAATAACACCCTTGAATCCATTAACAACACTTTGACACCCTTCCCATGTGAAATATATACCAAGGGCACGCCCAACAAAAGCTACCATTGCATTTACAAAATGAAAGAGAGGAAACTTCTTCCCTATAAATCAGGATGAAGTATCACATAATTGAATATTTAGGCTATGAACTATGTAGTTTCATATTTTTTAGTAATTACCAAGATGTATATATTTTGCATACAACACAAAACAAAGTATGAATCGACCATCATGCATTCAGCTACGCTTATTTTTTTATTCGACTTGCATTTCATACTGAAAACCAAGTGTATGAGTATTTAAGGTTTTTACTATTCAATTTGCTATGTACATATACAAGTCAATCCTCCTTTTCAATAACAAACAAATCGTACTTTAGCACAATCTAATTTGAAATCCTAATACCCTAACACAATACAAGTCAATTTTCTGAAAGCATAAATCCAATTTGAAACCCTATCACAACAAATTGGATTTGTGCTTTCAGAACCCTAACACAATACAAGTCAATTTTCTGGAAGCACAAATCCAATTTGAAACCCTAGTACAACAACATAACCTTTCATACAAAAACTGAATCTAAGTGGAAAGAACGATAAAGAGAGAGAAGATCTATTGTACCTTAGTCAATGCCACAGGAAGCCCTACATCGAAATCTTTAATTTTTACCCGATGATAAAATCACTCTCTTATGAAGCACCTATGAACAAAATCATACAAAATGCTTGTTGGTCTGATGAAGCAAATAACTTTGCAATAGAAGATAGAAGAAGTACCAACGCATGAATTCACTCTCTTATGAACTTTACAAGATTTGGGGGATTGTATGTTACATATTAGGGATTTCAAAGTAAGAGTTTTAAGCGTTGATCAACAAAGAAAAGACGGAGAAGAGAAGAAGAAGGAAGGAGATCTTATTTTAGTTAAAAAAACGTTGTTTTACTATCAAAACTAAATGACGTCGTTTCACTAATCAGACAATCTTTTCTTAAACTAGCTGAGCTGTCTGATTAGTGAGGGGCATCAACATGTGGCATTGCCACATCAAAACACATAACAGTGAGACTAACGTTGGGCTAGAATTGAAAAAGATTAAAAATTTGGGCATTTTATTACTACTTTTTAAAGTTCGGGCTATAATTAAAAATTTAAAGAAAGTTTGGAGTTTTTTTAATAATTAACCATATGGATTAAACATCTAAAAATTTATGTCACCAAAATGTTGGAATAATCATATATGTGAAATAGCCCTAACAACACCCATATTATGTTGGAATAAGGGATCGTATAAGAAATAAATGCAAGATATGAAAATTAAGTAAACAAAAAAAACATTAGATGAATTTCACTATTTTTTTATAGTGTTGATGGGAAAAATCAATTTGAAGAGGCACTTGGGAGAGAAAACAATGCTCTTTAAGAAGTTTTTTTTTAAGGAATTAGTGTCAGTTATCTTATCACAACCCTTTCAATTAGATTGCAAACTATGGTTACATATATTGGTGCTTTATTCATATTCATTTTCTTCATATAGATTTGAATTTCTAAAATAAATTTTTTTTAATATTCATCATTGTTTGTAGATTTTACATTTCTTCAGCATTTTTATCTGAGTTCTTGTTAAAAAGTTGCATGATTGAAGCTTTATGTGTTCCAGATACATAAATGAGATCTGTTTTTATGATTGGGTAGTAGGATCTTTAAACCATTGCATGCTTCTCTTTTGTTAGTTGAAGTTGTCTATTTCTTTGTAAATTTATAGGTTTGGTGTTAGATTATTAGGCCCTAAAAAGGGCCTATGTATTCTTATTATTATTCTTACTTTAGGCTTCTTCGTTCTTATTAAAGCAGCTTTTAAAGCTATCAAACATCATTGGAAAAGAACAACTTTTTTGGGGTCTTGATTTTGGGATGATTTCTATTGGTAGCTTAGATTTGATTAAGTTTGATCGATTTTTAGGGCTCATTTAGACATTTTATCGTTTAGCTTTTGGAAAATCATGTGCTTTGCTTTCTTCTTTTATAGATTCAGAGTAAGCCCCACAATGAAGGAATTTTCTAGTGAACTTAAGACGAGAATATACATAACTAATATGTGGTATCTTAAACAGATCAGATCAGTTTGGATGTTTCCTTTAGTCAATTGGTATCTCATAATTTTTTCTTCTCTATTGGGCATACTTATGGTTGTTTTTAAATTGTTTCCACTTATGGCTAATTCATTGCTCTTTAAGTATGGGGATTTTGGTTTTTGGTCTTTATTGACCCATTAAAATTGTTAAGCTCTTTTTTGTTTATAGTTTTTCACATTTTGTTTATGCTTTTTTAACCGTACAATACTAAAGATAACATTATGCAAATACCTAATTATTAGTAGTGATAAACATTTTGGACCTTTAAATTTTTGATGTGCTTGTGATTTCTATGTATTTGTGATTTTTGGACCTTTTTATTGTAGGTCCCATTTTGAGTTTTGTTAATAATCTTTGTTTCCTTTATCGAGTTATATTGGAGTTGTTTAGGGTCTTGTGGAACTTGTCTCCTGTAGCTTGTATTGGGCATTGAGATATGAGTGGTAGCTTTGACTATAAATGATAAAGCAAGGGCTAGTCCTTCGATGAGTTTTGGGTCTAAGAGAAAAGAAGATGTTGATAGATTACAAATAAGTTCTTGGAACATCGAGACCTTTATAGAGAAGTCTTTAGAATTAATAAAGATTTTAGTGCATCTAAGAGATAAAGTGGAAAGGGGCTAAAGGAAAAGAGATTAATAAGTTCAAGCATTGATATTCAGGGTGTTCAAGATGATAAAATGAGGTAGGCATTTTAGTTATCAAGGAACTTATAAATCATGTTGTAGGGGTAAAAAAAGACTAATGATATGATTATTTCCTTAAAGATTATGGTGAAAGGTGTTTGTATGCATATATATACCTCAAGTAGGTTTATATGAACAACTTAAACGTAAATTATAGGAAGAGCTAGATGAAGTGATTCAACAAATCCTCTCTAATGAGAGATTTGTTTTAGGAGGAGATTTTAATGGTCATAGGGGAAACCTTAGATGGGTATCTATAGACTCGTGGGAGTTTTAGGTACAGTAATAAGAATGATAGTGAGACTGCTTTGTTGGATCTCATGGTAACATTTGAGTTAATAGTAGCCAATTCTTTTTTAAGAAAAATGAGGAGCATTTGATGATTTTAAGAGCAGAATTACAAAATCCAAAATTGACTACTTCCTCATAAGGCTAAGCGATCACCCTAGGTGCAAGGATTGTAAGGTGATACCAAATGCTTACTTATCAACTTAATATACATTTTTAGTTTTGGATATTATAATTAAAAGAAGGAGGAAGAATAGAAGTCCTAAAAGGTGTACCAAAGTCAGATGGTAGAATTTGAAAGGGGACATGGTGCAACAACTCAGGGATAGAGTATTATATAAAGAAGTATAGAAATTATAAGGAGATGCTAACTAGTTGTGAAAGAGAGTAGCAACTCTTTTAAGGAATATAACTAAAGGGACCTTGAGAGTTTTTAAAGGGCATAGGAGTAATAAGATGGAATCTTAGTGATGGAATGAAGATGTACAAGAAAATTTTAAGATCAAGAAGGGCATATATAAAGCTATAGTGGATAACACCATAGAGGTAGAGAGATTAGTTAATAGAAAAGGTACAAACTGGAAAAGAAAGGGGTCAAGAAAATAATCTCAATAGTTAAAAGTAGAGCATCGATAAATTGCACCAATGATTGAAAAGTAAATATGGAGAAAAGGACAATTTTAAGTTAGTGACAGCTAAGAAGTGAAAAGTGAGACTTAGATAAAGTTTTTTTTTATAAAAAATGAAGTAAGATGGATGCTCATGACTAAAAATGACATCAAAAGAAGATGATAGAGATACTTCTATAGCCTTTTAATGAAAGCATAAAGGAAAACATCTCCTTAAGTGATCTTAGCACATCTAAGAGGTTTCATAAATTTACTTGTTGTCAACAGATTACAAGGGAAGAAATTAAAAGAGCTTTGAGGGAGATGAAAAGTGGAAGGATAGTAGGGCCTAATGAGATACCATAAAGGTATGGAAGAGACCAGGCATAAAGGATCTTACTTGATCGACCAAGCTTTATTAATGTGATCCTTAAGTCTACCAAAATATTAGATGCGTGGAGATTTAGTATGTTAATTCCTCTACATAAGAACAAAGGGGACATACAAAATTGTCATACTTATAAAGGCATCAAATTACTTAACCACACCGTGAAATTATGAGACAAGGTGATTGAGAAAAGAGTGAGAAAGGATGCTCCTATCTTAAAGAACTAGTTTGTCTTCATATTAGGAAGGTCAACGATAGAAAATTTACATCTCCTTAGAAGATTAATAGAATGTTACGAGAAAAGATAACATAATCTACACATGATTTTTTATTAATATAGAGAATGCATATAATAGAATACCTAAGGAAATCATGTTAAAGTGTTTAGAGGTTAAAGGAGTCCCTTGACCTATATATGAGTTATTAGGGATATATTTAAAAGGGTAAAAACTAGAGTACGGATAATAGGAGAAATAGAGAACGTCTCTATCAATATGGGGCTACAATAAAACTTCTTATTAAGCCTTTTTTTATTGCAGTAGTGATGGATGAGCTCACTAAGAATAATTAAGGGGATGTGATTTAGTGTATGTTGTTTGCTAACAATATTATCTTACTGGATGAGATAAAAGAGAGTGTAAATGTCAAGCTAGAACTGTGGAAGGATACTTTAGATTCTAAAGACTTTAAATTATGTAGGATTAAGACTGAGTACTTATAGTGTAATTTTTCAATCTATAACGTACCCTCTGATGTGGAGGCAAAGATCGGTTTAGAAATATACCACGAAAAGAGTGTTTTCAGTATTTAAGGTCTATCATCCAAAGCAGTAAAGAGATCGATGAAGAAATAATTCATCATAGCAAATCAGGGTAACTTAAATAGAGAAATGCATCAGAAGTTTTATGTGAGAAGAAGATATTACTCAAGCTCAAAGATAAATTATATTATTTAGTGATTAGGTTGACCATACTATATAGGGTGGAGTGCTGCTTATCAAACAAGTGCATAGTCATAAGCTAATGGTGGCAAAGATGAGGATGCTCCATTTAATGTCTAACTTCAGAAGAGAATAGATCAAGAATGTAAAGATAAGAGACCAATTAAATGTAGCTGGTACTAATGAAAAATTAGGAGAGACGATATTTAGGTGGTTCAGACATATTAAAAGGAGATACTGTTGGCCCCTAAAAATTTTTCTTGATAAATGAGCATGATTAGATTAATTTTGGGATCTTGCTAGATTAGTGTATGTTGGAATTAATTAGCTTGTTAATGTTAATGAAATTATGTTACATAGGTGAATTGGATTAAAGTTAAAGTGATAAGTTGCATAAGGGGTATTTTGGGGATATCACTTAAGTGGGAAGGCTTCAAGGCTTTGAAGGAGGGGCAAAATGGGAAGAGAAATTTATTGGCTTGGTTTTTAAAAGTCAAAAACGTTGGTGAGGAAGAAAAGAAGAGAGAGAGCACAAATATAAGAAAGAAAGTAGAGAGAGTGTCGTGGGTTTAGAGAGAAAAGAGAGGTTTGAGCTAGGTTTTGATTTTTCTCAACCTTCAAGAGGG
>JAOSBK010000003.1:817899-831837 GCA_027568895.1 Erythroxylum shatona
GAAGGGAGAACGTACGAGAAGGTCACAGCTACAGTAAGAAGAGCTGCAAGTTTCCTGTCAGCTTTGCAGGGAGACGACGGGCATTGGCCATCTGAAAACTCAGGCATATTGTTTTATTTCCCGATCTTTGTAAGTAAACACAAAACAATGTTGTCAACGCATGATGATTTGAACAAATATGCTTATCTTAACAAGAAGCATTCGAATTCTGATGAAGAATGTTCTCAATCTCATAAAAGTTAAAATAATATAGAATATCAGTTAAAACATTTAGGTTGAATAATTTCTTAGTGAGTATGTCATTGAAAGGTCTCAAGTTCAATTTTTACCATCTTTATTTATGATGAATTTATTTCATGTTGCATTTATTGTTGAATTTATTATATAATGCACTTGTCTAAATCTCATCCCCCTCATTTGAAGTGAATTTATGATATGTTATAACTTTTTTTTATTAAAAGAGAAAGAAAAATATAGTAGTGTTAAGCCACAATTCTAGGGAAAGAGATATCAGCAATATCCTCTAACAGGATACTAAGACAGCCCACAGATGGCAAATGAAGAAGATGAACTCCGACCTCAAAAGACTTCACATAGTTTGCGAGCCAATCAGCCAGCCTATTTCCTTCCCGATAAACATGACGAGTCTTCACAATCCAGTCTCTAGCAATCAAGTTCTGAATTCCTAGCACTAAAAACACTTCATATCTTGTATGTTTCGTGAAGATGAGAGGATATTAATGACAACTAACGAGTCCACCTCTAACTCAATTCGTCGGTAGCTAAGATCCCAAGTAAGCATCAACCTAGAGAAAACTCCACAGAGTTCAGCAAAAATAGATGTACAGAAGCCAATATTATGAGTGAAACCTCCTAACCAAACCCCAACACTATCCCTAGAAGACCACCTGCTGCAGCCCAGGAAGAAGAGGATTTGTAAACCCCATAGTGTTTAGCTTAACCCAGGAAGGAGGGGGTTTAGACCAGCCTATCAATTTTTCCATCCGATGTCCTGTCCTATCCAAAGCACAGCTAAGCAGAACTCTAGCTTTATAAATCCAATATACATAATCAAGGAAAATTAAATGAGGATTAGAAGGCCATATGAAATGTGTATCAAAGATGCATTTCTTGTGTCAAAACCAGAGAAACCAACATGCAGTATCAAAGATCACTGACCATTTGAACCCATACACCTCATTCTTGTTTGTCAAGTTATATCTAAGCCAGTTATGCTTGCTTATACTACATAAATTATCATTGGCTATTAACCGAGGAAAAGACAATCATAAAGATCGAGCACAAGGACAATCCCTCACTGCATGGATCCTCGACTCACTACCTCCATAACTTAGAAATGAATCATCCATAGATAAATGTCGTATGCATCTTTGTTGGTTAGATAAAAAGCCTTCCTCTTAAAAGGAGCCAAAGGAAAGCTCGGATTCTTTGAGGTCCTGACCACTTCCAAATTAACTTCTAGTAGTTGTTCTCTTCTTGAATATTGTTCTTTTTGATCAAAGTGTATGCAGAAGCAATGGAAAAAACCCCATTCTTTAAAGCTCCCAAACTATCCTATCTTTACCAAGAGCATTGTTGGGGGGAATGATGCCAGCAATAACGATACAAACCGACGCAGACAACAAATCCTGGAATAGTTCCCATCTCCATCCACCATAGTCATCCACAAAATGTTTCACCGATAGATTAATCATCTCCTCTGGAATCATTGCCGCGGCAAGCATAATTAGGGGACCCAAATCATGAACCAAAGTATTTAACCAAAATCTCGTAATAGCTCCATTACCAACTATCCATTTGATACCATTCAAAACATGCTGCCAAACTGAAGCAAAGCTTTGCCAAATCATTGATCCCCTAACTGAATTAAGGGTAAGAGGCAAGCTATTTATATCAAGCTTGTACTTAGCAGTTAAAATCTTGGACCCATAGAGCTTTAGGATTAGTAATCAAAGCCTAGCCAAGACTTGTTAGAAGTGCATCATTGTTTGCTCAAATTCTTCTAGGTCGAGACCACATGATTCCTTGGGCTTACAAATGTTATCCCAATTGATCAAGCTAGATTTTCTTTGATCAGACTTAGATCCCCATAGAAAGGTATGCATGATTTCCAAATCATCACAAAACTACCACGGAAGTCTAACAGTTTGCATTGTATAGATAGGCAAAGTTGAAATCACTAATTGAATTAAAGTTTCCCTGCCTGCTAGGGATAGATGCTTGAATGTCCACCCTTAGAGTCACTGATGTACCTTGTCAAGAATATACCGGTATGTTCTCTTAGTAGTGCGCTCATGAATTAAATGCACCCCAAGATATTTACCGAGGTTTTCTGTGAGTTGAAACCCCAAATTCTTACTTATAGAACTTGCCAAAGGATGAGACACATTATTTGAAACATAGCACTGAGTCTTTTCCTTACTTACCTTTTTTCCAAAAACTGTGCTAAAAGCATCTAAGATCTCCTGAATGAAGCTAATCCGATCATCTTTAATCTCAGCAAAGAGAATGAGATCATCAGGAAAGAATAAATGTGACAGGTTGGGACCCCCTAACTTAACTTAATCGGTTTCCATCTCCTATGATCCACTACATTATTAATTGAATGGCCCAATCTCTCCATGCAAAGGAAGAAGATGTACAGTGAAATAGGATCCCCTTGCCTAATTCCACGAGTCAGAGAAAAAGTTTTTGAGATATCACTACCCCAACTCACTTGCATAGAGACTGTGGAAATGCATTTTATAATAATACTAACAAGCTTCATAAGCAACCCAGCATCAATAAGAGTGTTTAGAATAAAATCTCAGTTCAACTGATCATAAGCTTTTCTAAATCCACCTTAATAGCAATAAAATGAGTTTTGCCCTTCTTCCTTCTCATTGTATGAAGAACTTCCTGAACAATAACAATGTTGTCTGTGATCCTACGCCTAGGGACAAAACTGCATTGAGTAGGTTTGCATAAGAATTGAGCTAGTTAGCCACTACCTTGGAAATCGCCTTGTACACTACCAAAAAAAGATTGATAAGGTGAAATTGCTAAATAGAGACCAGGGAAGGGATCTTAGGAATCAACACAAGAATAGTCCAATTAAACTCTGATTCCCAAGATTCAAGTCTAAAGACTCGCTGAATAAAATCCACTAGAGAAGATCCAACCATTTCCCACTATTTTTGGAAAAAGAGAGCATGGAAGCCATGAAAACTAGGGGCCTTGTTAGGATCCATATCAAAGACAACATTTTTCACTTCTTCAGCTTGAACCGGACATCCCAATTTGAGCATAGCCTCTCTAGGTAATGGTGGAACGGCTCCTCTAATCTGAATATCCAATGTTCCTGACTCCTTTTTGCTATATAACTTCTCAAAGAAAACTTTAGCCATATTCTTAAGGGCATTAGGATCTAAAACCATATTCCCATCATCGTCCCTAAGGGAGTTAACTCGAGCCTGTCTTCTCTTCGCCATAGTAGTTGCATGGTAAAATTTAGTATTATGGTCACCATGCAAAATCCATTGACACCGAGCCTGTTGATGCCAAAAAAACTCCTTTTCACATAAAACTTGCTTTAGTTCTAATTGAAGAAAGGCTTTTAGTTCCCTTAGAATGACAGATTTTTTATTTTCAAGGGTTCTTTGGATGCCCTCCAGTCTTGCCAGAAGCTTGTTTTTGCATTGGAAAATATTTCCAAATTCAATTATGTTCCATCCCTGCAGCTTTCTAGCAAAATCCATCAAAGATCTACAGTAATCATTATGATTAGGTCTCCAATTGGTTTTTGTAAAAGATGCCAAAGTTTCGTGGGTTAACCATGCAGATTGAAATCGAAACTGAAGCTGCCCTAAAGTGGAAGAAGTCTAATTACCAAAGCTAACCAATAAAGGGTGATGATCAGAATTAATAAAAGGGAGATGCAATACAGTCGTATTATGGAACAACTCCTGTCATTGATCAGAACAAAGAGCCCTATCAATCCTTGCCATCACATTACCCCTCCTCCAAGTGTATCTTGGTCCAGCAAAACCAAGATCATGCAAACAAGCACTTTGAATACACGCTTGAAAGAGTTTATTAACCACTGGTTGTACTCAAGATCCTCCTCACTTTTATGCAGTTTGAAGCTTGGTATTAAGACCTCCCCTAGTAACCAGGCCCCAGTCGTAATACAAGCAATTGTTTGAATCTTCTTCCATAGGTAATTTTGGAGATGGTACTTCGGGCTTACATAAATAGTTGTAAAGAAAAAAGGTTGTCCTTCTCGAACAATTCTAACATGGATAAACTCTGTGAGTCGCCAAAATCGTGACTTTAGTGTCTGCCCTCCATAGTAGCCATATACTACCTGAAAAACCTTCTGTCTCCACCCTAAAAGAATGAGTAAAACCCAAACTACCAATGACTTTATTCGCCCGATATCCACTAATCTGAGTTTTAGATAAAACAGCAAAGAAAGACTTATGCAGTCGAACAAAATTCATTAGAATAGACCTAAAGGCCTCGCCTCCAGCCCCTTTTCAATTTCATATGAAAATCGGCATAAGAAAATTGATGGAGACAATAAAAACACTCCTATGCAGGAGTATTTTTGCACCATCAACTTGGACACCTATAGTGTCAAACCCTGGAGTTCATGGAACAACTTCTTCTTGAGAGTCAAGCATCATATGTACATTATTCGTCTCAATTGAATTCTTACTGAGATAAGGTGGTTTAGATGGTGGCACCACATATCTATTTTGACCTGGTATCATATTATTTCCCACAAAGTTTTCCATATCACTATCCTCCCCACATTCCATTTCGTCCTCCCCTGGTAGTGAGAAAGATTTGTCTTGATAAACAACGTCTTTATGAGTAGGGATAACTATAGCAGTGTGATCTCCTGTTACCCACTACATGGGTTGTTTTGATACATTAGGTTGAGAAGCATTATGGTCCCTTTCTGATCTCTCCTTAGTATTTACCCTAATAGGACTTTGTTGATGAATTGAGCAGCAACTTTGGCCTTGTTAGCTACACTAGGACTGGACTTTCCCCCTCCTAACGTCTGGTCCATATTAGACTTTACTGTCCTTGCTTGGACTACAAGTTGGTCCAAATCCTGTCTTGCAGAAAATGAGCTCCTATGATCCTTCTCCACGCTAACCGGTCAGGTATTAATGATCCCCAAAATCCAGTTGAGATAGAGAATCTAGAGCCCCTTTGTCCCGGTTGATTATTCTCTTTAGCAAGATCACGGTCTTGATTTTTCTCCTTTATTGCAACACGTTTGGTACATCTCTGAACCTGAATCCAAGGTCCATACACTTCCTTTCTGGCCACCATGGTTAGGGGAGGAGCGTCCTTGGCAGTTGCATCGTTTCTAACATTTTCCTTTGATCCTACTTGGCCTCTTGAGGCACTTGTACCCTTAAAGAGAAATCTACTGATCCATGGCTAACTATACCACAAGAGAAGCAGATCTAGGGCAAACCTTCATAAGTCACTTTGATCTCAGTCCCATATATCTCCACCCTTGATCTTAGTGGTACCATCAAATCAACATCGACGACAACCCTAGCAAATTTTCCTCTTTATGAGTGCTGCATGTTCTCATCGATTTTCATCGTGCGACCAATCAAGTTTCCCAAAGCTTTGAGAATCAAGCGATGATATTGAGAAACAGGCTGCTCAGGGAAACAAACCTAAACCATTGCCCTGGAAAGTTTTCCTTGCGAGGGACAAAAGTTTGGATGCCATGGCTGCACCGAAAGTGGATGCCCCAAAATCATCCAAGGACCCTTAGTGAGAGCGTTCATATAATCCTCCTCCTTCACAAAGTTAATTAAGAAATAATCATTGTCTAGATCAATGATTTTCATAGAGCCTTCTAGTTTCCACATATCTCTCAAACTATTTTTTAACATTTTGCATCCAATCCAACAGCCTATCAGTTTCACCACCACTGCTCTTTCCTGTTGTTTGTCCAACCGATTTCTAAAGGTAGATGAAAGTGCCAATGCAGATCCAAACTCCCCATTAACCATAAAGATATATCCACCTTCTAATTCCACCGGTTCCTCAGGTCATGCGAAATCATCCTCCTCCTTCTCCACCGGTTGTCTTGTGACTGCAGCACTATAACTTGATTTAGGACGTGAGGGCGGAGGGTCTTCCACCTTATCGCGTATGCAGACTTTCTTAGCCAAATGACCTTTGTTGCCAAAAGAGTGGATTTCCCCCTATCCGCTTCAAATCGCTTAGAGCTATCCATTAAAAAGAACTTTTTTATATGTTATAACTTATTGATGAGTTTATAATATAACCTACTTATTGAAACTTGCGCTTCATGGAAGCATATTTAAATAATATATTATTTATTTTTAAAACTTTTGGACCACTAGATCTAATGATATGCTTACTTTGGCATGCGCTTTTAGGAAGTGATTGCAATAATCCCATGAAGCATCAAACTTATATTGTCTACTCTTTTTACGAGTTCAGTAGGTTGAGATATTGCACTAATCCTTGTCTTTAAGTTAATTACACAAAACATGAGTTCAATTGTAGGCCTTCACTGCATACATAACCGGACATCTCACTGTTCTTTTCCCGACCGAGCACCGTAAAGAAATCTTACGCTACGCCTATAATCATCAGGTATGTATGTATATAAGAGCTAGAAATACAAGACTCTTTTGTAGTTTAAATAATTTAAAAGTATTTTCAATTTTTGTATTTTTTTAATATTTTGAAAAACTTATTTACATAGACTTTTGTTTTAAAAAAATAGCTAAACATACGTAACATTGAACATCACATGTGAATCAATCAAATTTTAATAATAACTTAATGATTCGATTCAATTATTTAATCTAAACTAAATTAAATAAATGTAACTCAAACTGACAACCAAAGATAATTATAATAAACGACTAGTTTTAGTCGAGCTTAATTAATTTGAGTTTAGGAGTTAAGTTGAGTTTTCATGTCAATAATATTTGATTGTTCCACATGAGATATTGATGTTGAAGGTATTATATTGTCACTTTTAACAGAAATTTAAAAGAAGAACTTTTTAAAAATTAAAAAACTACAAAAGCATTTCGAGAATTTTAAAGATAAGTTTTTTAGTTAATTAAATTACATAAGAATCTCGAGTATTTTACTCATTTATATAATAAAAATTTTAAATTAAGAGTTAAAATTTGATGTAATTATTGTATGCATCACTTGATCGATATAATTTAAACTTTGGATGTAGCTGAATGTGAGATTAATCCAACATGATGGCCCAATATCGAAGGTCCAAGTATTTAATGCAGTCTCTTGATTAGATAAGAGTTATGTTGCAGAATGAAGATGGTGGGTGGGGATTGCACCTAGAGAGTCCCAGCAACATGCTTTGTACAGTCTTCAATTACATTAGCTTGCGTATGTTTGGAGAAGGAGTGGGTGATACTGACTGTGCAAGAGCTAGGAAGTGGATTATTGACCATGGAGGAGCTGCATATATACTATCTTGGGGAAAGATTTGGCTAGCGGTATATATCTAACTAAATTCCTACTAGGAAACTGTTAGAATTAGCTATAAATAAGGTCTTATAATCACAGAATTTACATTTTGTTTGGTCTTCTTTTGTTTTTCAGATACTGGGTCTCTTTGATTGGTCTGGATGCATTCCACTGGTACCAGAGGCTCAGATTTTGCCTACCTTTCCCATGAATATAGGTTAGCAATTTACCAAATGGAAGATTGTCAAATATTTTAAAGGAAATTTCGAGGAAATAAGCCAAAATGACCATTTTATATGATGAAAAAGCAGCGAATCAATAGTGTTGAAGTTATTATATTCTTGAGAAAAGTTTTAATCATATTTATATTACTAAAATTCTGCTTGCATGATCTGTAATTATCATAATAACATGTAATTGCAATATCAATCACGTGAGATATTGAATTCAAAACCTGCAGGCAATTTTTGGTGTTACAGTCGACTGATATACATGCCAATGTCATACTTATATGGTAAGAGGTTTGTTGGCCCTATCACACCTCTCATTCTGCAGCTGAGGGAAGAAATCTTCACTCAACCATACGAAACCATTAACTGGAAAGCAGCCCGCCATTTATGTGCAATGGTTCTTAACTAGTTTATCTAAAATTATCTTCAAAGAAGCTATCTACATATACTATTTATATTGTACTCATAATCAGATAATTAATATTACAAGTGTGTTTGCTTTTCTTTTTTTCAGGAGGATGTCTATTATCGCCATTCAAGGCTTCAAGACTTCATCTGGGATGCTCTCTATGTAGTCTCAGAACCTTTACTGACTCGTTGGCCGCTTAACAAATTGGTTAGAGAGAAGGCTCTTGAAGTAACGATGAAGCACATCCATTATGAAGATGAAAACAGTCGATATATTTGCATTGGATGTGTTGAAAAGGTAATGAATAAGATTAGTAAAATTGCACAATATAACTCTTATTAGTAAGTATCAAAGTTTTAAAGTACGAGTTGTAATAGCAGTTTCCGTCCTCACCATCATCGGAATTTATCATAATTGCTCTTTTAATGCAAGTAGTTGCAGCTACAATCCGCAATTTAACAACTTGATAAATACTATTTGTATGGCAATATAATTGCAGACATTGTGCATCAGCTCAATCCGCAATTTAACAACTTGATAAATACTATTTGTATGGCAATATAATTGCAGACATTGTGCATGCTTGTCTGTTGGGTTGAAGATCCTAACGGTGATTCCTTCAAGAAACACCTTGCTAGAGTTCCAGATTATTTATGGCTTGAAGAAGACGGAATGAAAGTTCAGGTTAGACTATATATATTCATATAACATTTACTATTGTAGAATAAGGGTTCGATGCAACATTTCACATGCAGAGCATTGGTAGTCAACTCTGGGACGCTACTTTTGGCTTTCAAGCTTTGCTTGAAAGTGACCTCGGTGATGAACTGAAGCCAACACTAAGAAAAGCATATGATTTTATAAGGAATTCACAGGTTCCATAACTCAAACAAGTTTTTTTTTTCCTTTTGATGTAGGCACAAGTTTTTGTATGATGTACTCATTTGGTTTTCACATGAATGTTAAAGGTCTTGGATAATCCTTCTGATGACTTCAAAAGTATGTATCGACACATTTCTAAAGGTTCATGGACTTTTTCTGATAGAGATCAAGGTTGGCAAGTTTCTGACTGCACTGCAGAAGCATTGAAGGTAATTGAGTTCATTGAATTTAAAGATGATCGGTTGAAGCAAAGCCATTAATAATAACTCTCCATGACTATTGTTTCGTGTTTCTCAGTGCGTTCTATTAGCTACTATGTTGTCTCCACAACTGGGTGCTGAGAAAATGGAGATTCAAAGGTTACATGATGCTGTCAATGTAATACTCTCCATGCAGGTAAGTTGGTGACTTGGATTATCAGAAGAGGTTTCTCAATCCGTTCTTTACTACCAGTAGAGGTGCACAGTTAATTCTAGAGCTTCACTACTCTTTGTAATTTGAGTAAAAGAAAATTACAGGCTAAAAATGGTGGTGTAACAGCTTGGGAGGACGTGCGAGGACCGAAATGGATGGAGGTTAGTCTCAGGAACGCCTTTCTCAACTCAATCCAACTTCTTTTTTTCATCATTTCTTCTCTGTGTAGATGTTCAATCCCATAGAGTTCGCAGAGAATGTTGTTCTTGAGCACGAGTAAGTCTTTAGAACTCTGCCCTATAATGTCACTGACTCGCAGTCATTTGATATAGTTGACATGATCATTGAATTAGGTACGTTGAGTGCACATCTTCTTCAATCCAGGCATTGATCATGTTCAAGAATCTGTACCCTAAACACAGGAAGAAAGAAATTAAAAAGTTCATAGAACATGCTTTACAATATCTGGAAAAAATTCAGAAGCCAGATGGTTCATGGTACGTGCTCCTCTGCAAAAAACAAAATTAGTCTGGTGGAACAAAATTTTTGAATTCTGAATTGTGAGTTATGTTACTTACCTGTGTAATTTACGATAAATTGCGATAACATATCAACATAGTAGCTGCAATTACAGTTCAGTGTGTAATCTAAAACCTAGAAGGAACCATTATTTTTTAGCATGGATATACAAAGTTTAACTTTGGCATTTTGTACAGGAATGGAAATTGGGGAATCTGTTTCACTTATGGGGCATGGTTTGCACTTGTGGGGCTGACAGCTGCCGGAAAGACTTATACAAATTGCTTGGCAGTGAGAAAAGGCGTTGATTTTCTACTGCAAATACAATGTGAGGATGGTGGTTGGGGTGAGAGCTACCTTTCCTGTTCAAACAAGGTAAATTCTACAGTTATTACTAATAGAAATAACAATGACTCGGGTTGAGTCAGAGTCTAATTTTTGTACCTATGGTTAGGATTAAAATGTCTAAACTCCGAATAAGTTTTAAGTTCAACAAAATAATATTGTTTACAATCCAAATATCAATCAAGTCTGATTTTATTCGTTGATTTCGATATAAGATCATACTATTTTACCTTCCTTGATTAATATGGTGTGTAACAGAAGAGCATAGAGTGACTTGAAGAAACGTGAAGTATCAATAGAGATCTAATATGGTATAATTCATTACTTTCAGGTTTATACCTCTCTTGAAGGAAATCGATCCACATTAACTCAAACTGCATGGGCTATGATGGGATTAATTCATTCAGGACAGGTTAGATCATTACTTCTTTCTGTTGATTACTTCTTTGAACATGTGCAAAACCATTTTGGTCCCTTTAACAGGCGTTTAGAGATCCCACTCCTCTTCATCGAGCTGCAAAGTTGCTCATCAATTCTCAAATGGAAGATGGTGGTTTTCCTCAGCAGGTATCAACTGCATTTTTTTCAGAAGACACCAACTTTGTTTACTGTTCTAATAAAATGTAAAGATTGAAGGTAAATTTTGTATTTTAATGTCTCTACTAAAATTTAAATTAGACTTTAATGTTTGACAATATAAAAAAACAATTTTTAAAATATTGTCAGGATCTTATTAATTTTGTTGATTAGCCCCTTTTTTAATTTAAGCATCTATATTAGTCACATAAGTACTTAACATGGACCCTAACTAATCTATTGATGTGGCCAAATTTTTTGAACTTAAGGATCTAGATTAATTACCATCGGTGATTGACATGAACATTGTACCTAAAGCACAACGTAAGCTTATTTATATGTGTGATAATCTAAAATTCAATTAAATAAGATTTGATCTATTGACTTTAGAGTAGATTAAGTCAGACTAATTTGAATTATGATATTTCTACTCTCTCTAGTGACATATATATTCTGCTTATTTTCCTATTTAATTCAACAAAACTTGTGAATTTGTAGTTTGAGCGAAGGAGGTGATTGCCAACCTACGAGAGTTGTATCACGCTGGTGGATTGAAGCACTTCGTGTGATAGCTGTAGATTGTGAGTGGTGTGTGCGTGACTCCAAGTATTTGACTCCTTGCGTGCGTGACTGGGTCTTTGCCTTATTATGGGTTAGTTGCAGGTGTGTGTGAAGTGGTCAATATGTTTGTTGATTGATTACTTTGTGGATGCAATATCTTGAAGTGGTAACGACTGGGTGTTGATTTTTGTTGTGTAGCTCACGGCTGGGTTGTTCTGCATACTCTGTGTATTTTTTGTCAAAATTAATCGTAGTGTGGGTTCTGTTGGATTTTTTGTGAAGGCTTGTTTGCGTAGTCTGTCATATTTAATGTCTTCTTACTACAGCTGTAAGTTAATAATGCTATTTGCGTGAATCAACCCATAGTATGTAATGACAACTTTCAGATCTATTTTAGTGAAGTTAAACCTATCGGAAAGTTGTTTTTTCTTTTTTTTTTTCTCAAGTATTTTTGTTTATGTTAAATTTTGTTTAATCACTTGAGTTGTTTATTTTGTTTTGTTATCATTAAACATGATTTAAGAAAACTCTCTGTTGAGGTTAATACGAGACGGTCGTACTGTTGGGAATAAAATTCTTTCACGGGTTATGAGGATGAGGAATACTGTCAAGAGTTGAGTGATGTCAACTCAGCAAAGCCTTGTATAAAACTATTGTCTTTAGTGAAAGAATTAAGTTAAGTGAGGACCCGCAGATATAAGCAAGGTGTGCCATCAAATTTCAATGTTGATTTATATTTGTACATTTTTTTTAGTTTTTAATTGTGCCAGAAAAGACTGATAAATCGAAAATTTTGCGAAACTACTGGTCTACTACATCTCCTACATCGAATTTTAAAAAATGATTGAAAATTTTCCACGGCCCAAAAAGCTCAAACTCCGATGTTTCATGGTATATTTTTTCTAGTAAACTTTGAGGGTGACTGTTGAGTTGAAATTCGTCGTTCATGCTCAAACTTCAACATGCAGATTTCTTTCAGTTTACATCACCGTGTACGAAAGAAAATTAGAAACCGGAGAAGAGTAATAAGTGTTAGGTTGGAATTGAAATTCGTCGTTCATGCTCTAACTTCAACATGCAGATTTCTTTCAGGTTACATCATCGTGTACGAAAGTAAATTAGTGACTGGAGACGAGTAACAAGTGTTATGTTGGAGTTGAAATTCGTCGTTCATGCTCTTACTTCAACATGCAGGTTTCTTTCAGCTTACATCATCGTGTACGAAAGCAAATTAGTAACTGGAGAAGAGTAATAAGTGTTAGGTTGCTATAATTAATTATTCCACTAATTCAATTAAAATTGAAGACTTACGAAAATATGGTGGGAGCCAATAAGGGAATCGGATCAAAGAGATATCTTTTTTTGTTCCTCTTATTTTGTTATTGAAGAAAAACTTCTGATAATTATAGTTTAGTTCAAGAAGAAGTAAAATATAAAGTTAGGTCATTATTCATATAAAAATCATACTTTTATTATTCTCTTCTGAGTTTATTGTGAAATATGCAATTTATCACTTAACCAATAAAGCGTGACTCGTATAATAATTTTTTCTTAGAAATTCCTAGTTACTCTTTGGGAATAAAGAGAGCTATATTAAGTTAACTCCTATCTATAAATTGAAATTATTTATTAGGTAACACTATCTCATTGCATTAGTTAATGAAATTTATTTATAGAAAAGCAGCTAATTATAGTCTAAATGGCATAGTAATGGTAGTAATACATTGTGATTTCAATAATTTTTTAAATACACTTACTTCCCACGAGATCTCAATCAATGAGGTAGAGTTTAATATAATATCTCTTCATTAATATTTCAAATTTTAAGAGATTTTGTCATATAATTAATAACTTTTAAAAATCACACAAATTATATATTATAAATAAACTATAATAATATCTACTCCTAACTTTTTAAGTTTTACTAATTATTAGTACATAATTTTTAAATGATTCATAACAATACGTAGCAACAACAACAATAACGTTTTAGTAGAAATCTCGTTGAGATGTAAGGTATTGGAAAGGTGCAAAAATACACAACTTTACTCTTATCTAGTGGATAAAATATTTGTAATAGACTTACAAGAAAAAAAAAGTTTTAAAAACGGTTGAAAAAAAACAATAGATACATACATAAATAAATAACTGCATAAATGAAAAATACAAATTAAAATAAAATAAATAATTAAATAAAACGATCAAGTAATTGAAAAGAAAAAAAATATTAAATTTTGTAGTATCTAAAATTTGTTTATCAGTGAATTATCACATTTTAGTTGAGAGAACAAAACAACCTAGATGACCTCACATCTTGATTTTGTTTTGTTATTTATTGATCTTTTTTTGTGGTCCTGTGACCTATTTTGTAGACTAGCCAGTAGCCACCAATAAGTGACTCTAGGGCGAGTCCGGATCACCTGTCTAGTTCTACTCTGTCTAACTCTGTCGAAGGAGAAAAACGTTGTCGTTCTACTTACTAAA
>JAOSBK010000003.1:850254-869994 GCA_027568895.1 Erythroxylum shatona
GTTAGAGAATATATAAAACCAATTGAGTTGGCCTCACACAACAGCTTAAGTTATTGTAGTGAAACGGTCACTTAACAGCACTGTTGATGCAGATTCTGCAGTAGGACAGGTTCCCATACTTCATTGAGGATCATAGTCTTCAAGGTCTTTGTGGAAGAACTTGTGATATTAATATATAAGCAAATTAGTGCTCTTTCTTGATACCCATTCTGACCTTCCATCCGCTGGTGAGATTCGTGTTTTCTAGAGGGAGCACTGGAAACAAGGCAGTAACTCACCGCCATGGGTGAACCGTCTTCGTCATTAGCTTCCTTTCCTCGTTTAACCAGAGAGCAGTTCACCAGATATCAGGCAGTCGAAACTCCGAAGGATACCGACAAAGTTCAAGCGAAGAGAGTAGTGGGAGGTGGTGCCTGGAGAGACCAGATTGGCGTACAACACAATAAAGTTGCTTACCAATACTTTCAGAATGTGTTACAAGATGGTATAGTTTCTCCCCCGTTGGAGTTGTTACAAGCTAGGGCATGAGCATGGTCCAACGCTCTGGTAGGCTTTTTCTAGTCCAAAAGAATGGCTTTCCCAGTTGTTAATCCATGGGCGGCAAAGGCCAGATGGAGTAAGAAAGGATTTGAAAAAGCTATGCTAATTGAGGATGGGTCGATATTGCTTAAGTTCTCTCCGAACCCAAATATCGGTGAGATAATCGAGTAAGAACTGTGACACATAAGAGACCAGCCCTTGTTCTTACGACAATGGAAATCGGGGATGGGTTTGGATAGGGGCTCAATAGAGGTGATGCCATTATGGGTCCAGTTTTATGGTTTTCCGACGGAGTATTGGACGGTGGAGAGGCTGTGCCATTTGACTAATGTTTTAGGCAAACCAATCTGCATAAATTCTCAGACGGTAGCTATGGATAGAATAGGTTATGCTAAAATTTGTATTGAAGTGCAGAAGGATGTACTTTTGCCTGAAACCTTGGCAATCATGCGACTTGGAGAGGCAGGGGAGATGGTTAGAGATTTCATCACTATTACTTATCCTTAGAAAGTACTAGGCAAAATTTTCAATCTGGTTGGCATGAGGATTTAGTGAATGTGGTACTTAGTATTGAGGAGTAGGGAAGGCAGATAGAACAGGGGATGCATCAGAAGGAGAAAGGGAATCTGGTTACTGTGGTTGAGACATTGCGTGAAAGTAGAAATGGTCAGATCCAGGGGAGTAAAGCTACGACAAGGAATGTTATGGAGAAAGGGATGTCTCTGGCAAGGACCACGCACACTGATCAAGAGATGAATGTTAATCAGGTAGGGGCAGTACAAAGCCGAGAAGGGAAGGAAAATAATAATGAGAATGATGCTACCGGGGATTCCATATGTCCCCACATTCCTAGAAATTGTGAGAAGGTAATAGCATAAGTGGTGCCAGTAAATAGTGGAACAACCGATGGATTTATGGAAGAACCGAAGCAGATGGCTGGGGAGGCTAATGAAGACATAAAACCTAGTACCAGTAATAGGCAAGAAGCAGGTTCAAACAATGAACTGGGGGAGACGATTTAGGTTTCGGTGGGGCTAGCTAAAAGAACTATGGGAAGGAAGAAAGGGAAGAAAAAAAAGCACAAAGGGGTGATGTCCCTTGAGTGTCTTTTTTAAGATGTCATTATTAGTTTGGAACACGAGGGGGGTGAATGACCCCCTTAAAAAGCTGATGGTTAAGAAATTAGTAGCGGATAAAAACTTTATTTTGGTAGGACTTCACGAAACAAAAATAAAGGCCAATGCTGATCGAAAGGGATTAGCCTTTTTAGGGACTAAATGGAATTTTATTTCAAACCATGTTCATCAATATAATGGTAGGATAATATGTTGGTATAATTCGGATAAAGTGGAGGTTCAAGTGCTCAAGATGGGGGAATCAATTCATGCATTTGTAGTGTGAGATAATTGGGAAGTTTCAGTTTGTGGTTACATTAATATATGCTTCAAATTTTGCTTTCCAAAGAGCTAATTTGTGGAAGGAGCTGTTGGAGATGCATGTTGGGATGAAAGGGCCATGGATGATGGTAGGAGATTTTAATTGCTGCCATAATTCTGCTAACGTTAAGGGAGGTGTGCGATTTCATGGAGGAGCAAGAGTTAAACTCAATCAGTTATTTATTAACACTGATTTAGTGGATCTCAGAGGTAGTGGCAGATGGTTCGCCTGGGAAAATAAACAAAAAGGGAATATATTTATTAGGAAGAAGTTTGACCGAGCATTGGTAAATCAATAGTGGCTCAGCTCTTTCTCGCTTGTTTCAGCTTTGTTTGGAGAACCAGAATTTTCTAATCATGCATCCATTCTAATTCAACAACCAAGTGATGGAAATAGGAACGGGGCACCATTTAGGTTTTTTAATGGATTACTTCAGGTAGAGGGTTTTATGGAGGTGATTTCACAGATTTGGAGGACTGATGTAGAAGGATCTAAAGCTTTCAGTTAATGTAGAAATTGAAGCTGGCAAAACAAGTGATCAAAGAGTTTAGTAAGCATAGAACTCGAAATATCCAAGATATGGGAACCAATTTGGCTGAGATACAAAAGCAATGTTATAGGGACCCTCTCAATGATAGTTTAAGAGTGCTTGAGGTTGATCGGATGCATAAATACTAGGAGGCTGTGAAATTGAATGATTCAATTCTTAAACAAAAAGCGAGACAAACTTGGCTTAAGGAAGGTGACATTGACACCAATTTTTTTCAAGCGGCTATCCTAGCAAAGCGTAATACAAATACAATTACTGAATTGATAGATGTGGGGGGTAATGTACTACACGGTCAACTAGCAGTTACTGAACACATCAGGGAGTTTTTTGTCCAACTTATAGGAAATTCCGAAGATACAGGGAATGGATTTGGGGTTAAGGATGTGTTGGAGTTCACTCCAAGTCAAGATACACTGGAAATGTTAAATTCTTCTTTTGCAGCTCAACAAGTGAAGGAGGTCTTGTTTCGGTTAAATGGTTCAAAAGTGCCCGATCCTGGTGGATACTCGGCTGGTTATTTTTTTAACAGACTTAGAATATCACAGTTCAGCTATTAACAGAAGTGGTGCTATATTTTATTTCATCCAGTAAATTTATGAAAGAGATCAATCATATTTATTTATGTTTAATTCCCAAGAAGGAGGGACCAGAAAGGATTATGGCCTATCGTCCAATTTCGTGTTGCACAACGATGTATAAATTAATAGCTTCCCTTTTAGCAAAACGTATGAAGGGTATATTGGTTGAAGTGGTTAGCAAAGCCTAAGGGGCTTTTCTTCCTTCGAGAAGTATTGGGAATAACATACTGTTGCTACAAGAATTGTTGGGAGATTATCATACAGGAAAAAGGTTAACAGTTGTGCCTTAAAGATTGATCTTTATAAAGCTTATGATACGATTGGATGGAGATATCTGAAGGACTGCTTAGAAGGGATTGGATTGCCTACACGGTTTTGTCACTGGATACTTCAATGTAGTCAAACTACTTCTATGAGTGTGCTAATAAATGGGATTCCCACCAAGCCATTTATGATCACAAGAGGGATTAGGCAAGGGGACCCTCTCTCCCCTTACCTATTCACTCTGGTGATGGAGGGTCTATTAAGATTATTGACTAAAATGGTGCAGTATAATGGGTTATATTAGTACCATTATAAATGTAGGAAAATGAAACTGTCACAATTGTTGTAAGCTGATGATGTGATATTACTGTGTAAGGTTGAACTGCATGTGATAGAGATGATGATGAATCTAATGAAAATTTTTTCTAGGAGGTCAGGGATGAAAATGAATGTACAGAAGAGTGGAATTTTTGTGTCTTTAGATGTTCATAATCAGGAGCGGATCAGCAGGTTGGTGGGGTTGCCTCTCCAAGAAACACCCTTTAGGTATCTGGGAGTATCGATCTCTTCGGGTAAGCCAAGATATTATGATTTCTTGCCATTGTTGGAAAAATTGAAAAGTCGTATTAATGCATAGCAGAATCGTTTCCTATTATTTACTGCTAGAGTTGCTCTAATTGTTTCAGTGTTGAATAGCATGCATGTACATCGGGCTGCTCACGTGGTAATTCCAAAGAGAGTTATAAAGGAAATGGAGAGGATATTGAAATATTTCTTATAGACTGGTAAGCCTGACAATTGTAAGGGAGCTAAAGTCAAATGGAGCGATATTGTAGTGCCAAAAAAACAAGGGGGTTTGGGCATTATTTCGATCATACAAATGCAAAGGGTCTTGCTTTTGAAGAGAATATGGAGGTTATTTATGGATAAAGAAGCGATGTGGGTCAAGTAGGTGCAGATTTATCGTCTTAATGGGCAAAGTTTTTGTCAAATTCAGTTAAGGTATGAACATTCTTGGATTTTTAAAAGTTCGTTTCAGCTACGAGACTTAATTTATCCTACGATTAAAAGTAGAGTTAGGAATGGAGAGGATACAAGTTTCTGGTTTGATAATTGGAATGAACTCATCCCACTTTGTTCGAGGAATGATTTATTTGTATTTAGAAACTGAATCTCTAAGGAAGCATCGATGGCATGGGTAGTTCGGGAGAGGCACAGTTGAATAGCTGCAAGTTTGGCCAAATATTTGACCAGTATATGAATGATGTGCTACTTTAAAATGAGAGAGACAAGAGGATTTGGGCAGCAAATTATGCTAGAGATTTCACGACCAAATCAGCACATGTTTTAGTGAGAGAGCTATAGGAAAAGTTACCATGGGCTGCTTTGGTATGGAAGCAAGTATTAAGTCCTACATCTACTTTTTTTCTTATAGTTGGTGTTACAAAGGTAACCTTAGAGACTCAAACTTACACCTGAAGTTTCTTGCTCACCCCCTTTGTATGGTAATCTCACTTAGATCCATTAAAGTAAGACTCAGCCTTTTCTCAACCCTCGAAGTGTTTACTTCGCACACACTCAAAGAAACAATGCTATAAAAGCAATAAGAATATAAGCAACAAGAAAACACATAGAGATACAGTTAAAAGACCAACTTTATATACTTTCCCCCAAAGGAATACAAAGAATGCTCTTTCTAATAGAATGAATGAGAAGAGCAAAGCTCGAATGAGCTATATATAGGCATCCTAGCTTGGAGTCACAGATTCCCACTAAATCTGAACTACCTAAGATCACATCTATCCCTATCGCATAAGATTACATGAACCAATTGGATGACACCCCCATCCAAGTAGGACTCTAACTAATAAAATAGAATCTAACAAGATAACATAAAGATAGAATTTACATTTATCTAGAACACTAACATCCTTGTCCGCAAAGATCTCTACTGTCTTCAGATGTTAAGTTTCACTGCAACTCTAACTCCCAGTCATCACTACATCATCCAAGATCTCCCCACGATCTCTATCCGCTAATGATGCAATGTGATGTTGCCGAAGCCCACTAGCATACTGGTCTGATCTAATGCTTCCCACAACAAGTCCGCTAGTTGTGGTCCATCCATCCGAGCATAGCCAAATCCTTAGTCCGCCAAGTCCTTGGCCTGGGTCAAGTCAATCTCCACAAGGTCCGATGCTCTACCAAAATTTGCTCTAAGTTTGATCCCACTCACCCACATTTGCCTTAGTATTTTCAACACAACCTATCCACATGTAGGTCCATCAATGCACGTCCATGGACAAGTCCATCTTCCACGTCAGGCTCACTTATGGTGCAGTCTCGTCGCTCTATGACTAAGTCACAAGTCATAATCTGAGTTAGTATAAAAACTTTGCCTATTTACATACCTCCAACCTACCTTGTCAAACTTGGGTGTTTCGACGCCTCCTCGTGTTCACATGCCTTCGTGCATCCTCGCGAGTCTCATACACCTTTGCATCTTCTCGCGAGTCTCATACACCTTTGCATCGTATGACTTAGTTTTCCAACTCTGCACAGCCTTGCATCCGAATTTCACGTCTCGTCGAAGATTTCTGCCAATGCATGCCTATGTGTGCCCACGCATATCGAATCTCACCTCTCAAGATCTTCATCGATACTTCCGGCATCTCTCACCTACTTTGCAAGTTCCTTGGGTTTTGCTCACTAACTCGTAAGACTTCGCCTTGTTCCCTCACCAACACGCCTTCCTTGTGCCGAATTGCGTGCCAAGCATTGGCCAAGGCTCGTCAACACTCGCATGATCCCGCAATCTAAATTTAGGGGTCTAACAAACTACCCCCACTAAAAGAATTTGACACCCTTGTTGAAATAATTTATGGGCACTCCTCCATGAGCGGTTTCCTCGAAGACTCCTTAATCAGCTTTTGAAGACGGTAGCAAGTCTTCATATCAATTGGTATCTCACCCACATACCATTTTCCTAGTCTATCGGGGTTGTCTTGCTTCCACTTGGACTTGCCTCATCAAGACTTACCACGCCAGCCAAAGACATGTTAAGAAGAGCCCGATCCACTGAGCTTTTCCTGTCACCTTGATCCTCTGTGATCTTGGCGATGATATGCTCGTTACCTACCTTCTGTTTTAGGTTTCCTCGAGCATAGTTCGGCTCCTTTCCAATGATCATAGCTGACATATGTGCTACCGGTGTCGTAGTCTCTTTCGTCCCACCAACAAATCTACAACAATTAACAAAGAAAGATTTTTTACCATACATAACCATCATACCTCCCAAACTTGGGTACAACATCGTCTTTTCTTCCTTAAGGAAGTCGATCCCTAATATCAACTCAAATCCTTAAGTGGTACGTCTATGCAGTTCAACTTGGCACTCCAACTCCCTATGGCCACTGGGATGTTGTAAGCAAGTCCCATTACAGCTTGTGCCTTACCTGCTAGGGTCTTTACTTTTGTTAGGGTCTTGGACATTCTAAGCTCCAACTTGCATACCATCCTTTCCGCTACCAAGGAATGTGATGCACCCGTATCCACCATCGCGGTCACCTCTATCGCATTAACCTGTATTCTTACATACATTAGTTCATTATAAGGATTAGGTTCTTTATTAATCGCATTCAATAACGCAATCGGATTTAGCATCTCCTCCTTTGAAGATTCTCCCTCTTCTTCAACTATCAGGGCGTTTAGCTTCTCTTTCCTCGGATATTCTTTTCCATAATGTGACCCATCGCACAAATAACAAGTAACCTTGCCCTTTCTGGAGGACGTCTCCCCACTCTCAGAGCCACCATTTTGCTTTCTTTTCCACTTGAAGTCTCCCTTTTTGGAATTCTTCTTCTTTTTCCCCTCGGCATTCTCCTGTTGAGCATGGCCTTTGCCCTTCTTAGAATTAAAGGAGTTTATCTTAGTTTTCTTCATCGCTCGAAAGTCCACCAAGGCATCAGCGGCCTTGATTGCACCAACCACGTCCTTCACATTTTGCCTCCGTAACTCCATTTGCACCCATGGTTGTAACTCGAACAAAAAGTTGAAGAGCTTGTTCTCGTTTGACATGTTTTTAATATCAAGTAGTAAAGAATTAAAAGATTTCACATAATCTCTTACCGATCTATCCTGCGTTAGCTTCTTCAAGGCATCCCTTACGAGCCAAGAAGTATTCATGGGAAGAAATTGATCCTTCTCCTTTTTCATGAGCTCCCATGTATCTACAGGAGTTCTACCCGCGCTGATCTCCGCAAAGGTCCTCGTCTTCCACCAGAACTTGGCATCTCCATCCAAGTACATGGTCGTCACATTGACCTTATCAGCGTCAGATACTCTAGTAGCTGCAAAGTATTGCTCCATATCTCACAAGAAGTTTTCCAACACCTTGGAATCCCACACGCCTTCGAACTCCCTCGGTTCACGTACCTTCACAGAAGAAAGTTGCAGTGTTGATCCTTCACCTCGCTTGACATCAAGCGTTGCAACGGCATGCCTCAGTACAGTAATCTCAAACTGCGACTCCTCTTGTGCCTTTAACAAATCCACTATCTGTTGTTGCAACTGTTGTATCCTCGCCTCCAACATCTCAAAATGAGTACTGTGAGAAGTGACTTCTTCCTCCTCTTGAGGAATAGGTCCAAGGAGTGTCTCTACCCTAGACACCCGTTCTGTTAAGTTGCCTACTGCCATTTCAAACTTTGGCTATAATATTAGTTGTTACAAAGGTAACCTTAGAGACTCGAACTTACACCCAAAGTTTCTTACTCACCCCCTTTGTACGGCAGTCTCCTTAGATCTGTTAAAGTAAGACTCAACCTTTTCCCAACCCTCGAAGTGTTTACCTCACACACACTAATAAAACAATGATATAAAAGCAATACAAACATAAGCAACAAGAAAACACACAGACATACGGTCAAAAGACCAACTTTATATACTTTACCTCAAAAAATACAAAGAATGCTCTCTCTAATCGAATGAATGAGAAGAGCAAATCTCGAATGAGCTATATATAAGCATCCTAGCTTGGAGTCACAGATTTCCACTAAATCTGAACTACTTAAGATCACGTCTATCCCTATCAGATAAGATTACTGAACCAATTGGATGACACTCCCATCCAAGTAGGACTCTAACTGATAAAATAGAATCTAACAAGATAATATAAAGATAGAGTTTACATTTATC
Organism: Erythroxylum shatona; assembly: GCA_027568895.1. Classification (NCBI taxonomy): domain Eukaryota; kingdom Viridiplantae; phylum Streptophyta; class Magnoliopsida; order Malpighiales; family Erythroxylaceae; genus Erythroxylum; species Erythroxylum shatona. The sequence continues at coordinate 858,820 of JAOSBK010000003.1, forward strand.
TAGAACACTAACATCCTTGTCCACGAAGATCTCTACAATCTTCAGATATTAAGTTTCACTGCAACTCTAACTCCCAGTCACCGCCACATCATCCAAGATCTCCTCGCGATCTTTATCTTTTGATGATGCAATATGATCTCGTCGAAGCCCACTAGCACATTGGCCTGATTCAATGCTTCCCACAACAAGTCCGCTAGTCGTGATCCATCCATCCGAGCATAGCCAAGTCCTTAGTCCGTCAAGTCCTTAGCTTGGGTCTAGTCAATCTCCATAAGGTCCGATGCTCTACTAAAATTTGCACCAAGTCTGATCCCACTCACTCACATTTGCCTTAGTATTTTCAACATAGCGTATCCGCACATAGGTCCATCAATGTATGTCCATGGACAAGTCCATATTTCATGTCAGGCTCACTCATGGTGCAATCTCGTCACTCCATAACTAAGTCACAAGTCACAATCTGAATTAGTATAAAAACCTCGCCCATTTACATACCTCCGACCTACTTTGTCGAAGTTAGGTATTTAGTCGTCTTATCACGCTCGCATGTCTTTGCGCATCCTTGCGGGTCTCATATACCTTTGTGCCTTCTCGCGCACCCTCTGGTCTCGCATGACTTCGTTTTTCAACTCTGCGTAGCCTCACATTCGAATCTCACATCTCGTCAAAGATTTCTACCAATGCATGCCTACGCGTGCCTGCACGTATCGAATCTCGCCTACTCTCAAGATCTTCGTCGATACTTTTGGCATCTCTCGCCTACTTTACAAGTTCCTCGGGTTTTGCTTGCCAACTCACAAGACTTCTCCTTGTTCCCTCGTCAACACGCCTTCCTCGTGTTGACTTGTGTGCCAAACACTGGCCAAGGCTCGCCAACACTCGGACGATCCCGTAGTCTAAACTTAGGGGTCTAACAATTGGTTATTAAAAATAGATTAAGAACTAAGGACCGATGGTTTGGTAGCTGTGATCCCATTTGTGTGTTATGTAAACATGTTAATGAGAGTAGAAATCACTTGTTTTTTGAATGTGAATGTACCAAAGCGGTGTGGAGCAGAATTTTGCATATGATAGGGATTCATAATTTCTCCTATAAATAGAATGAGATGTTGAATGATGTTATTAGGTACACAAGACCTGGGAGACAAAATGGTCTCATCATAAGGACCTCGTCTTAGTTGGTGCTATATCAATTATATAAGGAGAGGAATAGATGCGTATTTAAGTAAGTGGAACAACACAAGTACAAGCTCGCTACTAGTATAGTTATCTTGATTAGAGAGGTATTCATAGTGAATGGGAAGTAGGACATCATTAGACAGGACCTTAGAAGGATTTGGTATATTTGGATGATTTATATGGTTTGGGTGGATTGATTGTAGTAGAATAGTTGTGGTTGTAGTATTTTTGTAAGTATCCTTGTAATAGGATTGTAAATTCTAGTTTCAGATTTGGTAATATAATTTCTTTTAATTTTCAAAAAAATTTGTGAAGTCCATGATATATGACATAGCATGAAGGAAATCATGATGTGATCATATTACTAAGATTCCTATCATGTGCAATTATATCATTATCTAAATTATCCCTAGTCATGGGGTTAATGAGACTAGACATCGTTAATTCGGATAGACTAGCATATGTCAAACTCCTTGATTTAATCAAGCAGTGGATCTCAGAAACTGTAAACATAAGATATTTAGAGTTGAGATTTGGATGCTTACTAGAGATAGTAAATACATTGGATAACCTACCATGAGAACATCACATGGATGTCCTATTCCAATGTCAGTGATAATCTCATCATAGCAATTATGCAAGTATTTTTAGACTTGAGGTACTCAAGGATATCTTGGATACTGATTCTGTGCTTTGGCTCCATATCTTGTTGCCTTGAAGAGGTAGCTCATAGGGTGGTAATTGAGTACAACTTGAGGTATTCAAAGGTAATTAAATAACTAATAGAGGATTCACCACTTTTGTGATAGCAGAAGATGATACCCATGACCTCTTATCGGGGTCATTACTTGGAAATCTCTGACTGGAGCACATGTGTCATAAAGAATGTCTTTATTGACATATAGAGTAATGACTCCAAAGGCAAGAACTGATATCACTTGGGCTAGATTTGACATAGTCAGTCTAGTAAGAGTTGATACTTTGCCTATACTCATAACCAAGTGGGGTATACCATGGTGAAAAAAAATTGCATAGCAATTGTCTATGGGAGGGTTCGTGAGATGGTTCATGACGAGCACAAGTTTGTTCATCAAATCATTTACTTTTTAGTCAATTGAGGGTTATGATGTGTTGTTAGAAGCCATTCATGACTTGCTTAGATTAAGTGTTGATCCAAATGACCAACATAACTGGGAACCTAATGGTTCACACGCATAAGAGTGACTTGGAGGATTTATAAAATGGTTTTGGATAGAGATCCATTATATGGAGAGCAATAGAACCAAATAGATCTCGATGAGATTGGGATATATCCTAATGAGATCACGACATTGATATTGCTAAAACAGGTCTCTGGTGTATTTTCCACACGCAAGACCCGGTAGGACCAACTCCAATGTAATATATATATGAACATGTATGTGAATTGAGAATTTTCAGCTAGGTTTAATTGTATTTCCTTGTATAAGCACATAGATCTTGGACTTCAGGAAGGTCTCAGAACATTTTTTTTTTCGTTTTCTGCACTACGTGTATATGATACACGCATCAAGATTTTCCTAGAAGAATTTGGTGTAGTTGTCACCATCTTTTAGTCAATATACTGGTGCCCCCCGTTAAAGAAGAGAGGTATGACTTTTCACAACTTGCAAGTAGTTAAAGAGAGCTAATTCTTCCTTATTTAACATCAATTAATCAACTGGTAAAGGGCAATCAAGTTTTCAATATGTTTGAGTTTAAGCCTGGTGGAGTTAACAGCTAAAGCAATATAGCCCTTTAATGAATTCAATGACTTGAGTTCAGTTTTGATAAATTTCAACTTGCAAATACAACTATATTGTCTCATACCTGCAATGTAGAGTTTTGCCCCATTCTTTCAAGCCTCACTGAATCCTGGTTTGTTAATAAGATAGTTATTGAACCTAAACGGATATTATTGTGCAATTTGCTAAAACAATTTTTCAACCAAGATTGGCGTAAGATTAAAAAATAGTGGATCCTTAAAAGAAGCGATGCTATGAGGAAAGTTGTTCAGCCAAAGATCATTTAATAAAGCTCGATCGAGCTTCTTCTGAATGAACCCGTTCGATTGTTGTTTATTAGATCAAGTACAAAGGTGGCCCATATGTTTAAGATTCGTCACTCCAATTTATTCAACACAATCCTTGAAGTCAGTTGAGTAATTCTTAAGATTAAAATGACCTTAGGTTTCCGATGCATATAGAGTCGAATTAAAATCTCCATAAATAAGCCAAAGCTTGGTGATGGAGCTGCCAAAATAGTTCGATCAACAGTAGTCTGGATATATCAATGAATAAATTATTGTTGATTTTATTGACATAAATTATTAAATAAATTTAATTTATTTACGATAAATATAAAGAATTTTAAAAAATAAATATTTAATAAATTAAATTCTTGAAATTCCTAAGTTGTTGGAATAAATGAATGGTGATTGGTGAGTTGAAATTGGTCATTCATAATCATGCTCTAACTTTAATATGCAGATTTCTTTCAGCTTACATAATCATGTACGAAAGTAATTAAATTAGCAAATGGAGAAGATTAATAAGCGTTAGGTTGCTAAAATTAAATTTTCCACTAACTCAACTAAAAATGAAGACTTATGAAAATATGGTGGGAGCCATTGAGGTAATCGGATGAAGAAGAAATCATTCTCTCTTTTTTTCTTTCCTTTTTTTTTTCTTGAAGACAAACTTATTATAATTATAGTTTAGTTCAAGAAGAAGTCTATAAAGTTTGGTCATTATTAACATAAATCATACTTTTAATATTTTCGTCTGAATTTATTATGAAATATGCAATTTATCACTTAATCAATAAATAAAAACTCATATAATATTTTTTCTTGGAAATTCCTAAGTACTCTATGGGAATAGAGAGAGCTACTTTAAGTTAACGATGTCTATAAATTGAAATTTTTTGTTGTGTGACACTATCTCATTGCATTTGCTAATGAAATTTATTTATAGAAAAGCAGTTTATTAGAGCCTAAATGGCATAGTAGTAGTTATTTGTAATTTCAATAATTTTTAAAATACACTTGCTTCTCACGAGGCCTCAATCAATGAAGTAGAGTTTAGTATAATATCTCATCATTGATATTTTAAATTTTTAAAGGTTTTGTTATATAGTTAACTTTTTTAAAAATCACGTAAATTATATATTATAAATAAATTATAATAATATCTTCTCCAAACTTTTTTAAATTTGACTAATTATTAGTACATAGTTATTAAATGATTCATAACAATAACGTTTTAATAGAAATCTCATTGAAATGAGATTTTGGAGAGGTCAAAAAATATACAACTTAACTCTTAACTAGTTTATAGATTGTTTCTTTCTGATAGACTAAGAAGAAAAAAAATTGAAAATTGTTGAAAGAAAATAACAAACAAATACATAAACAAATAATTGTATAAATAAGAAAAATAAAGATAAAAATAAATAAATTAAAATAAATAATTAAATAACACAATTAAGTGATTGAAAGAAAAAATTATTAAATTTTATAAAATCTAAAATTTGTTTCTTAGTGAATTATCAAATTTTTGTTGAGAAAACAAAATCGACTTGACCCTTGATGTCACATCTTGATTTTGTTTTGTTTAGTGGCCTATTTTGTGGTACCTGTGATCTATTTTGAGAAAACAAAATTAACATGACCAATGATATAAATATCATACTAGCGAAGGTATCGTGTTAGATTCTGGTACGATATTGTACTGGTAATAATTAATATTTGATACCATTTTAGGCAATTTTTTAAATTTATAAAATAATCCTTTTATTTTTTAAAATTGCAAAATAGGTCATTAGTATATTGTACTATATACTTTATAATTTTACATTAACTATGTCTCAAAAAATTATAACAATAAAATTTTGAAATAACAATAATTTATTTATTTTTATTAATATTAATTTGTTAGCTCCAGTCAAATCTTGATGAAGTGAATTTTTTATGCCCCTAAACATCTACCCTCTCTCTTCTTTTTCAGCCAAACTTATCTTTTTTACCTTTCTTTTTTTCGTCTTTCAAAACTGTAAGAGCATCATGTGTGCTCACCTTTGACTATGTCAATCAGTCTTGTGAATATATTAGATTTGTTACAATCAGTTAGAGATTAGATAGGAGTCTTTGTATTTGAATTTGAATTTGATTTTGTTTCCTTGTAAAGTGGGATTAATCCTGTTGTATTATGTATTTAATCTTGTCAAGCACATCAATAGAATCAAGTTTCTTTTACCAACATCTGTTGCCTCTTTAAAAACCAACCTCAGACGCCTTCTCTGACCCAACTCCCTTATCGTTGAGGCTCCCACCTCAATGGCAAGCCATCCGACCTCCCATTCTAACATTGAGAGAGGGGAACCGTCCTTATCCAAAGTCGACGTACCTGCACTTACCAAGGAAACATTAGGATCTCACACGGTAGTTGAATGTAGTGGTAAAATCCCTAACAGCCATGAAATTGCAGATAAAGGTCTAGCCACTTCCAACCTAGTTAGAGAATGGAGGAACAAATTGAAGCGAGTCCACTACAAGGGAACACTTAAATACTATCAAAATCTGCTCAAGGATGGAGTCTTATCTCCACCGGTCGAACTGTTGATGGCAGGAGCTAGAGCATGGTCCATAACTCTGCTAGGCTTCTTATGGTTTGAGCATCTTACATTTTCAATAGTTAATGCTTGGGCAAATTCAAGATAGGGAAAGAAAGGACTTGAGAAAACAATACTAAAGGAAGACAACTCCATTTTGTTCAAGTTTGCCAATAGCACCAACCTCGATGAGATTATGGAACAGGGCCCGTGGCACATTGAAGAAGAGCACCCCATCTTCATCCAAAAATGGAGACCTAGACTAGAAATGGATAGAGGTCAAATAAACATCTCACCACTGTGGGTATAGTTTCATAATGTCCGATGGAGTTCTGGACCATTGAGGATCTTAGCTACTTGGCTAGCTCTTTAGGTAAACCCATTTGTATGGATTCCCAAACTGTAACGATGGAATGGTTATGCTATGCAAAAATGTGCATTGAAGTTTCTAAAAATGCCTCCTTACCTGATTCGCTTCCTATTTTTTGGCTAACTAAAATGTGTGAACTGGAAAAGACTGTCATCTCCCTCTCTCCTATTCTTGGAAACCAATGAATAATAGCAAAGTCTGGAAGCCCACTGGTAAAATGTTTCAAATTGGATGACGTGATGAGTTATTAGATTTTGTTGTAGTTGATGATAAGGATGGTCTAGTAGTTGAAGATAGGGGAGCGGTCTATGAATCATCCTTAATGGAGGCAGATAATCTTCTTAGTTGTACTGTGGATGTTGTTAATAGTATGGTCGATGCTGTTGAATATGCAATGATTGATGTTACTAGTGTAGGTTCTGATACAACCCATGTTGAGGCTATTAAAGATAGTCGTAGTGCAGAGGATGAAAATACTAGCGATGTCACTGTCGATGTGCTTAATGGTACTGTGGATGTTGTTAATGATGGCAAAGTCAGCCTTCAGGTTCTTGCAAAATAAATGGCCCAGGTTGTAGACAATGGTAAGCAATTAGTTGGTTTGAGGATTGAAAATGTTGTTATAAGTACTTACCAGTCCCAGGGAAATTGTCAAATGGATTGTGCTTAGGTGAAGACTCCTTTAGAACATGTTAAGATAACTGATATTGTTGCTAGTAAAGTATCTCTAGCTTGGATTGCAAATGTAGGATGGATAACTATTGACAACTCTAGTATGGACAATGTTGAGAGTCTGGACAGTGAAGTGAATGACTTCACCTCCCAGTATTTGGAGCATTATCAAATAGATTAGGCCTACATGTTGACTTCATTAGCAACTATTAGGCAAATGAGAATATTGTTTCCAAGACCTCTAAGGCTAGGTTGGATTATGCACAACAAACAATAATGGTAAACTCTAGTGATGACTGTGTGGTAAGTCAAGGGACAGGGGATATCTTCTCTTAAAATGTAAAACAAGTAGACGACTGTGATTATCCATTATCTACAGCCTAAATCCCTAACATCTTAGGAGATTTTTGTGTGCAATCCAAAATGGCAAAAAGGAAATCAATAAGGAAGATAAAGCAAAGTCCTAAATACCGGGGGGCTTCTCCCAAATAAGGCAATCCTAGTGTGGAACGTTAGGGGGTTAAATGACCCTCATAAACAAGAAATGATGAATGAATCTTTCCATGGAGATGAAACTTATGTGGTGCCTATAATTGTTTCTTTTTGTTGTCTATCTTGTAGACAGATATACTACCTTACTTAAGGAGTTTTTTAGTCATATTGTAATAGGATAATAGACTTAATGCGTTTAACTCATTGTAATGTAGATATAGTTTTAACTATAATTGAAATTCTTTTTGATTTAAAAAAACATTAATTTTCAAATATTTATATTACTACTAAATGAAATTGTTACATTTATACATGTATAATAATTTGACAATTATGGTTACAATATTCTATTAGTTTTTTACTTACCTATTTGTATTCAAATGCTTTGTATAATATGAATGACATTATTTAGTTATTATCTTAAATTTTATTTTAGATTAAGGAGTTAAAATTTTTATATAATTTATATATTAAAGTTAACGACAACAATATTTTATATCTAAAAAATAAAATTTTAAAAATTAATGTTAAATTGAAAGTTGATAAGTTCAAGTTCTACTACACATTGGGTAATTACTAAATATGTACTCTACTATAATGTTTTTGTTGTTTTATAATAATGTACTGAAATTTAAAATTTAACGCACTTATACGAGTTATAATTTTTTAAAAATTTAAAATTTACTCAACACTAAAAAAAAGTTATTACACGTAATTATATAAAAATATTATGAAACTTAATTGTCTTACTAACAGTCTTTATTTTCTTAAAATATATTTAGTTAAAAATAATTTTTTAAGGCATATTAAATTAATTTAATAAATATATGATTAACAATTATAATTAAAAAGCAACATATTTAATATAAATAAATATATATTCATAAGGAGGGAGATAGAAGCACTAAGGAGGTGGTGGTATTTTGTAAAATTCATGTTAAAAGTTTTGATTTTTTTGCAAAAAGTTTCCTATATTTTTTAAAACTTATTATAAATATCGACCGATATCATGTAAAATTACCGGTATCATGCAAAATTACCGGTACCGATTGCCAGTACTATAGATGGTTATTTTGTACTATTTTTGACTGATACTGATCTGTACCGTACTAAATGAAAAACACCGGACATGACCATTGATGTTTGATTCTCACGTTCAACTATTTTTGACAACCGAGTACTCTCCAAAGAAGGCAAATAGGTTAGATTTCACCTATCTGATTTCTTGTAGTTAGCATTAGATTTTGAGAAAAAAAGAAGATATTGTATTGGTGATCATGAATCAAATTTCTTGTATTGCCATAATCTAAATAAACATCTTAATATTGCTAAAGCCAAAGAATATGAATTTGAAAATCAACTGGTCCATAGTCAATTGTTCATCAATTATCAAGCTCTTCATGTTAATCTCACATTTTTTTATTTTGTACACCTTGCACATTCCGTCTCATCAGATGTGACTTGGCCTTCACTATAAAATCTAACTCCAGGAACAAGGGATCAGGCATGTAACAACGCGACCACGTTTTGTCTTTCAAATGTATCTTCCTTTTCTTCTCATACAGTTCCTGAACTACTCTTCTGTATAATATACTCGCCATTTCAAGCAGTTTGGAACAAAACTAAAACTAACCATCCATTTCAGCTTTGTAAAGGAAGTGACTGTTACACCTACAAAAGAAGTTAGCTATCATCAGCAGTTGTCAATAAATTTGCATCAACTTTCGAACATTTAGGGACGAAGAAATAAAAGCTATGTGGAGGCTTAAGATTGCAGAGGGTGGCAATGACCCTTACTTGTACAGTACGAACAACTACGTGGGTAGGCAGACATGGGAGTTCGATCCTGAAGCTGGCACTCCTGAAGAACGAGCTGAGGTTGAAGAAGCTCGCCACAACTTTTACAAGAATCGCTTTGATGTCAAACCCTCTAGTGACCTTCTTTGGCGTTTTCAGGTATATAAATGCGTCGTCATACACTCATACTCTTTTCCTTCATTTTCTCTCTTTCTTGGCTATCATAGCTGCTGAGAAAGCAGTGTTTAATGAAAATTCCCATATATATTCGTGCCATACACAGCACATATTTTTAGGAAGTTGTTAATATCAATCTTACTTTGACTGCAGTTCCTAAGGAAGAAAAATTTCAAGCAGACGATACCTCCAGTTAGAATTCAGGATGGTGAAGAGATCTCATATGAGAAGACTACAAGTGCATTGAGGAGGGCTGTCTACTTCTTCTCAGCCCTGCAGGCTAGTGATGGTCATTGGCCTGCTGAAAATGCTGGAGACTTGTTCTTCAGTCCTCCCTTCGTGAGTTATTTTCTTGGAAATGTTGAATGTCACATATACTAAACACTTTTAAGTTTCACATTTTTTTCTTCTTTTTCTGCTTCAAATCCAGGTGATATGTATGTACGTTACAGGACACCTTGACACTGTGTTCCCTTCAGAACATCGCAGAGAAATCCTTCGACACATCTACTGTCACCAGGTACTACTGATTTTTGATATTTGATCGAATCAACAAAGGCTTGGCAAACCAATGGTCTGCATAAGCTTGTTTAGTATGCTAATTTCGTGTGAAAGCTTTCTAATGAAGAATGAAGATGGTGGTTGGGGGCTTCATATTGAGGGTCACAGCATCATGTTCTGCACAGCCCTCAACTACATTTGCATGCGGATTCTAGGGGAGGGGCCTAATGGTGGTCAGGACAATGCATGTGCGAGAGCTAGGAAGTGGATTCACGACCATGGTAGTGCAACTCACATACCTTCTTGGGGAAAGACTTGGCTTTCGGTATTGACCTGGTTGAGTTATTCTTCATCATGACGGAATCTGTAAATCAAATATCTCAGAACTCAAAATCTGATTTTTTTTCCTTTACTATTTCTTATGCAGGTACTTGGCGTCTATGACTGGTCCGGATGCAATCCAATGCCTCCAGAATTTTGGATCCTTCCTTCGTTCCTTCCTATGCATCCAGGTTTGCAGAGTTGTATATAAATATAAATAAATAAATACATATGTATAAATATGTATAGTTAACTGAAACAGAAACGACTCATATCTATCAAAGTTTCAAGATAAAGTTACGTTTATCTCTCAGACAAGATGCAGGAGCTGAAGATGAACAATGAGAGCATTTTTATTTCAGTGCTCGTACGGTTTTTTAAAGACAAAAGTAGTATAACACAAGTTACAGAGTATGCCAAGTTATGAACAAACTAAAAAGACTTGGATATAACTATCATCATAGGAGCTTTAACATATAATAAAGATACAAATATTACAACTAACCTCGCTTAAAATCATATATGTCAAAGTTTGTTACCATGCATATAGTTTGAGACATGGTTGTATATCTGTGTGTTTTTCTTCCAAAAAAACAGGGTCCATCACACGAGGAGCAATTAAATTGTGTCATATTTTGAAGAGGATACAAAAGGTTACACAATTTAAAATATAGGCAGGCCTCAACCAATTTTTCCACTAAAAGCATGAATTTGTCCCCCAGTTTCGAGCAGAGGATTGTCATTGTCCATGCATCTTTCTGGGACATCAACAAATGAGTACATGAGTGATGACCCGGTTATGCCAGTGCCTGTTTTCTCTTCCATGTCTTAAGAAAAAAAGCATTGAATTGAATTGAACTTGAAGAGAAGAATTACTTTAATGTTTCAAGAAACTAAATCAAGTAAAACAATATACCTGCAATATTGATGTTCTTCAATACAGGAAAAATGTGGTGCTACTGCCGAGTAACTTACATGGCTATGTCATATCTATATGGGAAACGTTTTGTTGGCCCCATTACACCTCTCATTCAGCA
>JAOSBK010000003.1:890648-906999 GCA_027568895.1 Erythroxylum shatona
CAATCATTCACCATGAAGAGCCTATCTATATATCTTCAGCTACTAAACCCAGTAGAATTTCTCGAGGACATTGTCATTGAGCATGAATATGTTGAATGCACTTCCTCTTCGATCGAAGCCTTAGTGTTGTTCAAGAAGCTATACCCAGAGCACAGGAGAAAGGAGATTGACCATTTCATTGTCAATGCTGTACGGTATCTTGAAAGCACTCAAACTGCAGAGGGTGGATGGTACGTTCTCCAAGTCCTGTAGTGTTCTTTAATGTTGGCTTAAACAAACAGAAAAGAGACAGAGAAACTCTGTTTTTCTTTATTCAATCAACTAGAAAGAAAGATAACTAGAAAGCAGTATATAATCTACCTATCCCCGTTCTTTGAAATATTATTTGTTAAATCTACAGGTATGGAGAATGGGGAATTTGTTTCACTTATGCTACATGGTTTGCACTGAAAGGCCTAAAAGCTGCTGGCAAAACCTACAGTGAATGTGCGGCTATGCGCAAAGCCGTCGACTTTCTTCTCAGGATACAAAAAGAAAATGGGGGTTGGGGAGAGAGTTACCTTTCATGTGCTAAGAAGGTCAATTCTTGGACAGGAGAAACATGACTTCCAATCTTAGAACCTTGCCCTACTAACTTCACCTTAGCATCCGCCGACTAACAGTTCAGTGTTCTTTATTTTTCAGAAATACGTACCTCTTGAAGGAAACAGATCAAATTTGGTTCAAACAGCATGGGCTATGATGGGGCTAATAGAAGCAGGGCAGGTAAACTAATGTCTCAACGTCACTTCGTATATTTTTGAGTTTCTTTTTCAAGTATAACTTTCCTTTATTATCTTCTGAATCGACATAGATGGATAGAGATCGTACACCTCTTCACCGCGCTGCAAAGCTGATAATCAATTCACAGATGGTAGATGGTGATTTTCCTCAGCAGGTAACCTCTTTAAATAAGCTTGTACATTGGCCGAGAAGGAAATAATAACAATTCATTATGAGGATCTTTAAGTTCAAGCAACTAGCCAACATTTATGAATTTGTCAGGAAGTAACATTGCTGCAGAAAATTATTGACAATATAAACTATAACAACTTGTGGAATTATGACAGGAAATCACAAGTGCGTTCAAGAAGAACTGCGCGTTACACTATCCATTATACAGAAACATATTCCCCATGTGGGCTCTTGCAGAATATCGAAAGCGTCTTCCATTGCCTTCTAGGGTCATTTGAATCCAAAAACATGATTACTAAGTCTTATTAATAAAAACAGAAAGAATTAGCTCAAGTTCCTTGATCATCTATCTCTCTATCACTATTATGGCATCACTACTATTTTTCATTTATGTTATCATATTGTAATCACGTTCATTATAGTCTGTATTATGGTTAATTTACGATTCTTGGTTCATGGTATGGTTGTTATAATCTCCACTTTAAGAAACTAGACAAACATTGGATTCTGATGCTGAAGTGTGTGGCATACTAAATAGACAAGAAAGTAAAGCAAGATTGATGACCTATAATACAAGGACTAGATTGAAATTGGATGTATGTAACATCAAAAATAGTTAGGAGAGAAAAGAAAAGGTGTTATCAGAAACCTGTTGTAAGCCCAGAAGAAGTTAGCTTCAGATAATCTCACAAATTTTCTTCATACATTTAGCAATGTAGTATCCCATCCTTTGCAAATATATAATAGAATTCAAGGTGTCTTTGCTAGATGCACTATGAAGCTGCATTTGACTAAAACTCCCCACTGATCAGTCAACATATCCGCTCAATGAATAGAAGTTGATTAATGTGTTCAGCTTCCCTTGATGCAATCCAATTAATTGAACAATTTGAATGTTGAATTCTGAACATTCAATCGCACAACAAACCAACTTTGATCACATATCCATAACAGTCTTAGTCGCAGAATTCTGTTCCATCTCCATTGTCATTTTATTCAACGAAGCAGAAGCAGCAAGTTATATAACATTCCCAAAGAAACCCAGAAACTATTGATGTCCATGATGTCAAACCTCAAAAAAATTAATGGTCTAAATCACTTGTGCTTAATAAGCACCCTCTTCACCTAACTGCTAACTAACAACCATCCTACTTCACCAAGGATTTGGATTTTGTATTCAGATTTATGCTTGATCAAGACAAAATAATTAGCGCAAGCTCCTTGATCATCGATACATTCATTATAATTCTATAATATGATGCATTTACAAATCTTGTTCATGAGTTTAACCAACCCATTGTATTATCATAGCTTGATGCTGATTAACAATCAGGACTTCAAAACTTGTTGCTTTTACTTCCATAGCCAATAGCTTTTGACTATTGAGAGACTCTAATCTGAATCATCTTGTAGAAAGGAATGTTTAAGGGCTTAAAGGACTAATTGGAACTAATGTTATGTTAACAGATATGTTCATATTTCAATAATTTTTTAAAAAACTTGACACTATTAGTTAGTATGCAATTTAATTCTACAGAAGCATCCGATTAGAGTCTAAGTAATAGATTAGTATTAGTTATAAATTTATAAAAGTACACAACGAGAATTATTTTTGCAATTTAATTTTATATAATCATTTGATTAGTGTTAGTTATAAATTTATAAGAGTGAAGCATGTAAATTATTTTTTTGTTTTCAATTATTCTTAATTATATCCTTGTTATTCTAGAAAGATTTCTTTTTTTTTTTGTTAAAAGGTTTGTCAAATTATTTTTAATTGATGAATATTATGACGATGGAGAGGTTATATAAATAATTAATCTAAATCAGAGTAATAATTTTTATTAAAATAATTTGACAAAAACTTAATAAAAAGTCTTTTCATGGTAGAATTTTTATTGCCATAAAATATTTTTAAATAATACAACTATGTTTTTTAAGATTACTAAAATTGTAAAATAAGTGAAAATCTTTTGCTTAATTGATAATCATCACCACATATCCTTCTTAAACATGGACTTAATATAGGAATTGGACTATGAAAATGTAGTTGGAACAACAATGTCTAGAATGAACATGATTCTGTTACAAAGTGCTTTCTTGTTCTCTTTTGCTTTAAAAATTCATAGCAATGCTAAAGGTATAAATATTTTAAAGAACCAACGTTTTAAAAATCGAACTGAAAGTTAAATTAAAATTTAAAAAATTCAACCAGTATTAAACCATTATAAAATTGGTTAAAGATTGAATAAATTAGAAGAATTTGAAATATGATGGAATGAAATTTCTTACCCATTAAATAATTTAAAGTTTAATTAAAAAAGTATGTTAAATAAAAATTAATTAGTTTATTTTAATTTATAAAAATCAATTAGTTTGTAAATTTGACTAACTAATTAATAAATTGATTAATTTTTAACAACAAAAATTATTAAAGTAAATTAAATTGAAAAATTAAACAAGTAAAAATATTTGCAATTGGATAGAGTTAACCTCTTTGGTCTTTTAATCACGGCGAAGAACATAAAAACTTAAACCAACATTATAACAATGTCCATATCCTATAATTGGCATGTGCGTACCTAATAACAACATTAATGACAACTAATAATCATCAGGATTTCAAAGGTAGGCCTTATAAATCTCCCCCACCATGCTCAACCTTTTGTTGGAGGATCCAATCCACACTTTCTTGGTTGTAACCTCAAATCAAAGATCAAATTCACTTTGATGATAGTTCTTCATCAAGAAGAATTGATTCATTGCATGATTTTGTCATCATCATCCTGATCACATCCCATCCAAAATGACAAAGAAAAGCAAGAACAAGGGTAAAGGAACTCCTTCCAATCGATTACTCTTTGTGTTCTTCAGACTTCTGATAATCGGCTGAAAGTTTTTCTTTTTCATTTTTCCTTTCTGATGGATGCGCACGTAGCTAGGCCTGCGCGCAAAACATCCTCGTCATTACATCTTGTTCTTGTTTTTGTTTTTTTTATGCTATCGCTTGTTGTTGTGTCGACTGGGTCGTCGTCTTCGTTGTCAGATTCTGATGCTCTCCTGAGGTTCAAGAGTTCACTGGGGAACAACGTGTCCTTCTCCAGTTGGGATATCTCCAAGAAGCCATGTGATTGGAACACTGTGAATTGGATTGGTGTGCTTTGCCTGAACAATAGCATCTGGGGTTTGCAACTCGAGAACATGGGATTAACTGGGGCTATAGATGTTGATGCACTTCTTTCAGTGGAGTCGATTCGGACGATAAGCTTAATGAACAACAGATTTGAGGGTCCGTTGCCTGAGTTCAGGAAACTTGGGAAATTGAAAGCCTTGTATCTGTCGAACAACAAGTTCGTCGGAGAAATTCCTGACACTAGTCTTCAGGGTATGAGTTCTTTGAAGAGATTGTATCTGGCAAACAATGAGTTCACTGGATCAATTCCTTCCTCTCTTACCACCTTACCTAAGCTTACAGAGTTGAGGCTTGAAGGCAATCAATTCACAGGTCAAATCCCTGACTTCCAACAACAAGGCCTAAGGAGTGTAAATCTAGCAAGCAACCAATTGGAGGGTCCGATCCCTGCAAGCTTGAGAAACATGAACCCAAACTCGTTTTCAGGTAATGGTTTTGGAACATTTTACAGCTTTTAGTTTCTGAGTATTGATTAATTTCCATGAAAACATAAACTTAGGGTGGATGGGTTTCAGGTAACAAGAACCTCTGCGGACCGCCTCTAAGTTCATGCCCAGCATTTCCTGAAGAAGTGAAAAAGAGTGATAGTAACACTTGGAAGATAGTATTGATAGTAATAATCGTAGTGGTAGTTCTTGTGGCTCTCTCAGTGGCCTTGTTCCTCTTCTACAAGAAGAAGAATGAATCAGACTTGAAGTCTTCTTCTTCATCAGTTGTTGCAGCTACATACAGTGCAGAGCGAGTCCAACAAGAGGCACAGCCACCACGAGCCACGACTGGGCTCACAAGGAGGGCAGATCAAGCGAAGCTGTCATTCCTGAGGGATGACATTGAGAAGTTTGATCTGCAGGATCTGCTCAGAGCCTCTGCAGAGGTGTTGGGGAGTGGGACATTCGGAGCTTCGTACAAGGCTGGTGTGAGTGGACAGGTGGTGGTTGTGAAGAGGTATAGGCATATGAATACTGTTGGGAGAGAAGAGTTTTATGAGCACATGAGAAGGTTAGGGAGATTGAAACACCCCAACTTGTTGCCTCTAATGGGGTATTACTATAGAAAGGAAGAGAAGCTTTTGGTCATGGAGTTTGTGGACAATGGTAGCTTGGCTAGTCACCTTCACGGTAAGCTTCACACTTTCTTCACATTCAGGCATACAATACTTGAATTTAAGCTCGCTATAACTCGATTTTATTTATTCCAATCAGGAAATCATTCATTGGAAGGACAAGGCCTGGATTGGCAAACCCGATTGAAGATTGTCAAAGGTGCAGCAAAAGGAATGGCCTATCTATACAACGAGCTTCCTATAATGGTCCCTCATGGTCACCTGAAATCTTCCAATGTTTTGCTCGACGATTCCATGGATCCTCTCTTGACAGACTACGCATTAAGGCCTGTCATCAACCCTGAAAGTGCACACTCGCTCATGGTGGCTTATAAGTCGCCGGAGTACACACTTCATGGCCGGACGACGAACAAGACGGACATATGGAGCCTTGGAATTCTCATCCTGGAAATATTGACAGGGAAATTTCCTGAGAACTATCTGATGCAAGGTTATGATAAGAGCGCAAATTTAGCAACCTGGGTCAATAAAATGGCCAAGGAAAAGCGAATAGGTGAAGTCTTCGACAAGGACATGACAGGGACGAAGAACAGCAAGAGCCAGATGATAAACCTGTTGAAGATCGGATTGAACTGTTGCGAAGAAGATGCAGATAGGAGAATGGACATCAACGTAATCGTCGAGAAGATTGAGCGATTGACAGAAGGGGACACCGACGAGGATTCATTTGGCAGCGAACATAATACATTTAGCGTTAGAGGGAATGAAGATGATTTCTCATTCAACTTGGATCGATGATCAGAATTGGCAAGAACAAGGAGGTTTTGTACGTACAAACACTGAAAGATCTATTGATGACAGGTTCCATGCCTAGGCTTTCATAGAACGTACCCTATTGAACTGAAGAAGCACGTGAAGGTAGAGATTGGAGAAGATCACTAGGATTGTGCATGAAAGTGTAGAAATCAATGTGAAAAAAAAAAAGAACGATATGTTAGCTTGTAGAAAAGTAAAACTCAATTTCCTGTTATTAGTTTGAAGAGGGGAAAGAAAATGAAAAGAAAAAAGAATTTCGTTTCTTTTAATTCTAAGAACATATATATATAGAAATAAAAAGACTATATATATAATGAGTTAGTTTAATTGAAATAGAAAACTCATAGTTCTCATAATTTTTTCTTTATATCATTAAATAATATTATAGTCAAAATCCTTCTCTTTTATGCTTTTCGATCCTTCCTCTCTCTCCTTTTTCGTGATATTTAACAGACAATCCATCCCCTAGATTCAGGTAGTTGATCCCCGTCAATAAGGATGCAATCTAATTTTCAAAATCATAAAAATCTGAAGTGGATTGGACCTGAATTTGAAAACAAATCTAATAGATAAATTTTGTCCGTGCTTACTCATTGAATTTGCTGCCAATCTGGAATTTTCGGATTTTCTTGTTTCCTTTGCATCTTTTTTATTCAATTTTATCTCTTAAGTGTTAAAAATCATCAGAGAACAGTTAAGAAATAAATTCATCAATTTTAAATAATAATTTCAACACATTAAAAAGATTTATATACAAAATAAGCACAAAATGACAACTTAACAAATTTAATGACATGAATTGTCACATGTTTCAGAAACTTTAACAAAACTACGTAATTTAATACACATCAAATTAATTAATTAATTAATTGAGGTTAACAAAAATATGTCATTTTCATTCAATCCCTAAACGCTGCCCCCTTTCCTTCTGCTTTTAAAATCACTATCGCTGTTGTCCCTCTCACACAAATTGTTGTCGTCCCTCTCAAATGTCTTCGTTCTTCTACAAATAGTCATCGACTAACACGAAGCTCCTTAGTTTGTATCATTGTCTTCGTTCTTCTGTAATGATGAGGGGTGAACGAACTGGGGAGCTTCGTGCGAGTCGGCAATTGTTTGTACAAGAACGAAGATGATTGAGAGGGACGACAACAACAATGATTTTAAAGGCAAAAGGAAAGGGACAATGTTTGGGAATTGAATATCAAAACTATGTAGTTTAAGTTGTTAACCTCAATTAATTAATTTGATGTGTATTAAAGGGCATAGTTTTGTTAGAGTTTTTGAAACAAGTGGCAAGTCATGTTAGGAAATTTAATGGAGACATTAACGTTAGGCCCTGTTTGGTTGAGGGGTTAGGGATGAAAGAGGACAGAACGTAACACATTTCTATCGTTTGTTTGAAGGTTTCATAATGGAATGAAATATAATGGGATAGAAGTGGAGGGTTTCATATTACGTTCCATTCCATCCTAAACAGTAAAAATAAGAAACATCTATTTGGGGGGTTTAGGATGGAATGTAAACTAATAAATACATACTACTTAATATACCCTTAATAATTCTTCTTACCAATTATTTCTTGTAATCCTACTCAAACTCATTTTTTACTGTACACAAGCTTATCATTTCTAGACTTCTCTTTCCATTCTCTGTGTTGTACCATTTCTCATTCTTCTCATATTGTTTATTAGTAGGGAAGTAGAAGAGGAGCTGAAAGACTTAGTCATCAGTGAGTCTTCCTCTTTGTCGAAACCTTCTTTTTATCCTATTTCTGTTCATTGTCAAATTTGTTTGAACAATATATGTCTGTTGCTTTTTATTATTAGATGTATTTTGTTTTGGTTGAGGAGATTTTACTCGATTTTGGTTCACTTTATATATGGATTCACCCATTGTTCACTTTACATCAAAGTGAACATTATCTGTTATAGGTTGAGTTGTTATGAGTCGAGCTGCTAAAAATATCGATCATTTAATTTGAAAGGCACATAGATATAGGTCAATGCTGTTGTGTACTCTTACGATCCACTTATTTTCCCGTATGTGACTCATTTTATATATTGTGTTGTCTGAATTTAGGGTATTTTTCAATCATCGTTGTCTTCTTTGTCTTTGTTTTCCTTTTCCTTTACTTGAAATTTTAGTGGGGGATTGATTCATATGAAGCTTCCCTTTTACACTGCTTCTTGTTGCTTTTATAACACCATATATAAATGGGCATATCCATGTCATATTTGTTACATTTTTATTTTCACAATCTAAAAAATACTCCTAATTTTATTTTTTTATACATGAACGATGAAGGTAATCAAATGAATAATCATAAAGGAAAATTGATTCGTATACATCAATTAGCACTTGTTCATATTGCTTGCCATGTGATCTATTCGTGGATGTTATGTAAGAGATGTGCGAATGACAAACTTCAAATGCTTACACCATCAGAGAGATTGCAATCAAAGGAGAGTATCATGCAAAGAATTTTATTTCATTCCAATGGGAGAAATATAATTAGAATGCATCCTAAACCATTTGACGAATTCTGTGATTTATTAGCTAGAAAAAGTGTGCTTTAACTCACTGTACATGCAACTATTGAAGAACAAGTAGTGAAGTTTCTATACAATGAGTTTAGAACAACTGTATGAAAGTTATCTGTTCTTTGTTCGTAAGCCTGCTGAAGTTAGGGCATTACTTGGTGCACCAATAAATATTCGGAAGAACATGGATTTTATGATATCTTCTTAATAGAAGACAGGTATAGTATATGTTGATGACTTAGTATCAAGTCCTTTTCCCCCTGCTCAATGTGTACATTTTGTCAGATATTTTTGTATATTTTGTGGATGAATATATAACGAAGCCATGTAATTGAGGGAACTATGAGAAATTTACTTAATGAAAGGTGTTTCTAGTTATTTTGCTTCTCTTTTACAATAATCTAGCAATTGTATTTCCTTAGGAAATTTACTTATAACAATTGAATGTTTTATCTTTGTCACAATCGTAAGAAGAAAGCATCAGCACAAGTTTATAGATTGTAAAGCAGGGGCAGAAGAGATAAGTGATTGAAGCCCAGCATCTGAAAGTCGAGAACCAATCAAAGATAACATATTGAGAATGGGAAAGCTAAAGTCACGAGGTGACTTAATTAGTCACCTCGTGACTAGCATTTAATTAAACTAGCATTTAACTTATTAACAAGCATGACTAGAGTCGGCGCAATAAGATTGATGGCAGGTAGTTAGCATATAAAATGAAGCTTCTTAGCATGTGTTTGCAAAATGGTTGTTAAAGAGTTTGGAGTTTTAAACAAATAAGTATCGTATGGTTCTTCATGGTATGTAAGATGAAACAAGCATCACGTTGTTAACAGTTAAGTGTTTATAATATGAGGATATATATTTGCTGAAACGTGAATGAGGATTTTAGGTCTGCTCTATGTCTCGCTTTTGCATATTTGATGAACAATATTTCATAAGATATTGTTGAAGTGATTTTTTGAGTTAGAAAGATCATTCAAAATATGTATAAAAGCGTGAATGAGGTGAATGTAACCACATTGGAGAAAAGATTGGATGATCATACATCCTTAGTGTGACAAATTGTGGTTACAAAGAAAGAAGAAGCAAAGGTATGTGGAATATGTTTGATATTAGGACACTCTACTGACGCATGTCCAATTTTGCAAGAAGAAAATATAGAACAGGTGAATGTCGTGAGAGGTTTTGTTGGACGAAATCAAAGGAAATATGACCCATTTTTCAAAACCTATAATCTGAGTTGGCGCGAAACCATCCGAATTTGCATTATGGGAATCTTTAAGGACAGCATGCAACCATAAATTTCCAACAATTTAGACAACCGTATGTGCCTCGACAATAGCAACACATAACATCCAATTCCGAAGGTAAGTCCTTTTTGGAAGATATAGTTCAATCTTTGGCCACTAACGCTTTGACATTTCAGCGGAATACTGAAGCAAGTATCTGAAATATTAAAAATCAACAAAGAAATATTGAAAATCAAATGAGCCAAATGGAAACTGCTATAAATCGATTAGAGGCACAAAATTTTGAAAATTTTCCAGCACAAATGGAAATCAATCTCAAATAAAATACGAAGGCTATCACATTGCGAAGTAGTAAGGAATTACAAGAATCACATCCAAAAATTTCCAAAAGAGAGGTAGAAGAAGGAGCAACAAAGGCACCTAAAAAATCAGAAATGATGCAAACAACTCTGCAGAATGTGATTGTTCTACCCCCTTTTTCGAGTCGATTTATCATAGCAAAGAAGGAGAGTAAGCGGAGTTAGGAGAGGAAGAGGTTATAGCTCGAGAAAAGATGGAGGATGTACAACCTCCTAATGTAAGCAATGCAGTTCATGCTATAGCTAACTGAACTTCATTTCCTTTTCCTAGTTGTTTATATGTAAAAGAACAAGAAGAAGCAAAAAGAAGAAAAGTCGCTAATCACATATGAGTTGAACGAGCAGTGGGCAAGTGAGTTGAAGGCTGAAGGTGACAAGCAGGATGTCGAGTCTCCACACCCATTGGCGATACTTTTACAGAGACCATCTTGGTGTGAGAAGCGCGATGCCCTAAAAGACGAGTAGACATTAGAGTATGATGGTGAAACGATGAAATTTCACTCATCAGAAGTCATGGAGCATCGTGCTAAGAAGAAGTCGTCTTCAAGGGACGTTGCTCCAGGCTCCTCGCGGAGACTGAGCATGCTACCTATTGGGCTCAAGCATCAATTTGCTAATAGTTGATGTACATATGTCAAGAGTCAAGATTCTGACCTTAAATAAGCGCTTGATGGGAGGCACCCCATCCGTATCCCTTTCTTTTATGTGTTTTTCTCTTTTATGCATAATTTTTTTGAGTATTTGCTTTGAGCATTTTACTTGTTTTCTTTGGTTTGTTTTATTTATAGGCATTTGAAAAGGAAGCTGCAATCATTCTTTTCAAAGCTACATATGGCGTCTTTAATCTAAGGAAGTACTTCTATTCCCATCCCTCTTTTGTGTTTTTATTGATTGAGGACAATGCCCATTCTAAGTGTGGGGGTGGGGCAAGTGTAAAATCTCTACACACTTGGATTGTTGTGAGTTTGATGGTGATGATGAGAATGTAGTAACTTGAATGATTTCGGTCTTTAGTTAATAGTTAATTGTGGTATAGGAATGATGTTGATGCTTTTGATTTAAGGAACTTTGATTGACTCTTGAAATGATGCTAACTTCAAAGTTTTTCATTTTTCTTTTTCCTTTGTTTGCTTTTCATGTGTTTGGTAACTCTTGTGTATGATGTTTGGTATTTAAATGCATTTTGTATAGCTTGTCATATGAATGTGGAATGAGATGCTTAGAATGCAATATCGAAAAAGGAAAATAAAATAAAAGCAAAAAAACCAAAAAGAAGAAGAGATAACTATCTTTGTTTTTACGTTGTTGATCAAAAGTGTCTTTATCTTGTATTATTAAATAAGAAGCATTGTTGTTCTTTTGTTTTTGAGATATTTTTGTTCTGCTTGTATTGTTTCTTTTAATCTGTATTTGTGTTTTACTGAGCATTCTTGACTTGTTTATGTGATAATAAATGCAAAATGGATTAAATGCTAGATATTATGCATCTTAAGTGACTATTTTACTATCTCTGTGCTTGCATGTGAGTAACTTGTTTTTGATCATGATAGAGTTAAACTGAGTAAATTAGATTGAAAGCATTGATAGATTTCTATGTGCTTGACTAACTATTAACTCCTGACTGGAATTGTTTAAGTGAAGCGTTCTATGGTGATAATCACGTTATTCTCCATTAATCTATACACAGAACCAAAAAAAAGCAGAAGAGATATGAAGAATCGAAGATGAGAAAAAGAAAGTGTCTGAAGCAGGAAAGAGGGAAAGAAAGAGAAGCTCTCGAAGGTTCTCTCAGACAGAGACTGAATGACTAAAGACACATGCATGTGAGACTCAGAAAGAAAAACAAGTCAGATGCATTGGATCAAAACACAGTCGTAGTGACATCTAAAGCAAATTAAAGAAGTAGAAATAATATACAAAACGCACAGCTTCAGAAGCATACACAAGTGGATCACGTGAAGAGCACATGTCTACTTTTGACTCATTCAAAGCTCATCCGAAAGTCATACATTCAACACCTATAAATATGACACAATTCAGGCATCAGAAATAGATTGTATTTTTCTTTTACATTGTAAACAAAATCAGTGACTGTGAGAATCAGAGTGGACAAATTATCAGAGAGTGCTGGAGTACTAACTTGTGGGTACTAAGGAGTTTTTGAGACTCTTTTGCAAGTGTTTACAAAAAAACTCAATCTCTGTACAATTTTTTCTCTTCTTCTTGATATAGTGGAACCACTACAAGTGAGATCCTTAGACGTAGATAGTTTTAAACTATCGAACCAAGTAATTCTGGTGTTCTTTAATATTTCTGCACTTCATTCCATCTGCAAAGTTAACAATCTTGATCAGTCTTTGTTTGAAAAAGACAACAGTACAATACTAATATCCCAACACATTTGATTTATTGTTTAAGGACAAGCAATGGTTCAGGTGTGGGAGAATTAGTTATAAAAAGTCGGGTTTCAACATCTGCACTAAGTAGTCACCAGCCTTCCCAAACCAATTTGGATGATCGCCTCAGTCGCCTCAAACAAAGAATGCACCAAATGGAGCACAACTTGATGACTTATTGGGAATTTTAAGGATTCCAACCTCCGTACCTGCCAACACCATGAAGTCGGCAATCACAAATAGAGAAGCATTCTTTCCTCTTTCTTTTATATTTTTGCTTCTTTAATTTTCTATTTTAACATTGAAGACAATGTTAGTCTAGGTGTGGGCGAAGGAATTGGAGTTTTTTGTATGATTCTTTTCGATTTTTGTATGTTTGTTATGCATGTTAAGTCATCAAGCTTTATCATATTAGTTTGGATGAGATTGAGAGTGAGTATGAAATTAAATGGGGCTATGTGAGTCTAAAGTGAATTATGTTGATTGACCGCAATAACTGATCTTGTAAACTTATTCAAAATTTTGACATTTGAGTGATGAGGTAATTTACGGAATTAAGGTGAATTCTTAAGATAAACCTGTAAGCAGAATTAAGTTTTAATGACATCAACTTTACGTAATTCTATTTCTTTGTGTTGTATGATGCTCCTCTAATCATGTTTACCTTCAGAACTTACACTGAACCAGATTGAATTTGTTTGATTACATGGGATATAAAAATGATTAAGGCTTTCTTTATTTTTACACCCTTTAGCTTAAAAATGACCCACCTAATTATTTTCCCTTTGCAACCATTTTTGAGCCTTTAACCTTGTTTTTAGTCAATCACGTTAAATTGAATCCAAAAAATCCATTAGCCTTACCCTATCACAAGTTGAATGAAGCATTGAGTAATTTGAGATTTTGTTTTGTATTGTGTTCTGAGATATTTTTATAGGTACCTCTACTCATGTGTTTATTAAATTATATTATTAATTTCTCTTATCTTTATTGTTCTCGCTTATTCTTCAAAACAAAAAAAAGAAAAAGAAAAGGGAAAAAAGAAAGAAAGAAAGAAAGAAAAAATAAGAATAAGAATAAGAATAAAAGCATAGTAGCATTAGTTAGTAATGAGCAGTTGTAGTCCTTTGGGTTTATGTGTTTATTTCAGAATTTTAATTTGAGTGTCCCTTTTACTTGGTACTTTGCAAATGCTTGTGATTAGCCCTTTGAAGTCCTTGTGATCTATGAGCTCATGTAATTCGAATGAATGATAACTAGTGAATTTGCAAGCCTATGGTAGTGCAATCTGTTTGAGGGAAATTTGAGAGAAACAAATTAACCTTAAACACTTGACTATAAGAGAGAAATCTGTGAGAAGAATTCACTTTAGTGTCATACTTGCCCATTGAAAAAGATGTCTTATTTTGACTTTTTTTATTTGTATCGATGAAAAGTAATTATGATGTATGTTACAACCTAAGTCTTACTAGCTCAAGTTAACAGATTGTGTGCACTTAATCTTATGAAGGATGAATTGATAGAGTATAGTAGTTTGACATGTTTGCTCGAAGGCGAGCAAAGGTTTAGTGTAGGAGAATTTGTTAAGTTGTCATTTTGTGTTTATTTTGTATTTAATTCTCTTTAATGTGTTGAAATTATTATTCAAAATTAAAGGAATTGTCTTTTAATTATTCTCAGATGATTTTCAATATTTTAGAGATGAAATTGAATAAAAAAGATGCAAAAGAAACAAAGAAAATCTGAAATTTCAGATTGGCAACAAATTCAGTGACTAAGCGTGGGCACGTGTAAGGACAAAATTTATCTGCCAAATCTGTTTTTAAAATACATATATGGTCCCCTTCAGATTTTGATAATTTTGAGAATCAGATTGTATCCTTATTGATGAAGATCAACCACCTGAATCTATGGGAAATCAAAGGAAGATTGAGAAGATTTGAATGCATAAAGAGAGATTTGTGTGCTTCTGCTCACAGCAGATAGTTTAGGGGTAGTTTACGTTTTCTGCATTCTTTTTTTCTGGTTTTCGGGGTAGCCCTTAGCATAAGGATAGTTTAACACTTTCTGCAGATTTTTCATTAGTTTTAGTTTACGTTTCTGCAGTATTTTTCTAAGTATTTTCAGATGCTCTAGAAAAAGACCAAGGATGGAGACTTTACGTTTTATTATTTCTTTGATTTTCACTTTTTTATGAGTATCCAAATCCCTTTTCTTGGTTGAGGGGAATCATGTTATTATATGTTATATGTGAGATGTTTCAATAAAATTTGTTTTGTTGATGAACATTGAGTATCTTTCGAATTACTTTTTCTAATTGAATTGGATGATTTCTAGGTACGTAACTAAGAATTGATTTGTTTCATCGCTAGATTAATGAAATATGTTCTTCAGTTTTGTTAATCACAAGTGGCAATTAGGATTACCTTCTTTACGTTAGAGTGGGAAATTATAAGAAGATACTCATCTTGATTAAATACATATCGTACATGTGTTATATTGTTCATTGGTTTCCTAGTTCTTAATGCTTTTATTCAATTGAATCTATGATCGTATCTAGGTTGTTGATTAATAAGAATGCTTAGAATACATGTTTCTATTCATTTACACTTACATCCTCCAATGAATATTTAATGATGAACTGAATTTTATATCAAGGATTTATTTTAGTGTGATAACATCGGTGACCTGAAACCAAGGTTTGTTTATTAAATTTTCAGATCCAATTATTTTAATTGATTTCCGATGTCATTCTTTTCTAAATTGCCATGAATTCAAGCCAACCCCCCATTTGTTTTAGTTTTAAACTTGTTAACTTTTACCGTTAAAAATTCCTTGAGGGAACGATCCCTATTTTCCACTACTGCAGTATTAACGGAAGTTGGTTTCTTTTTGAATTTAGTTGAGGGGACAGCAGTACCAGGAACCACTCTAAGTTCAGTGATGAACTTCTTGATTTAAACTGCTTCCTTTATCGCCTTTGACACCGAAATGTACTATGCTTCGATTGTAGAATTTGCAATGGTTGGCTATTTAGAACTCTTCCAACTTACTACACCACCATTTAGAGTGAAGATGTACCTTGACTGTGATCTACTATCATCTAGATCTGACTGAAAACTAGCATTTGATTGAACTCTCAATTTAACTGTTCTATAGACTAAGAAAACATCTTTAATTCTTCTTAAATACTTTAAGATATTTTTCACAGAGTCCAGTGAAATTCATTTAGATTGGCTTAAAACTTACTTGTTATGCTTAAAGCATAAGAGACATCTAGTCCAGTACATAACATTGTATAAATGATTGATCCAATTGCCAAATCTTATGGAGCAAAATCCATTTTATCTCTCTCTCCTTATCTCCTAAGACACATACTTTGTGAGAAAAAAATCTCATACGACATAGGCAAGAATCCCCTATTAGAATTCTCCATATTAAACCTCTTAAGCACCTTGTCTATGCATCCCTAACGCTATCAATATCATCTTTAATAGTTACAAATATGATTTGTGGGCTGAGGAAATATGCAGTATTTTCAAAAGGAGGCTTCTTTGGCATATTTGACCGCGCGTCGTAACGCTAATCAAAATTAAAATAACTAGACTACTATTGTAGCAGTGGCGAGTCTAGGTCGATCCCACAGAGAGTGTGTGTAAAGTTTAAGAAATGAAATTAATCGGTGTTTAGGAAAAAGGGGGGTTTTGGATTTTTAAAGATGAAAATAAAATAAAACTAACTAATAAAAACAAATTAAAGAAAACATGCAATAAA
>JAOSBK010000003.1:907099-920745 GCA_027568895.1 Erythroxylum shatona
TAATTTCCTCTTCTTTTTCTACTTCTTTCTTCTTCTTTCCAAGTTTCCTACGATCCTCCTTCTTCTCTTCTCCTTTTCATGTTTTTTCTTCTTTCTCTTATGTTCTTACGACACGTCTCCCTTCTTCTTCTAATTCAAGACACAATCTTTAGCTCATTCTTCCAATTATACCCCTCACTTACTTAGTCTTTCCAAATCTACCCTTTTTCATTTATTCCTTTACTAACTTCTTAAACTAACTTAATTCTAACCTTTCCATATTAATTATAACTTAATTCTCATCCTTCCATCAAATTCAAATCTCTATTCATGCCACTAAATTAATGACTAAATAAAATAAAAAAATCAAACAATTTAAATAACTAACTAAATAAACAAATCGGTAATAATTGGAAAAATTTTTGTGGTCCAACACATCTATTAACACAAATAGGTTATAAATACATTTCTATACTCATTAACTTCCAATTCTCATTAAAACATCCATTTCACAACCAATTCATCTTTAAAAGCATGTGTAGCACAATTCATAGTTTCTTACTCTTCATATACAACATCAATCATCCATAAACAACCCCTAACCCAATATTTAGCATTTATATGAAACAAAACATCAACATATATATGTTCATTTCTTCATCAACACTTTAGCATGTACAAAAATCCTTATCATGATCATTCATCCTCTAAAATATCCCTATAAATCCTTACTCATCAAGCATATATAAGCAAGAAATTTACACACTCTCACCATTCATGACACCCACATGTTCAAAACACCATTTCATGAGATTAACCTCTAAATATCATCACAAATGCTTCATTTAACCAAAACCCATGATACTTGACAAGATACTTACTTGATTTAGCTTCCAACTCTTCAAAATCTTCAAGAAACTCAAAAATCCTTAAATTTACCAACAACCAACGATTATCATCATCTTGAGGTTGAAAGGCTTGGGTTCTTGGTGAGAATGGAAGAGAAAGCATGAAAGGCAATCAAAAATCAAAAAGAAGAGAGGAAGAAGAGAAGCTACGAAAATGGTGGAGGAAACCAAATAAAACATCAATAGCCCTTTTTAGAGAGAAGCTTCGTGAAAGTCAATACCAAAAGGGGGTGCTTTTAATTAAAACTAATGGCTTAAGACAGGTTGAGCAAGTGACAAGTGTCCCATTTCTAAAGCATTAGATTTGTTCCTTCATTTAACTAGTTCCATCAATTTAAATTTCTACTCCAATTGTTCCCCAATTTTTTTTAGTGGCACTTGTCAGTAAATCCTAAAGTCATTTATCAAATTTTCCATTGCCATTGGATAGTAATTTCTACTACCATTTAACAATTGTTTTGCCACTTGGCAATTTTCCTAGCTAAAATGCCCAACAATTTCTAGAAATTTCTCCAAAAATTTTAAATCAATTTATACACTCCCCAAATCAATTTTCAACATATAAAAACTACATTTCCTAATATACTCACATTTATAACAATTATACCCGAAATTTGTCGATGAATGCATGTACAATTATTTTTATGTGCAAAGATCATTATTCACGTGTATATGCATATCATGAAATGCATGAGCATGAGATGTGTTTCAAAATTTCTCAGTAATCTCTCACATTTACTAGTTTAGCCTTATCATGGGTAACGGGATGTTACATGAGTAAATTGGATTGAAAGCATTGTTGTATTTCTATGTGCTTGATTAACTATTAACTCTTGACTAGAATTGTTTGAGTGAAGCATTTGATTTATTGCTTGAGGACAAGTAATGATTCAGATGTTGGGGGATTTAGTTACAAGAATGCAGGTTTCAATAGTTACACCAAGTAGTCACCAACCTTCCCAAACCAATTTGGATGACTGCCTCAATCACCTCGAACATCGAATGCACTGAAAGGAGCACAACTTGATGCCTTATTGGGAGTTTCAAGGATTCCAACCTTTGCACCCACCAACACCATAAATTCAGCAATCATAAATAGAGAATCATTCTTTCCTCTTTCTTTTATATTTTGCTTCTTTAATTTTATATCTTAACATTGAGGAAAATGTTGGTATAGGCATGGGGGAAGGAATTAGAGTTTTTTGTGTGTGATTCTTTTCAATTTTCGCATGTTTATTATGTATGTTGAGCCATCAAGCTTTATCATATTAGCTTGGATGAGATTGAGTGTGTACATGAAATTAAATTGGGCTATGTGAGTCTAAAGTGAATCATGTGGACTAATTGCAATAACCAATTTTCTATAATTAGTCAAAATTTTGACATTTGAGTAATTAGGTAATATGTGGAATTAAGGTGAATTCTTGAATTAAACCTATGAGTGAATTTGAGCTTTAATGATATCATCTTTATGTCATTCTATTTCTTTGTATTGATTGATGCTCCTCTAATTAGGCTTGCCTTCAGAACTTGCCCTGAGCTAGATTGAATTTGTTTGATTACATGGTTTATGGAAATGATTAAGGCCTTCTTTGTTTTTACACCCTTTAGCTTAAAAATAACCCACCTAGTTATTTTCCCTTTGCAAACACTTTTGAGCCTTTAACCTTGTTGTTTTTCATTTAATCACCTTACACTAAAACCTAAAAGCCCCATTAGCCTTACCCCTATCACAAATTGAATGAAGCACTTAGTAATTTGGGACTTTTGTTTTGCATTATGTTCTGAGATATTTTTATAGGTACCTCTACTCATGTGTTTATTAAGTCATGATGCTATTAATTTCTCTTGTCTTGTCTTTATTGTTCTCCCTTACTCTTAGCCAAGTAGAAAAAAAGAAAAAAAGAAGAAAAGGGAAAAAGAAAGAAAAAACAGAAAAAGAAAAAGAATAGAAAAAGAAAAAGAATAAAGCATAGCAGCATTAGTTAGTAATAAGTAGTTGTAGTCCTTTTTATTTATGTTTATCTTAAAATTTTAATTTGAATGTCCTTTCACTTGGTACTTTGTGAATGCTTATGATTAACCCTTTGCCATTTTTACCTTACCTTTGAACCTAGCCCCATTATAGCACTTAATAAAGCCTTTATTATTTATGAGCTCATGTAATTCAAATAAATGATAACTGGTGAATTTGTAAGCCTATGGTAGTGCAATATTTAGAGGGGGATTTAAGAGAAATACTTTGACCTTAAAAACTTGAGCTTATAAGAGAAATCTGTGAGAAGAATTCATCTTGATTTCATAATTGCCTTTTGAACAAAGATGCCTTATTTTGACTTTGTTTATTTGTATCGATGAAAAGTGATTATGATGTATGTTACAACCAAAGTCTTGCTAGCCCAAGTTAACAAATTGTATGCACTTAATCTTATAAAGGATGAATTGATAGAGTGTATTGGATTGGCATGTTTGCTCGAGGGTGAGTAAGGGTTTAGTGTGGAGGAATTTGTTAAGTTGTCATTTTGCACTTATTTGGTATATAAATCTCCCTCATGTGTTGAAATTATTATTCAAAATTGATGGATTTGCTTCTTAATTATTTTCATATGATTTTCAACACTTGGTAAATGAAATTGAATCAAAAAGATGCACAGAAAGTTAAAATAATTAGAATTCCCAAAACTGGTAGAAAATTCAGTGACTAAGCTTAGGCACGTGCAAGGATGGAAACCATCTGCAGAATTTTTTTTCAAATTCAAATCTGATTCACTTCAGATTTTTATGATAAGATTGCATCCTTATTGATAAGGATTGACCAACTGAATTTGGGGGATAAATAATTTGTAGAAGATCACGGGAAAGGAGAGAGAAGAGGGATCGAAAAGCATAAAAGGAAGGGAATTTAATGTTCACATCAGCCTTTAGTTTTAAAATAGTTTTAGAACTTTAGCAGCTTGTCCTTTAGTTTTAGTTGACGTTTCTGCATTTTTCTTCTAAGTATTTTCAGATTCTTTAAAGAAAGACCAAGGATGGAGACTTACCAAGGATGGAGACTTTATGTTTTGTTATTTCTTTGATTTTTCACTTTAGTTAAGAGTAGTCAAACCCCTTTTCTGGGTTGAGAGAAACCATGTTACCATCTATTATGTGTTAAATGTTCCAATAAAGTTTGTTTTGCTGATGAACATTAAGTGTCTTGCAAATTACTTTGTCTAATTGAATTGGTTGATTTCTAGGTGTGTAACTAGGAATTGATTCGTTTAATAGCTAGATTAATGAAATATGATGTTCAGTTTTGTTAATCGCAAGTGGCAATTAGGATTACCTTCTTTACGTCAGAGTGGGAAATTCTAAGAAGATACTTATCTTGATTAAATGCATATCATACATGTCTTATCTTGTCTATTAGTTTCTTAGTTCTTAAAGCTATTATTCAATTGAACCTACGATCGTATCTAGGTTATTGATTAATAAGAATGTTTAGAATTCATGTTTCTATTCATTTACACTTAAGATAAAACATCCCCCAATGAATGTTTATTGATGAACTGAATTTTATATCAAAGATCAATTTTAGTGTGATAACATCGGTGACTCAAAAACAAGGTTTGTCTATTAAATTTTCAAGTCCAATCACTTTTTAATTTTTGATTTTTATCATCTTTTTCTTAAATTATCATGAATTGAACCCCCCGCCCCCTTTGTTTTAGTTTTAAACTCGTTAACATTTACCGTTAAAAATTCCTCGTGGGAACGATCCCTACTTTCAACTACTATATTAATTTATATTGCAAGAAGTTGGTTACTTTTTAAATTTGGTTGTAGGTGATAGAAATATCACTATAAAAGGCAACATAAAATGGAAAAAAGTAAAAGGGAGGCTGATGAAATACAAATTGATGACCCATGATAAAGAGTATGAAAATAACCAATGAAACACCTTTAAAGTGAATTTCTATCAATCTAAAGGGGATTTCTTGAAGATTAAAAGTGATTTCATCAATTTTTATTTTTATTTTCAATTAGTTTTGATGTTACTTTTTTATATAATGAGGAACTAAACCTTTGGTGGTACCTGTATTAGATGAACCATGAGATGGACCTTATAAAAGTTTTATTTTATTTTAATTTATTATTTAGTTTCAATGAGATTCAATTATATATTTTTTATTCTTTAGACTAATATTCTTATTATGTTAACTCATATGTGATTTCATGAAATTGAGATTAAGAAATCCTTTCGGTGAATAAATCTATCATAATAATTTTCTTCAAAAAAATCTATCATAATTAAAAGAAATTGCACGCAATCCTAATGTTAGTATAAATCTTCCGAATTAGAGTCAAACATAATAGTGAAAGTCATAATTTGATTAATACAATTTTAGGGGCTTTAATGAGAAAGATGTTTCAATTAACCAATATAAAATTAGTTGTTAATAATCTTGAGAAAGAAATTAGCATAATTGAGGATTTTTCACAATTTAATGAACTTTATATTGAATTGATGGATGAGGTCCTAGACAGATTTAAATTCTAGTTATCACTGTCTTCTTTGATTGTTTCTTAGTTTAATCTTCATTCTAGTTAACCAATTGTTCTGATTTATTTTAATTTTGAATTGTATTAATCATCATTCCATAATTTTTTATACTACATAATAAAGAGAAGATTAGTACCAATAATTCTAGACCTTTTTAGATCTACCTATACTCGCCAATGCTAGCTATAGCTACATTATGCAATTATAGAGACAAATCAATTTAATAATTAGGTAGTCAATCTTGCATGATAATTGAAATTCTATATAAGTGAAGCTTAAAATCCTAGCATTTTGCTATCTTAATCTTCGTTTATTAGTTTAATATCCTATCTTTATTAGTTTAGTAATTTAAGTTCTTTCCTTAAATTCTTTCTTTTTTTTTTGTTTTAATAGGATTAATAAGCTTAGTATTATAGTTTATATAGGAATGATACTGTAAAGTAATTAGTTTTAATAACTATACAATGATCTTGAGTTTCAAATTCTACCAAAGGTACTTACGCTATAAGAGACAACAACACCTTCACATTCCACATTAAAGAAATTATAGCATAACACTCAATAAAATCACATAATTTATCTCCAAATTCCAAGATATCCCTTACCAATAAACTACAAATACACCTAATGCCTTTTAACTAACTGGTTACACTCTAGCCCATTAGATAATTTTGTTTTGCTCCTTTTGCTTAAGGTTCTCTATAACTTTGGGGCATTTTATGTTTCTCTCCTACCAAATTTTTTAAATACATGAACCAAAGCTTATCATGTAAATAACAAAGTCCCCTTTACTTCTCCTCATATCCTTATATGATTTATTAGTGAATTGACTAAATGAATGACAAAGCTATTGATAAATATCTTCCATTTTAGAATTAAGACTATAATCTAGAATAACTTAAGCCAATTTTGCTAAGAAGTTAGTCCAATGATTAGCATTAATCTAACACTTAACATTGGCATCTCTAAGGAATCTATTGTTAGTATAAGGTACCAAGTTTATATGAATTAAATGACACACTTTTCTCTAATTCTCTCTAACCATTTTTAATATTTCATTTGATGTTTCCAACTAAAATTCCTTTAAGCTTTAGCAACTATAATACAAACCATAAAAATGAAGGTCTTACCTTTATTTCCCACTAGCTCTTGTCGTTTAAAAAAGACGATACAAGGTCAACACAAGAAGACACAAGGCCAACACAAGACGATACAAGGTCAACTCAAGACGATATTTAAAAGCTAAATACGACAAAGCATCTTAGATAGACCAGACTAAAGTGCGACACCAAACAAAGCGTGACACCAAACGAAACATAACACTAGACGAAGTACAACACTAGACAAAACATAGTACCAGACGATGCAAGTGAAAAATATTCTAGAACGTCAGTCAGTTAGTTAGTTGGAGTTAGTTACAGGACTCAACTAATAATTATTTTTAGAAGATTCAAAAAGCATATTTCTCAAAAAGACAGTTGCAGATTTAGGTTATAAATACTAGTTATAGTCGAAAAAATACAACACGATACAAGAGAGAAAATTTGATTGTACAAAACTTACTTAGAGAAACTCTATACTCATGAGTGAAAGAAAGTGAGCAAATACATCTGTAACGTGAAGCTCAAACAATATCTCTCCAAGCGAAAGAAAGGTTAGAGCTTGGAGAGGCTAAGAAAGCAGATAAAGAATACTTTGTGAGAGAGACCTAAAGAGGCTCTACAAGTGTAGAAGGAATACCTGTAACGTTAAAAAGTATAGTGAAATCTCAGATAAACTAAGGACTGGACATAGCCTAAGGTTAAGGGTGAACCAGTATAAATTGCAGCGTCAAATTCTCTAACCCTTATCTCTTTAATTTTCTTGTTGTTAGAAGAATAGATAATAATTTTTTCTATTGCATTACTCATCGATTTAAGTGAATTGTTTTGTAATCATCTAAGTTTGTAAAGAAATTCAAGAAATTTCTAAAGAATAATATCTTTGATGATTTAACACAATTCAACCCCCCCTCCCCCCTTCTTGTGTATTTTACATACTATACGTGATTTCTATATTAACAAGTGATTTACTTCAATCCTAACTTGGTAGTAAGAAAATCAATAAAAAGGAAAATTGTCAAAATAATTCAATATAATATCAACATTTTTATAAGTGTTTCCCTTATTAATACTTTTGATTCCATTATTCGTTTAACTTACAACATCAACAATAATAACCAATAAAAGTTCCATTGAAACGTGAGGTCTAAGGAGGTCTAATAATACGTAGCCCTATTCTTAACTAGTAAAGAGGCTATTTCCAAATGACCTATAAGAAAAGAAAAGAAAATTAATCAAAATAAATAAAACTAAATAAAATAAAATAGTAAAAAAATAAAAATAAAAATAAAAATAAACAATAAACAATAATATTAAAAATAATAAAATAAAATAAAATGAATAAATACTTAATCAATAAAATATGAAATAATTAATTAACTAACAATACGATAAAGAAATATAAGTTGCAGTAAATACTATTACTAATAATAATAATAAGGCTAAGCACGACAAGGATCTATGAGAGATCATGTATTTCTATTTTAGTACGCCAAAATTTTTTATTGTGGGGATGTCCTTGGTAAGTTTCAGCAGGGCCATATCATTCTTAATCATCTCCCCCTAAGTCTTCTTAGGCTTTCTTTTTATTTCTCTTTCAATCATTAATTACAATCTTCTCACAACTTCTCACTAGATCGTCTGTATGTCTCCTCTTAACTTGTCTAAATCATATAAGCCTTGTCTCTATTAATTTTTCAATAATATTAGACATCTTTAATTTGTCCCTTAACATTACATTCCTAGCCTTATCTCTTCTAGTAAGGTTGCACATTCAACGAAGCATCCTCATCTTTACCACAATTAACTTATGATTATGTATCTATTTGATGGGCCAAACTCTACCCTATAGAGCATGGTCGGCCTAATCACTAAGTGATAGAATTTACCTTTAATCTTGAGTGATATCTTCTTGTCATATAAAACTCTTGATGCACTTCTCCATTTAAGTCACACTAATCTGATACAGTGAACTATGCCTTTTATAGTACAACTTCTGAACCAATCTTTATCTCCAAATAGATGGCCCTGTTATACTCCAAAACGTTACACTCTATGTACTCAATCTTATTCATTCTCAATTTAAAGCCCTTTAACTATAACGTATCCCTCCAAAGTTCAAGCTTGACATTGATAACCTCTTTTGTGTCATCCACTAAAAAAATGTCATCAATAAACAACATACACCAAGGCACATCCCTTGAGTATTCTTAGTGAGCTCATCAATCACCACTACAAATAAAAAGAGGCTCAAATAGGAGCCTCAATGTAGCCTAATATCGATAGAAAAATGCTTTGCATCTCCTCCTATCTTCCTTACTTTATAGGTCATAGTAACTCAATTAGCTTCTAAACACCTCCATATGATTTCCTTAGGCACCCTATCGTACACTTCTCTGATTAATAAAAACCAAGTGTAGGTTACACTATCTTTCCTTGTAATACTCCGTTAATCTTCTAAGGAGATGTAAAGCTTATATCGTGGACCTTTTTGGCATGAAGTCAAAAAAAATTTTCTGAGATAGAAGCATCCTTTCTCACTCTTTTCTCATTCACATTCTCCTATAACTTCATAGTGTGACTAAGTAATTTGATGCCTCTATAGTTGTTACAACTTTAGATTTCCCTTTTGTTCTTGTATAAAGTAATTAACATACTAAATCTCCACTCATTTAGCATTTTGGTGAACTTAAAGAACATATTAAAAAGCTTGGCTAGCTAAGTAAGACCTTCTTCACCTAGGCTCTTCCACACCTCTATGGGTGTCTCATCAAGACTTATTTCCCTCCAACTCTTCATGTCCCTTAATTTTTTTTATTTCTTCCATTTTAATATTTAGGCAACAATTAAAGTTTTGAAACCTCTCAGATGTGCTTAGATCACCTAAAAAGAAGTCATCCTTTATAACATCATTAAAAAAGCTATAAAAGAACCTTTGCCATTGTCCTTTGATACCATTTTTAGCTATGAGCACCTGCCCTGATTCATCTTTTATACAATGAACCTGATCTATCTCTTACTTTTCTTTCCCTAGGTCACTATAACTCGAATATATCATTTTCTCTATCTTTAGTTTCCAATCTTTGGTATAGTTTCTTATAAGCTTTACTTTTTTTCTTATGAAATTATCTTCTTTGCTTCTTTCTTTAACAATTTATAACTTTCCCTATTACCCACTGATATATGCTTAAATGTTGATAAATTTAATCCATCACACTTAGTGATTGATGCCTTAAAATGCTTAGGATTCTCACTTTAGCACATATTTGACTATAGGTACAATTTGAAAGTGAAGAAGCTAAAGTGATCCGAACGTATACTCATTGTGTCATCTTCTTAATGTTCATACTCCATTGTCTTCTTGGAGCAAGAACAAGAAGAAGATTAAAAGAAGAAGAGACAAAATAAAGCATAAAAGAGAAGAACCAAACTTTGAAGAGCTCATAGCCAAACTAGTGAAATGTCATAGCCGTGAGCAGTCTCACGGTTATGACACCAATTGCATGGGCATGAGACCACTCTCATGCCTATGCAAGAATGTCTTGTGGTTGTGAGACACCACTCATACCAATGAGAAATCAGTCACGGTGGTGAGAAGGCCATTTGTCTATGTTAAACCTAGTTTTTAACTATAAAAGGTAATGGTATGTGATGATTGTGGGAGGCTGCATAGACCTGAAAAACCTACATTCTTCTTCATTTTTCTCTCTATTTTAAACAATAATCATGGATGATGATTGGATATTGATGGAGAAGATGGAGGGCTAACTTTCCCAATGCTAGTTTGGAGGGCAGTCAACGCCGAGGAGCATATTAAGCATATCATTGGTGTTTATCATTTTCTTTCCCTCTTTTAAAATTTTTTTATGTTATCTTGTATGTATTGATTATGAAAATGAATTTGATTCTCTATTAAATCATTTTTATGAACACCTATTGCTAGAACTTGAATACGATATGTAATAGTCATGTTTGAAGTTATATGTGGAAACTAATATCATTAAATTGTTATGGATAACGTAAACATAAGTTAAATAATCCGAGCTTGCGTGACTATTACTTAGACTAGTACATTTTTCTCCCTTGTAATGCGACTGTCTGATTAATCTTAAAGAGCTTGTTTTGGGTTTCCTAATAGTTACGGTTAATTAACGAGCTTTTCTTAATTAACTACGATCTAAGGAAAAATTAGGATTAACAGAGCTTGTTGTTAATTCACGATTAATAGTCTAAAGAGAGGTGTGAAGACAATAATTTAGTGACACTTGTTAAATTGTGCTTAGGTTGAGATTAAATCAAAAAATCAGATTTCAATCAATTCGTCAATTTTATCACTTTGTTGTTGTTTAATTTGAGTTGTTTTTATAGATTCAATTTTACTTTTTTTTTCTAATTTTCATCGAACCAAACCCCCTATTTTATATATAGGTATAATTTAGGAAAGTTATTGGATTTAATTTCTATAGGATTAATCTAAACTCACCACTGCTATAGTTATAGGTCTAGTTTATTTTTCGTAGTATGAGGACACGCTACGAATTTTGGCATCGTTGTTGGGGATTAATATCCTTTTCTTTTCTAAAATTATTTGTATTATTTTATTTTTATTTGTGGCTAATTTCTTTTCTTATTTGGTTAGTTACATTGTATGACACAATCTTCAAACTTTGGTGAATTGAGATTTTATCTAGAAATTGAAAGAATGATATGCATATTAAGAAGATGAGTTACACAAAGTCCTTGAAAATCCATCACCATTTACCAGGAGACTTCATTATTCACCAGGAATTCAAATAACTTTAGATTTGCTTTCTTCTTCTAGTGATTTTATTTCCGAATTTGATTCCAACATGGATGAACAAAATAATGCTTGCACTGTTAAGCAGTTGGTTGCTCCTTATTTTAATCATCAATCTTTGTGCATTGATTTTCATGCTATTGATGTTGTTTTTGAGCTTAAATTTGGCATAATTCACCTTTTGCCTACTTTTCGTGGCATACCAGGTGAAGAACCTCAAATGCACCTCAAGGAGTTCCATGTAGTCTATTCTAGCATGAAGTCGACAGGGATACAAGAAGAGCATATTAAGTTGAGAGCACTCTCATTCTCGTTGTGAGACATCGCCAAAGATTGGGTTTCTACTTGCCATCTTGATCAATTACCACTTGGATCGAGATGCAAAGTCTTTTTCTAGAAAAGTATTTCCCTACCTCTTGAGCTATAAATATTTGGAAGGAAATATGTGCAATTTGACATCACCATGGGGAGACAATATATAAGTATTGGGAGTGTTGTAAGAGGTTGTATGCTAGCTACATGTACCATCAAATTAGTGAACATCTCTTGATCCAATACTTCTATGAGGGGCTTCTACCATAAGAAAGAAGTATGATAGATGAAGCAAGCGGAGGTGCACTAGTAGATAAGACACCTACTGAAGCCAGAAACCTGATTTTCCAATATGGCTGCAAACTCTTAACAATTTAGCATTTGAGAGGAACCCAAAATAGTGGAAGTCAGTGAAGCCAGTAGTGCTACATTGGAGCAACAGATAGCTGGGTTAACATCTTTAGCAAGGAAAATGGCCATAAATGGTCATCAAAAAGTCAAAGTATGTGGATTTTGCATAATGGTAGGACATCCCACTGATATGTGTCCAACTTTGCGAGAGACATCTACAAAACAAGTGAATGCTTTTAGAAGAATTCTAAGTTAACCAAAAAGGAATCCTAGCTACCCCTATACATAGAACTCAAGATGGAAGAATTCTCCATTCAACATTTATAGGAAGCAAGGACAACAACAAGGCTCCTACTAATATCCATATCAAAGACAAGCAGGACCAACAAATTATGAACCTTCACTAGAAGAAATGATGAAAACACTGTCTCAAAATACCACTCAGATATAAAATAAATTGTCCCAAAATACCACTTAGCTCCAAAATAAGTCTTACAATTCCAATAAACAAAAAGAGCTAGCATTCAAAATTTAGAGAATCAACTTAGTCATATAGTTACTATGGTGAGCCAATTGGTGAATCAAAATTTAGGTATGCTTCCTTCTTAAACGTAAAAGAGAATGTAGGTCCTATCACTTTAAGAAGTGGTAACAAAATAGAGGCATCATATAAGACTCTTGTTGTTGGCAATGATGAAGAATCTGAAAGGGAACTTGAAGTGTCTCTAAGAGAAGCTGAAAAGGGAACTAAGGTAAATTCTTAATCTCCTATGATTAAAATTTTACTAATACTTTACCTCCTTTTTTAGCAAGTTTACTAAATCAAAGAAGGAGGAGTAAGATAAAATGATTTTGGAAATGTTCAAAAAGGTAGAGGAGAACATACCGCTAATTGATGTCATAAAGTAAGTTCTAAGATATGCCAAATTTCTCAAAGAATTATGCACATCAAAAGGGAAACTGAGAGGAGATGAGAAAGTAAGTGTAGGCAAAAATGTGTCTATGGTCATTCAAAGAAAACTTCCCCAAAGTTTAAGGATCTAGGTACATTTACAATTTCCTACAAAATAGGTGATACTAGATTTGAAAAAGCAATGTTAGATTTAGGAGATTCAATCAATGTCATGCCATATTCCATTTACACTTCACAGAATTTGAGATCTTTGAAGGACACTATATTATAATTCAATTGGCTGATAGAACTAATGTTTATTCTGAAGGGGTTATAGAGGATGTCTTAGTGCATGTTAACAAATTGATTTTCCCAGTTGAGTTTTATGTGTTGAACATCGAGGGCGAACCTTCATCTATTCTTCACCTATCCTTCTAGGTCGACCATTTTTGAAGAAATTAAAGACAAAGATTGATGTGGATGTAGGAATATTGAGTATGGAGTTTGATGGTGAAATTCTTCGCTTTAATATTTTTGAGACTATGAGGTCCTAGTGATGTTCATTATGTTTTGTTGGACCAATGGTGGTTGACAAATTAAATCCCACTTATGTTTTGATAATAACAAAATGTATAGAATTGGTTAAGAAAATATTTCAGGTGATTTGGATTGAAATAAATCAAGATTGCATCAATCTTAAATGGGCAAGACATAAATCATGGTGAAATCAAGAAGGAAATAATCTTCAACATGCTAGAGACAT
>JAOSBK010000003.1:929850-944453 GCA_027568895.1 Erythroxylum shatona
TTGATCTTCAATTTCCAGAACTTGGTTCCTTGAGCACATAGCCTTCTGAATTATCCCCAAAATCAATAACTCAATTTCATTGCTAGATCTTCAGCTAACTTCAGACAGCAGGTTTTGCAAAACAATTTACTCCAACATGAATTGCAAAAATATAATTCCATCTCCTGAAAATGGTCGTTTTGCTTACTTGGTTTTACTTCCTTCACAGAACCCGCTGAAGAAAGCTGAACGTTAATTCAACATCTGGAAGAGACAAAAAAGTGTTGAAGAAGTTGCTCCATCAACTTCATTACCTTTGGATTATCTTGTAGGCCTGGTTGGATCTCAAGTCTTGTAAATAACTTTTTAAGTTGAATGAACTTTTACTGTTCTCCGGTTTTGTTGGAATCTTATTGGGCATTCTTATGCGTGTTC
The DNA here is from genome assembly GCA_027568895.1 of Erythroxylum shatona. NCBI lineage: Eukaryota > Viridiplantae > Streptophyta > Magnoliopsida > Malpighiales > Erythroxylaceae > Erythroxylum > Erythroxylum shatona. The sequence continues at coordinate 930,265 of JAOSBK010000003.1, forward strand.
ATAGAAAGAGATCATCTATAGTGGTCAAGAAACTGTAACCAAAACTTCAAGAGCTAAGCCTGAAATCATACATTGAAATGAACGGATATAAGTAGTTGTCTTGTGCAACAGTCTAAATGCTGAAGACTCGCAGGGATAGTTCTCAGTTCATTCCTTGACATATATGAACAGGGATGCAAATCTGCAGCTATTAGAAACTCCATCAAAAATTCAGAAAAGCATGAACGAGTTTGATCTCAATCGACTTTAAATCTAGTGTGTTTTCAGAAAATCACTTTAAGTTTTATATATTTAAACTATATTAAATTTGACTCGAGTCAATCAAGTTAGAATCAAGTATCAAAGCATAAAATGTGATCAAAATCAATTACTTTTATATTTCAACTTTTTCATTAAAAATAATATTTATTCTTTATCAAAATAACTGTTCATATCTATCTAAAAATATAATCATTTTAAAGATTTTGAAACACCTAAACACATATATTATTAAAAAATTATTATTCAACTGTAGATTCAATTATTTTTATTAATTATACATTAATAAATATTAGTATTTTAATAAAATATTTTATATTCATTTTTATTTCTTATTTGCTATATATTAATTTTATAAGAGTTTTATTAAATTTTTTAATTTTTATTTTGTGATTTAATTTTTACTTCCACTTTTTTTTGTTTTTTTTGCCCACAGATGTCCTATGAAAAGATATTTTTAAGTTATTCATATTTAAAATTAATCCTTGCTCAAATCGAATAAATCACTCACAAAAAGCAAAACTCTAATATCAAATTTTTAAAGGCCGCATAAATAAACTCAACAGTAAAAGTAACATGGGCAGGACAAACGGAGTCCAGATTCCCTATTCAATATTATCCTGTCTTATTCTGTTCAATGAATCTCAGCCATTTATTTGTGTAAGTCCCGCGTGGGTCCCGCGAAATAAATAGCTGAGATTCCATAGGACAGAATAAAACAGGATAATATTGGACAGAGGATCCCGTCTCGGACAAACGGGCCTTTACTTGGAAGCTTCTTGTTTTGATGATGAACATGAAACATTTGCCCACGTCGTATCCTAGAAATCTGTGCATGGAGGACGTGTCTGTGCAGGAAGTATCGGGGTTTCCTCACGTTTCTGACTCACTCATTTCGTCTCCTTCATAATCAAGAAGGCTGTAAAATTTAGGCTAACAACTTCATTTCTCTTGGCAGAAGCTAAACATGGGACAAGGTGAAGAGGTGAAGACCAGAAGCGAGCCCCAAGTTGAGATTCAGGTCTCTTCTACTTCTAACTAGTTTCTCTTGGATATTCATTTGTAACGCTTTATACTTAAAACGATTCCATTATATATTTCTGTTATGTAGTATCATAAACAAACATGTATAGGTTCAGGAAACGCAGGGATCAAATCCAAAGGTCTCGAGTTTGAGTCATATTCGTTTTATGGATGACTGCAGGAAAGAGGAGAGATCTTTTTCTTTTACAGGCCAAAAGTTGACAGAGAAGAAGCTCACAGCCTAGATGATGTTCAAAGACTGTACATTGTGCTGCGACCAGAATCTGGAGAGAGGGCTGTTGAGCAGAAACAAGACTCTGAGTCTGGCAAGGAAGGGGCTAAAAACCGTTCAGGGAAAGGTACAGGTGGTGGTTTTGAGCAGGAAGATAAAGATGAAGGAGGACATGCTAGTCAGGTACCTGCATCTTTGGCACAGCCATATCTATAGTTAAAATGATAGTGTACTCCCATTGGTTTGGTTCATTTGGATGCTTTACTCGATAGTTGTGGAAGTTAATCCAACAGAATTGCACAGAAAGCAAATATTCATCTGAAGGTACACTGCTAGTTAATTTGCAGCCATTGAATTGGGAATGTGCACTGCATTTCCTGCAACCAGTCTGAAACTACATTGAATTGTACTTGTATTGTCAGTTATCGGTAGTAGACTGCATTTCCTGAAACCTGATAACAGATTGCAGACTGCATTTCCTGCAACCTGTTTGAACTGTATTGAATTGTGCTTGTATTGTCCATAATCTATAGTATACTGTTATTGCAGACTGCATTTCCTGCAACCTGTCTGCATTGTTATCGCGATTTGTTATGACTGCATTGAATTGTACTCAGCGGCGAATCCAGGATTTCAGTCTTGGGGGGGCAAGGAACTTAAACCACAGCTTTTGGTTTATAAATTTACTATATATATATATATACATATTCTGAAAAAAAATTGAGTTTTGTAGGGGCTATAGCCCTTGCTAGCCCCCCTGGATCCATCCCTGATTGTACTTGCATTGTGCCTAATCCTTAGTATTTGCTATATAGTACTTAAAATTTGCAATTTAAAATCTTGATCTCCTGTTTACTGCAGGAAGTGAATATTGAAAAGGAGCCACTGCTGCGTTTCATTGTAACGGGGAGAAAAGGCCTCCCAGACCCTAGGAAGAGAAGCCAACCTTACTGGGGTTTTGTGGACTTGGTCACCACAAAGATTGATGATATGAAGAGTGCCCTGAAAGGAGGTAATTGCTCTATGAACTTGGTTTCTGTTACGCTTCTTTTCGAAGAACTTACACATCACATAAACAACTTTGGATTCTCCATTTTCAGAGGAATATGACACTTCAACAAAAGGACATCGTCACAAGCCTCCGGCAAGAGCCATGGGGAAGGGTGTGTATCGTATAGTGAGGCACAATCCTGGCAAGAGAATGCACACTCACTTGATCTACAAGCTTGAGTTCCCTCCAAACGACAAGGAAGATGAACCTCAGGAGTCACTCACCATCGAACCTGAAGGCTCGTATCTGATACAAATAAAGAACCCTGATCAGCCTGGAACATCCCAGTTCAGGGGTCTCCAGAGCAAGCGCAAAGCCACCTTTCCCGCTCATCTCCAAGGCCAGTTTGGGCACAAACGTTACTGTCCTGCAGACCCATCAGACTTCCTGAACTATGAAGGCTGCGAGTTCTTGCTTATATCAGCTTCTGATGACATAGAGCAGGAGTTAGGATTGGAGCTCAAGACAGAATGTGAAGCAGACCCTTCTTGTTCCGATCTGATGAAGAATTTTGGAGAGACGACTCCTACTAAGCCCCTCCTTGAAGGCACTTGGGATTGATCAATACGTGCTTACATCAGAATGTTTCAAATCGTGCAAATGTTAGGAGTAGAGTTTGTGGTCTTTTGGTTGTAGAATCAATGTTTAATCTAGAACTTGAGTGAGTAGATTTTGTGTAGTATCATGAACTGAACAGCTAGTGTAAGATGTGCTCCAAGTGTATGGGAAGCTCTTGATATATGGTAAGACCTAAGGTGATGCAAACTTTAAGATATAAAAATTTATCATATAGTTGTAATGTAACAAACATTGCCTTGATGTAACATCATCATCATCAGAGTTGATAATATGTTGGGTTCGAATTTTCGATAAGAATTGAGTTAAAAATTTGATAAAAATTTTGAATTTTGAATTGAATAATTAAAATTTTCACCTTTAAATGCCATCAAAGTTTGTTTAATTAGGCTTATAATAAAAAAGAAGTGTCAACTAATTAAAAGTTAAATTAATTAAATTCATATTAAGTTTAATTTTTCAAATTTAATTAATTATAAAAATTAGAAGTTAAACTTAACTAAAATAAGTCTAATTCAAATTAATAAAATTTTTTTCGTATTTAAATTTAAATTAAAAAATTTTGAAATCTATAAAATTATTAATATTACATCTAAAATTTTTATTAAAAAATATTGTAGACAAATATGCTCTATTTTTTGTTTTAAACATTACTGCAAATAATGTTTTAATAACTATTATGATTAATTGTCATAATAAAAATTACATTTAGATAATAATTGATGAAGATTTTAGGAAAGACCGCATGACTTTTAACCGTGTGGCCGTGGTTATATGTGTTTTGTGTTGTCATGTCTTGTCGTTATCTTCTTCCTAACGTTTAAACGACATTGGGGCATAACCAAAGCCCGTGTTTATGACTGTCTCCCAGGGTTTTTGGCCAGAGAGCTAGGGTTTAGCTGATTCTATCTATTCTACAAAAGTTCATCCAATGTGTACCAAATCCCTATCTGTACCAACAAATCTTCCACTCCCTTCTCCAAAATCTCATCTTATTTCTTATTTCAGTCCCAAGTTCCTTCCTTTCTATCAAAAGACTTCTCTTTTTCGTCTCCATCAAAGAACCCAATTCCCCAAATGCCATCAAAATCCAAACCCTAACACCAACGACAACCCATCTCTGTTCATCTCTCAACCTCAAGAAGAAGACCATTTGAGGGATGCCCAACATGCCATTTCGCATTTCCTTCAAGGACTTGGGGTCTCAGAGGAGGAATCCCATTCCATTGCTTTGAATTCGAAGAGATACGTGAAGATGTTACTTGATAGTGTGAGCGACTTGGAGGAGTGGAGTAAGTGGAAACATGGTGAAGGTGGGACGGGAGGGAGATTTGGAGATTTGGGGTTTGAGGAAAAGGTGGTCTACATGGCTAAGGAGAAAGGGGACAACGGAAAAGTTGCGTTCTTGGAGAGTATCGGGTTGAGTTTATCTTCGTCCATGAATGTTGCTCGGTACTTGTCTGGGGAGTCACTTCCAGGCCTCATTGAGAAGGTGAGCATTAATTTCTCCTGTATTTTTAATTTGTGGTCGGTGAATAAATCGCAAACAATTAGGTTTCTTGGCCAAAGAAGACTACAATGGTTTCTCATTATTGTTTGTGGGAAAAATGTGTTCTTTTCTGGTTCAAGATGTCTTAATTGCTTAAAGAAACCCTAAAACCCTACTTCTATCAAAGAATAAGCTTAAAAGTTGCTCAAGTGTTCTTACTTCTTAGGCTTTGTTCCATTGTTATGTTGCCATTTATTAAGCTCCTCATGTTTTACTTACCTCCGCCAACCAATTGTTGATTTATAGTTGGACTACTTCCTTATTATGCATCTGGCTTATAGGTTAAATATATGAAGAAAATATTCTTTTCTGACAGTGATGATAAAGGGCTCACTGCAAAAAATGCACGACGAATGATGGCCCATTTATCAATACCTATTGATGAAGATCTACAACAGACCTTGTCTCTTTTTGAAAAGGTATTATATGAAAAAAAAAATCACTTGCTTTTTTAACTTTCATGGCTGGAGATGCTGCTATCGATTGAGCCTGTACTTCAGCAACAATTTGAGTTGTCCATTTAATAGGCACTGGTGAAGATAGATTTTGTTCATGATTTTAAGATCAGGTTCATATTTTGTGGTTCAGATCGAAGCAAGGCGCGGAGGTTTAAATATGCTAAGTTCACCTGATGCCAGCTTTCAGTACGTAGTAGAATCATTTCCACGCATTCTTATGCTTTCGATAGAATCCCACGTGAGGCCTATGGTAGCATTTCTGGAGGGCATTGGAATCCCCAAACAACAAATTGGGAGCATATTTCTATTGTTTCCACCTATTATCCTCTACGACATTAAAATTCTCAAAAGAAAAGCTCTAGCTTTCGAGGAGGTAGATTTTCAAATTAAGTTTTTATATAAATGCCCCAAAAAGTAGAAACTCAGTAGATACTTCTTCTATTGCTACTCTGTGAATGCCTTCGTTTAACCATTCCAGTTGCACTGTTCTTCAGATTGGCGTGGCTGGTAGAGAGTTGGGTAAAATGCTGCTGAAATACCCATGGATCTTTGCAGCATGTATTCAGGAGAACTGCAAAGAGATCCTTTTGTTTTTCAGTATGGTGAAGGTAAGTGTTGTGCATATTTGAGAATTGGAATTGTTTATCTTATTATTTTCCATGTTCTTCTGGAGAAGTTTGGCTACTCCTTTTAGCTGCAATAATTATTTCCAGAGTTAACTGAAGTCCTATTTGAAATAAAATGAGGGGAAGATAGTATATAATTTCCGTGATTGCATTAACTATTGAATATAAGCATATAATTTCCGTGATTGCATTAACCATTGAATATAAGCCAATATAGTTTAGAAATGCTAGTTTCAGTTTTTGGACCCTTGCCATCTTATTGGGACAATAACTGGTCTTCCCTTCAAGTTGCTGTCTCTACTGCTAGTGTGTCTTTCACTTCTATCCCTATATCTTATCTTCTGGTAACTATTTAGTACTCTCCTTTGACAGTTGCATATGATTGGAACTCCTGCTTCCAGGTACCAAAAGTTAGAATTGACAAAGCAATTAGAAGCTGGCCTCATATATTGGGTTGTTCTACCAGCAAGATGAAGGTGATGATAGAAGAATTTGCCAAGTTTGGAGTTACAAATGAAAAGTTGGGTCAGGTTATTGCTGCAAGTCCTCAACTATTACTGAGAAAACCCCAAGAGTTTCTCCAGGTATATGGTAGCGTTGGATTTCCACAAGCAAATCAACAGTTGTTTAATACATTCTTTCCAACTTCAATTGCATGTTAAGGAGATGTTCTTATTTGGGCTTAAACTTGCCAAATTCACCTGCATTGCAGTAATATGATAAACAAATGACTATCTATATATGTTCATTCTGAGTTCTTGTTTCTTGTTGTGGCATTTGTTTGCTCGAGTCTTAGTTTGTGTAATCTTGTAAAGAACAGGATTGTGGCAACATTTTGAGAAGAAACTCTATAAGCTTTATGAAATAGAAACACCACTTGCTGGCTATATTGTCATTTTTATCAGAAGTGAAGATAAATCATAATGTTGAGTAATCTCTTACTGAACTGTGCAGGTGGCTTCGTTTTTTGAGGAGTTAGGATTTGATCAAGAAACTGTGGGACAGATACTTGGCCGCTGTCCTGAGATATTTTCTTCAAGCATCGAGAAGACACTGAAGAAAAAGGTTGAATTTCTCTGGTATGTTGGTGTTTGTGAAGACTATCTTCCTCGGGTTATCAGAAAATATCCAGAGCTGCTCGTGTCTGACATCGATAGAACCTTAATTCCTCGGTAACTTTTTTATTCTAATAGCCACATACTCCAGTTCTCTAATCACCATTGTTTCTTGGATGGTGATCTTTGTCCTCATCAGTTATGATGGATGGTTGGTAGTCCTGGTACTCACACGACAAGCTGTCGTCTAATGAACAAAAAAAACATGGGAAATACTTATCCACTTGTATACATAAACAGTTCAAAGAATCCCTGTACTGAGATCTATGTTTTCTTGGTAATGCCAGTTCTAAGCATATAACATTATCATTGTTTCAGGTTTCTGTCCATTAGTTACTGAGATAACTTTGGTTACTTGATGACAGGATGAATTACTTGATGGAATTAGGAATCTCTAGGAGTGACGTTGGATTCATGGTCCGTAGTTTCTCTCCGTTACTGGGGTACAGCATTGATGAGGTTTTGAGACCAAAGTACGAGTTCCTTGTGAACACTATGGAACGGCCATTGAAGGAGGCAGTGGATTATCCTCGATACTTTAGCTATTCCCTGGAAAGGAAGATAAAACCCAGGTTCTTGTTTCTAAAGAGAAGGAACATCCAATGTAGCCTAAAAGATATGCTGGGTCTTAATGATGAGGATTTTGCTGCAAAGTTCTTGGATGCTGGAGAAGTTTATATCCCATCTTCCCCTTATCATCAATGAACTGCAAGTACCTGTACCATACTAGCAGAGTAGCAGGTCTTCTGCAAATAACGTATCGTAGTTGATTGCTGATAGAAGGTATCATATCTTACTAGTCCTGCAACAATCTAGCAACAAAACCATAGCAGCAATCACGAAACACAGATCAATGAATTGAGCCTTTTTGGTTATCAAATGACTTGCCTATACACTGGTGTAGCAGAACTGCAGAAACAATGGTGAATAAACACATCAAAGTGAAGCCTGATGCAAATTGTGTTACTTGGATCGAACTAACACAATCTCCTAATAGGACGCCACTTTGTCTTAAAAGTCTCGGTATTTTGGGGATTCAAGCAGACTGCAACGAGTTAAAGAAATCCCAGAAAAGATCCGGAGAAGGATGCTTAGATGACCACAAAACAAAGGCTTTGTAGGTCATATATACTATGTTGCAGGACGATTACTGCGTGTTCTCTAGCTAAATTTATCTGAAACCTCCCATTCCTTTTGAATGAACCTGAAAGAGAAGCTGGGGAAGGTGAATGAACCTGAAAGAACCTGTCAGGAAAAGCATTAGATTGTAGTACATAGAGATCTGTCTGAATAGTAGAACATCTTTTGTTCATTCATCTTCAAAGAAAAACCAAATGAAAAATAGCACTACCATTGCCCATCCCTTCAGGCTTGTTCAAGTAAAACTGTGATTCTTTTGAGCAACCATGGCTGAAATTTAAATTAGATCGAATCAAAGTACCTGCAAGTGCGAATACATATAAATAAGCCAGTTCTTCAAATTAATTTATCATTCTTATCCTAGTGTTCTCGGCATTACTTAAAATGATTCCTGACAACAAATTGATTTGAAGCTTTTGGGAACATATTCTGATTCTGATTTTGACTTCCAAACCCTACTAGGATTCCTCTGCTCGTGCAATTCCAATGGGTTGGTTGACTCATCAAATAATATAATAAGTCTTCGGCATTTAATGTGGAGCATTGAATGCTTACAAATTACAAAGGTTTTTGATAAGAAAGTGACATGTGGTTGAAGAGGTAAGCTTTTTATTAAAGTTATTAAAATAAAAATTTTCCTACCTTTTAAAAAATAAAATTATTCTTTCTATTACAAATATGTTAACTTTATAAATCAAATTTTACTTTAGTTTCATGTCTCAAAATTTAATTAGGATATTATTATTATTATTATTGTTATTATAATTATAATTATTATTCATTTTTATAATATTATAAGTTTTTATATTTCTCCTTATTATATGTTAATTTTGGTACTTATTAACTTATATTATAAAAGATACAATCTAATAAAAAATTTCTTAGCTAATATGATTATATTCAATTTTTTAAAAACTAAACCGGTTCAGCCGGTTTAATAATAAAAACTTTAAATTGACTAATTTTTTAATTTTAATTTAGTTTAATAATATTTGTTATTAAAAATTGATTAATTAATTAATTAATCAATCTGTTTTTATAAATTAACTAATTTTTATAAACTAAAATAAACCGATTAATTTTATTTAGAATTTTCTTTTAATTAAACTTTAAAATTTTAACTTGATAAAGATATTTTTTTTCAAATTTTTTAAAATTTTTTTAATTTTATTCCACTATTAACCGATTTTATAACACTCTAATAATAATTAAACCTTAAACTTCTTGTTTTATCAAGTTACCGATTCGATTTTTTAAGATACATTTTACCATTCATTATCCACCAACGATAAAAGCTTCATTAGGACATGATAAGATAGATCTTCTTATTATATGACAATATTTGTGTATATATAATATAAAGGGAAAATAAATTGCTTGAAAATCTTAATTTTTATTTAAATAAATTGGAAAAAGAAAAGGGGAAAGAGAAATGAAATATTTTCTCAACATTTTCCGGAAAAAAAAGATTAAAATTTTCTCCTTATAAAATTGTTCCTCTTAAGTCTTTCTCTGAATTCTTACAGAGACAGATACAGAGATACAGAGAAGGCGTAACCTTGTTCTGTCGATGGCTGTTGTCTAGCTTCTCTGACCGGTACTTGTTTTTCTGTCTATGAAAGTTTCCGTCTTTTTAACAGATCTCTCTGCAAATGGGCTTTCTGATTTCGTTTGCAAGTTGGGTTTTTGATCGTAATGTTGAAGTAATAGATGAGTTTGGCAATTGGGTTTTGTGGGATTTCTTTTGTAATTTCGGATCTTAATGGTTTTGGGGTGCGTTTGATTGGTAAGAGAAGGTGAGAAAATTGTAGACAATGGCAACGTTTTTATATATACTGTTTTTCCTTTTTTCTCCCCCCTTTTGGTGTTTTGTTGAATTCTTTTTCTTTTTATATACACCTGGGCTGAGATAAAGGATTTGTTGTGTTTTCTGGCAAAAAAAGATTTGTTTTTGCGGAAAACCAAACTGAAAAGTTCCTGCAGAGAATTCTAGGACTTGATTTACTAGTCGTAGGATTTATTACTGAAGTTAGTTCTTTAGTGTCTTGTGCGAAGTGGGATTCCTTTTCCAAACTCCTTGGCATCATGGGAAGGATTCCTTTAATTTGGAAACCTTATCCAGATTCATGGTGTATTGAGTACAGTCGAGGAAATGTATGAACTTTTGTGTCACAACTTGGGAAAGACAATGAAATCATGTCGGCGATTCTATTGTAAGAAAGGTCGCAAAACCACCAGTAATTACAAAATGCCAAAGCTGCATAAATCTGTTAAAAAATAACTTGAAAAGGAATTTCCGATGTTCAATTATGGCCATCTTGTGGACTTCTGATCGCTGTCTCTTTGTTGGTTGTGATATGCAAGTGTAATTATAGGTTGAAAGTTGCAGGCTGGTGCTATATTGTTGGAAAGAATAAGAAGTAGAATTTATTTTAATCTAGATCTGTTTTTTCTTTTCTTGTTCTTTGCTTGGTCTGTAGTTTTTTTTTTAATATTTCTTTGAGTTGGAGAATTAAACTCTTCAAAATGCAGAGAAATTACTTTTGATTGTTTTGTTGTGTTCATCTTCTGATTTTCATTTTCGTGGCTTGTAGAGGATGTATATGGTCAAGGGAATCTGCAAGGTGCAAATTACTTTTGCTGATGATTGAGCCATTCTCTTTCAGAGGCTGAATTGTTTGTGGTAGCTGGATTTTCTTTTTAACAAGTTTTTTGGCACCTGAATTAGCAAGACGATAGGTTCAGTACATTTAAGTCTTATGTCCATTATGTCATATGAACAGAAAGACGTTTCATTGGATAAATCAGAGTAATCAAAATTCAGCGACCTGCTTCTGGGGGCAACTTGCCCCAAGGCAGTGAGTACAGTACTTTCCCTGTTGTTCGAAGGGTGAACTCTTCCCATACAATGATGATGGATGATGACATGGAGGGCGGTAATTTGGGGCCTTATCAAGAAAGGCCAAGGATATTCCCCAGTATGCGTAGTAAAACATATACTCCATGGGTAAAAAACTATTCAAACTATCGTGTAGTTATTTCAATATATAATCATCATACTGAAATTTGTTTATTTAAGGTGTATATATGTGATATATCCTGCTTTAAAATTTAGTGGTTTGTATTGTTTTATGTGGTGCTATGGTGATGTATTTTTCTTCTTGCATGGACTAACTGACTCTAACATTTGTGCAGATTTTTCGTGTTCTAATGAGAATAAATGTCCGTGTTCTAGTAGTGCTTTTGTTCTTTGTTCTTGGAGCAGTCTTCTACATTGGAGCAAGTACCTCTCCAATCATAGTTTTTGTGTTCACAGTTTGTATTATCAGCTTCCTCTTGTCATTATATCTTACGAAGTGGGTACTAGCAAAGGATGAGGGTCCTTCCGAAATGCAACTGGTATATCTTCTGTATTTTGTTTAAATAAATGCTAATTTGTCAAGTATTTTAATTTTTCCATTTGTTAGATAGGTCAATGTATCTTTTATTGTTTGTAGAGTTCTGAAGCTATTTTGATATGACTTGTACATGTTATCATTCCTATAGCTTGTCATTGTACCCTGTCTACATCTATTTTAAACCTCTAGTTTCTCAATAAAAGTTCAAGAGTTATGATTGATTGCTTATGTACAATACATATAAGTCTGAGGATACACTGGTACATAACCTTTTTAATACTTGTTGGATTCTTTCCCTAAACTCATGTTTTTTCTTTGTAGATATCAGATGCAATACGTGATGGAGCTGAAGGCTTCTTCAGAACCCAATATGGATCAATTGCTAAAATGGCATTTTTCCTGGCATTGGTGATTCTTGGTATATATATGTTTCGCAGCACAACTCCTCAACAGGAATCTTCTGGCCTTGGGAGGTGACAATATGTTTATATAATTTTATGAAGTTTGCTATCATGCCTTCTGCATGCTTACAATCAGTCTTGCTTTTTCCCTCGGTGATGCAGGTCAACTTCTGCTTTTATAACTGTTGCTGCATTCCTGTTTGGAGCTTTGTGCTCAGGTGTTGCAGGCTATGTAGGAATGTGGGTCTCAGTTCGTGCAAATGTTAGAGTATCTAGTGCAGCAAGACGATCAGCTAGGGAGGCGCTGCAGGTTCTCCCTTTTGTGGTACACTTTCTTCTGGGCATATTTTTGTGTGATAATTAGAACATATGGCATGCAGATATCTGTTCGTGCTGGTGGCTTCTCTGCTCTTGTGGTGGTTGGTATGGCTGTTATTGGCATAGCCATCCTCTATGCCACATTTTATGTTTGGCTAGAAGTGGATTCTCCAGGTTCAATGAAGGTTACTGAATGTGAGTTACGCTTTTCCCCTGTCATATGTACCAACGTATTTTATATCTGCAGTAGACTGAAAGGGAATACTTCTTTTGCTAGTTGAGGAGAAAAGACAGCTAATGGTTTTCCAGATTTCCATCTATTTGTTTGTTAAGACCTGCTTGTACCATTAAGTTGCAAGGAACTAGGTTTTTTTTAAAAAACAAGTTTTATTGAATATGGAAATAAATTTTATTTCTATTGCCAAATTAGGATGTGCTGTTTGATATGTTCTCTCCATGGAAGTAGATGGTCATGGATGAGTTCCCATCTTGACTGTATATTGAACTATTCTGTACTATTGACCATGTATTTGCAGGATTCTTAATGACCGTGTTAACATTTGTGGTAATTTTATGATGCCTGATTTTTGTTGATCTTTTCCAGTGCCTCTTCTGCTCGTTGGATATGGATTCGGAGCTTCCTTTGTTGCCCTGTTTGCTCAGTTGGGTGGAGGAATATACACTAAAGCAGCTGATGTCGGTGCTGATCTTGTTGGAAAAGTAGAGCAGGGAATACCTGAAGATGATCCTAGGAATCCTGCTGTCATTGCAGACTTGGTAATTCAATATTCTTTTGTTTTCTTGTTTATCTAGTGCTATAACTGCAGCTGTACAATCTGTTTTATGTAATTCATTATTTTTCTGCAACTTGAAGCATGTAAAACAAATAATATTCAGAAAGAATCGTATATACTTTCTGTGTCGTAGAAGTTCTTTTTTATCTTTTCCCCTTTTAATCCCTTCATTATCATGCTAAAATGGTCATCTAGTTAAGAAATTGTTAAATTGTTTCATAAAAGGTTGGAGACAATGTGGGTGATTGTGCTGCTCGAGGTGCTGATCTTTTTGAAAGTATTGCAGCTGAAATAGTAAGTGCTATGATATTAGGGGGAACAATGGCCCAGCGATGCAAAATTGAAGGTAAGGGTACTTGCACTCCTCCACCTTGAACATGACTGAACTTTTTTCTTCGGTGGAACTTTGTGAAAGAAGGCAACATATTGGTGTATTGCAGTTATGATTCTCCATTATGAATGCATTCATCATATGATATGCTTATTAGGGGTTTTATTGGATAATGAAGGATTGAACCCATAAGGATTTGTTGTCCTCGACCTATTAGGATTTGGTTATGTTGTCATATACCCCTTAGGATTTGTTTCTGTTTTATTTTTTTTTAATTTTCCTAGTTAGGCAGGTTTTATTGTCCAGCAAGAAAAGGAAATAAGTTAGCTTTAGAAAAGGATTTCAATCAATCCTTTTCACACTAGAATTAGGACTCTCATGTGCCACTTTAGGGGTATAAAAGGGAGGGTTAACAGATGTTTTGGAGAACCAACAAAATTACCTTTAATAAAAGCTTCTGCATGAAATTTTCCTTAAGAGAAACTGTTTTTCTCTTGTTGATTAAATCCTAAGATTTATGCTTGGATTTGGTTCAGAGATTAACCTAAAATCTCTACTTGACTACTTTTGCTGTGTCGATTAGTATCAGAGCCTTAAAATTCAGTTTTTCTTGGTGCCTTACCTCAGTTTTGTTTCTGTTCCACACATTCTAGCCCATCATCTAGCCCTACCAACCCAGAAATTTCACCAAAAAAAAAGAAAATTCACCCAAAACTCAGAAAATTCACCCAAAACCCAAAAAAGTCAAACCAAATATTTTTAGTTTTGACCAACCAGTATAAATGACTGATCAAGGAGATAACCAGAGATTTGACGAAGTTTTGGAGGCTATTAATGGATTAGCAACTCGTATGGATCAACTTCTAACCATTATGGGCCTTAATCAAGCCAATAATGGAAGAATACCACTTAAAGGAGC
>JAOSBK010000003.1:964867-975051 GCA_027568895.1 Erythroxylum shatona
TTCGATTATACATCATGTTGTTGTATGGTCTTTTCCGCAGTGTATTGTGAATACTCGGACCGTACGCGATCCAACATCCATGAAATTTCTAAGCATTAAAAGCAACCTCATCATTCCTTTCTTACCTCATAGTCCTCCTCTGCTCCTGTGCTTGAAAAGCACTCATTAACTCTCCCAGGGAAATATTGTTCAGGTCCTTAGACTCGTCTAGAGAGGAAATCTTTGATTCAAACCTCTCTAGAAGAGTTATTAGAACCTTTTCAACAATTCGTTTGTCAGAAAGAAAAAAACTTCTCCAAATAGTCTGATATTGTTAACAATCATTGAAGTTCTATCAGTATACTTGCTGATGGTTTCATCGTCCTGCATGGTTAAAGCCTCAAATTCCCTTTTCAGATTCAAAATCTGCATCTGGCTAGTCCTATCACTTCCCTGATACTCCTCTTTCAGTTTGTCCCATGCCTCCTTAGCAGTTTGACATGCCATGATCTTGTAAAAAACATATTCAGAGACTACGTTTTAGATCACAAACTTGGCCTTAGATCTCTTTGCTTTCTCTTCATAATGGTGTTTGATCTGTGCTAAGGTTGGGTTTGCAGGTAAAACAGAAACAGGTTTGTCAAACTCTACAGTTTCTCATAGATCATAAGCTTCCAAAAAAACTTGTATCTTTACTGACCAGACATGATAATTCTCACTAGAAAAAATAATCGATGGGCTCAAAGAATGGTTGTTGGAAGCCATCAGTTTTAGGGTTTAACAGTTTTGGTTTTCGATGGTTAAAAAAAGTTATGTTTTTTTTGGAGTTAAAAACGTCTTTTGGTCCTTTTAAGATCAACTGTAGCTCTGATACCACTGTTAGATAATTGCAGCGATGTTGTTGTTAAAATATATTTAAAAGGCTGTTGAGAATAAAAGAAAGAATTGGGTTTTTGGACTTGGGAAAACTCTCTATACTTTGTTAATCTTTCAAGCCTTTAAATAATGATAGCTCACCAACATTCCTACCTCAAATCAACTACTATAATCGAAAAGATAAAGCTAACTGCAGCAGATAAGAACACTTGCAAATAATCTACTAAAAACAGGACTTAAAGTCCTATACTGGAATTGAATAAAAATTTTACTAGAACTAAAACTCTAGCCTATTGGAACTAAATGCCAATGCTCAACATTCTCCTCGTGCAACTATATCTTTCACATAATTATGCTTATACTTAGTATCTATGTGCTTTGTCTTACAATGAAATTTGGGGTCTTTAGTATAAGCGATTGCAGCTTGACTATCACAGTTGATGGTCACTGGATTAATTTCACTTTTAGTGACTCCCAAATGCACTAAGAATCGATAAAGCCACATAGCCTTTTATACTACAGTTGAGAATGCTATAAATTTAGCTTCCATTATGGATAATGCAATGCAAGATTGTTTTTTACTTTTCCATGATATTGCTCCATGGTTTAGTATGAATACATATCCTGAGGTAGATTTTATTTCATCTAAATCTCCTCCCCAATTTGCATCTATATATCCTTATATACATAGATCATTGCCTTGATAACACAATGCATAGTCCACAATTCCCTTTCGATACTTTAATATTCTCTTTATTGCTTTCCAATGTGCTTGGCCGGGATTTGATTGATATTTGCTCACTATCCCAACAGCGTAACAAATATTTGATCTTGTACACGTCATTGCATACATAAGACTTCCTACTGCACTAGAGTGGGGAACATTCTTCATTTGTTCCCTTTCTTGTGGCATTGATGTGCGATTTCTCTTACTAAGGCCTTCATTTTTAACAATAGGATTATCAATTGGTTTGCAATCTTGCATACAGAATCGTTAAAGAATTCTTTGAATGTACATCACTTATGAAAGTGATAACAATCTCTTTGAACATCTCTTGAAATCTTGACTCCAAGAATGTATACCTCTTCACTCGTGTCTTTCATTTCAAATTCGGATGATAACTAACCTTTGACTTGTGTAAGAAACACACAGTCATTACAAGCAATGAATATATCATCCACGTATAAAGATAAATCGTGAATTTAACTTTGGATCTCTTAATATATACACACAATGGTCTTCATCGATCATTTAAAAATCATATGAAATGATTATGTTATGAAAAAGAATATACCATTGTCTTGAAGACTGCTTCAGGCCATAAATTGATTTTAATAATTGACATACTTTATTTTCTTGGCCTGCCTTGATGAAACCTTCAGGTTGTTCCATATAGATTTCTTCATCTAATTCTCTATTGAGAAAAGTAGTTTTTACATCCATTTGATGTAATTCAAGATCCATAATGGCTACTACAACTAAAATAAGATGGATTGAAGCAAACTTCATAACAGGTGAAAAAGTTTTTTCGTAATCAATTTCCTCCAGTTATGTATATCATTTTGCTACAAGGCATGCCTTATATCTTTCGATACTGCCATCAGCTTTTCACTTTATTTTAAGAACCCACTTGTTCCCAATTGCTTTACGCCCTTCAGGGAGGTCAACTAAGTCCCATACTTGATTAGAGCTTAAAGAAGCCATTTCTTCTTTCATTGCTTTCTTCCATTCTTCTTTAATAGGACTAATAAGAGCCTCATTTACATTCCTGGGCTCTTCTTCTTCTTGCAAAACAATCGTATTAATTTGTCCTTCAATCTCAAACGACGTTGGGGAATTATTCCTGGATTATTCATCTTAAACAATGTTCATCATAAACAAATTCACGATTGATCTGATTGCTCCCACTCGGGTCAGTCATTATAGAGAACCTTTATGTGGAATTGCTCCTACTTGGTTGAAGTTCCTCATCTTGATTCTTAATAATAGAATCATTATGATCAAGTGACTTATATAACAATAGGTTTTTACCTATTTCTCCTTGCTTGGGAAAATTATTCTCTAAGAATGTTACATCTCGTGATTCAAATTCAGTTACACCTCCATTATCTTGTTCACCAATGAACACATATTTTTTTAGTGTTATGAGTATCTAATAAAAATATTTTTCCTCCCTCTTAGGCCTAATTTTTCATGTTTGTGAGAGAGATCATGAATATAAGTTGCACACCCTCAAGGTCTAAGACTTGACACATCAGTTCTCTTACCAGTCCACAACTCATATAGTGTGCTAGTAACTGATTTCGTGGGTGCACAATTAAGTACATAGGTAGCTGCTAGCAACGCATCACCTTAAAAAGTGATTAATAAATTTGCTTGGGTCATCATGGACCTAATCATTTCTAATAGCGTCCTATTTCGTCTTTCAGCGACTCCATTTTGTTGTGGGGTTCTAGGAATTGTTAATTGTCTTTCTATTCCTTTCTCATCATATAAAGCCTTGAACTTTTCTGACAAGTATTCTTGTCCACGATCAGTTTGTAATGCTTTTATTTTCTTATCTAATTGATTCTCAACTAAGTTCATGTATTTTATGAAATAATCGAATGCTTCTGATTTATGATAAATCAAATAGATATGACCATATCGAGTATAGTCATCTATGAATGTGATGAAATAAACTGTCCCACGTCTAGCTCTTATATTCATTGGACCATAGATGTCAGAATAAATTAATTGCAATAGATATAAAGCTCGTGTTCCCTTTGTAAATGGCTTTCTTACCATTTTACCAGCTAAATAATGCTCACATGTAGGTAGATCTACTTGATTTAGATTACCTAAAAGCCTTTCTTTAGCTAATTGACTAATTTGATTTTGACCAATATGACATAGTCTAGCATGCCACAAAGTTGCATCATTGTTGGAATTACTAAATGTAAATAATGAATAACTAATATTATTATTTTCCTTTAACACATCCAGTACAATAAAACCATCCAATAAAAAGCTATGATCATAATTAATAGATCCAAGATACAAATCCATTCCACCATTATGAAAATTTATATTAAAACCAAATTTAACTAACATCAACACAGATAAAAGATTTCTACGAATCTATAAAGAAAATAATACTTCATGTAGGATGAGGGGTCACCCTCCATGCATATCCAATTTACATGTGCCAATTCCTTATACAGCAACTTTGGAATTATCACCTACATAAAGCCATCAACTACCATATGGGAGTTTACGAAACTCAACGAAGACATCATGATTCTTCGCTACAAGGTTGGTTACTCCTGAATCTACAATCCATAAAAAATGTGATTCAGTTAGAAAAACAGAACAAGAAATATTCATAGAACAAATGTTTGTACTATAAAATCGTACCTTCTTAGGCTCGATACAATTTCGAGCAAAGTGGTCGTTATTTCCATAATTATAACACTTTAAATATTTCATGTTCTTCTTTTTGAAGGGACATTTTCCCTTTCCACATTGGTTCCATTTTGCCTTCTTGGATTCTTGAGGAGAGTGGTTGAATTTCTTGTTCTTCTTCCACTTATATCCACCATGATGCTTGCGTTTCTTGTTTATAGCTCCATGTGAGCTAGAACTAACTGTATATGCCTCAGACGACATCTTTGAGGCTTCAAGACGGTCTTCCTCCAAGATAAGATGCCTCATAGCATCTTCCATTGTCTTAATGTTTCCATTATGAGTTAGGTTCATCTTCATATGCTCCCAACTTTGAGGCAATGAACAAATCATAGCTTGCACTTGTTGTTCATCAGACAATTCATGACCAACATCACGTAACTCACTTACCATGTTGGACATTTTCCTTAAATGCTTTTGCATTGAATCATCTGGGTGCTTCTTATAAGTATCAAACTTAATTGTAAGTGACCTCACTTTGGTCACTGAAGCACCTTCAAAACGAGCAGCCAATGCGGACCACATGTCCTTTGCAATTTCGAATTTACGAAACTCACGCATGATATCATTATCCATGCTACTCAGCAACGTGATGCGAGCTAAAGAGTTTTTCTTTTTCCATAATTCATATGCATCACGGTCCCTTTTATGTTGGGATGTAGTGCCCTCCTCAGGAAAGTTCATGGTTAGGTTTAATGGCTCAAGAGCCTCTTGCTCTTCCAGTACATATTGGATTTTCGTACTCCAGATTTCGTAATTGTCACCATTGAGTTTCTCACCCCTATTGAGTTTAGCAACTATATTCTTCGAAGTAGTAGCCATTATCGAAATACTAAGTTTCTATAATAAGAAAGAAGTATATATGCACGTTAATGTCACATTAATCGTTCATAAAGCAAATAATTCTTTCACAATTGCTTATGAAATCAAAAGTCCATAACTGTGTCCAATCATCATTCATAAAACAATCGAATCCTAATTACTTTACTCTAGACGAATTCCTATATAAATTTTATGTAAACATATTACATAAATATTAAGACCTTGTTCTTATAAAAAACAAACAACCTATTGTATTAAATGTGCTTCAACCTACGAACAGTCTATAGGTAACGAACCCTACGGGAAAATGAGTTCACGAGTTCGCGTGACACATTTCGCGAAGCTTGATTTACAATAGCTCTTACTATTTCTATTTGAAGACCTATAGGATATAAAGTCCTAATCAACTCCCTTCTACGCATCTTTTTAATAAATGTTATCACTAACAAATTATAAGTCTTCTCGGGCATAATATTCCAGAGCATTCGTAATAGTTCACCTTGAAGTTGAGATAATGTCGCAAGCAAAGTTATGTACTTTACTTCAACATCTGCGTAAGCTAGACAATCTTCAAAATATAACTCTTGCATCATGTTATTAACTGCAATAATATGTTGTGTTAGACCATCTCTAGGCATTAAACGCATGTTGACTAACTGTACATATATGCTACCAATTTGTCTCTTCTGTGCCTCACATCGAATAAGCTTAGGTGTTTGCTTAATAATAGGCATTTTCCTGAAAAACAAATTTTCAAGAATTAGAAGAGTATACAAAAATAACAAATTATTTTATCTAACACATAGCGAACTTATGCTCGTATATAGAAATAATTTATTTATTTATTTATTTTTGTATTATATTTGTTTATCAACAATTTATTGAACTAATAAAAAATACTTTTAATATCTAATCAATTATAAACTTATCTCTAATTTAACTTATAATTTAACTAATCAATTATTTTGGTTTAATTAGAAACTAATTTCTAATGAAACTACTATTTAATGTTAACTAAAAAAATTAGTATTTATTCAATTAGAAACAAAAAAACAACTAAATTAGATTATTTCTAAGGTTAATCTAATTTCAAATAAACAAATTAGTATTGATTTAATTAGAAAATAAACCAACAAAATTAGTTTATTTATAAAGTTATTTTAACTGAATAAATTAGTTTATTTTTTAATTAAAAAACTTTCTAATTAATTAGAAACTTATTTATAATATTCAAATATGAATAATTCAAATTGAATTAGAAACTTATTTTTAATTTAAAGTATAATTGAACTAATCAATTTATCTTGGGTTAATTAGAAACTAATTTCTAATGAAACCCCTCATTAGAAACTGATTTCTAATGAAACCCCTTTTTTAATTTTAACTAGACAAATTAGTTTTCTTTACAAAAAAAATTTCTAATATTTTATATTAATTAGAAACTAATGTAACTAACTTAATTAGTTTAGGTAAATTAGTAAACTTATTTCTAATTTATGTTACATTTAATGTAAATCATATATAAAAAAACTATTTATTAAGACTTTTTGTCTTATTATATTTAATGTAATTTTTTGTTTTTCCAAAGGCAGTGGTCAACAACTCAATATGCCACACCACAGGCACGTATATAGATATATATATAAGATATGCATATATCACTAAACACCGCACGAATATCTATGGCTTTCAAGTCTCTGTTTCTTTTCTAGGTCTCAATAGATACATTGTTGTAAAGGCCACGTGAAGGCCACGTGCCTCTAAAGAAGAGTCTTCTTCATCTTCTTCTTCCAGTGCTGTTTTTTTATTTCTTCTCTCATTACTACTATTTAATCACAGTGTAAAGTGAAAACACTATAAAAAAAACTGTGGCTTTTGAGAGAGAGAAGAAACAACTGCCAACACAATATTTTTGTGTTGAAGCCCATGCATAAAAAGCACAGAAAACACTTTTTTTTTGTTCTTTACGTTTTCGTAATTTATGGATCAGTTTTCACAGTTGCAGAACACTTATTTTTCCTTGAATACAGTCATCTTCCCAAACATATGCATAATAAACAAATATTTAACCATGCTCTGATACCAATGTTAGATATTAATAGATCAAAAAACATAGTCACAAAGATTATGTTAAACACAGGATCGTTTTTATATACATAAAAAACAAAAAACACATACTTGGTTGATCGTTGTATTCCACCGGTTAAAGAACTATCTATTTTTTTGTTCTCCTGTAGAGATCTCCCTCTTAGTTTTTTTTCTTTTCTGTAAAACGTTTTGAGAGAAGATAGAAAAAACCAGCGTCAAAAACCAAATACGTAGAGTTAGTTTTTTTTATCTCAAAACGTTGCCTCTATATATCTTTCTGTAAATAACTACCGTTAGTAGTTATTCATGAATGATGACTATTATACCCATCATGGGTGTAAATAAGTCATCAGAATTTATCTTTGAGGTCTTCATGAAAGTTGTAGGTCTTGAAGTTCTCTTTCATTTCATCTAAATAACACCTTAATTCGAGTTCTCTAGAGGAAGTTTTGCCAAATGTCCCGAAATAGGTATAGTATAGTTGAGGGCAAGTACTGCTTCCATGTTTGATTCCGAATGCTGGGCTCCAGAAGCGGAGTCCAGCATTGTTTGGAATCAGAGCTTAGGTTTTTCCTTGGCTTAGAATGCATAGTAGGATGAAGTGTTATGTTATGTGATTACTGGTTGCATTGTAAATTGATTAAATTACATTAAATGACATGCATGTCATGCATACATGTAGGAATTAAGACTAAAATGAAATGTAAGCTAATAGTTAGTGTTTGCATTGAAGGAGTAAGATGCCACCTCGTAGAAGGACACGAGGAGTATTGCAAAGATCAATTGCACCTGACCCTCTACCAAAGAAGGAGAGTACTGATGAGTCTATAGCCCCAGGGAATGCTGAGGCTTCGGTAGGATAAGGTAGTGAGCCCGTTCGGTCACAGTCTCAGGAGTCTCATCTTCCGCAGGAGCAAGTGTCTGCTCCGTTGGATCCGAGGATGTTTCAGGAATTTGCTCAGGCCTTTGCTCAGGCCATGGGCCAAATGTCATAATCTTCTGCTTTGGTCCCAATTAAGAAGGGGAAACAGTTCGACAAGCTTAGGAAGTATGAGACAGTGGATTTCTATAGGACCACGGATCCAGAAGAAGCTGAGACTTTGTGGAGAAAGACCGAGAGAATACTGGATTAGATGGATTGTGAGGATGATGAGAAGGTTGTATATGCTGTTTGTTTGCTTCAGGGTGATGCTCTGCATTGGTGGGCGAGTGTGCCGGGGAGTCAAATGAGACCGCTAGTGCTCGCATAGGAAGATTTCTTAGCATCATATAAAAAGAAGTACTTGTCTAAGGTGTATATTCAGCAGAAGTAGAGGGAATTTCTGAGTCTCACCCAGAGGGAAATGATGGTGAGCGAGTATGAGCGTCGATTTACACAGTTATCTAGATATGCAGTTGAGATGATGATGAGAGAGGCGGCTAAGTGTCGTCGATTTGAATCAGGGTTGCACTTGGCAATAAGAGAGAAAGTGGTGGTACAGAACTTCTGTGGTTTTCAACAACTGGTTGAAGCGGCTTTTAGAGTTGAAAATATAGAAAACATAAAGAGCGCTATGAGTAAAAAGAGAAAGGCGAGAGAACGGCTCAAAAGGGGAGGTAGTACTTCTATGCCTGAGAGGAGTGCCAGGACTTTCCCTGTCCAATCTGAGGAGAGGAGCAAGGTGCAAGCAGGCCAAAACCGATGAGGACTTCTACTGTTTCTCATCAAGCCTTAACGGTGGGAGGCAGTAGAAGGGGAGAAGGGGACAAGTCATCCATCCCTAAGTGCGACTATTGCGGTAAGTTCCATGGAGGGGAATGCTACAGACTGACTGGAGCATGTTTCAAATGTGGAGAGAAGGGGAACATGGCTAGAGAGTGTCTGTGATACGCAAGAAGAGAGGGAGCACAAATGCAGGCTTCGAAGAAAACTGAGACAGTGGGACAAAAGACTACAACTAAAGTGCGCAGCTCTGATGCAGTAAGGAGAGTGAATCCTCCAGGAAGACCAAGAGGGCAAGCACCAGCTAGAGTGTTTGCAATGACATGGGAGGATGCAGAGACCAACCCAGAAGTTGTGATGGGTATGATTAAATTATTTGATGATGATG
This sequence comes from Erythroxylum shatona, assembly GCA_027568895.1. NCBI lineage: Eukaryota > Viridiplantae > Streptophyta > Magnoliopsida > Malpighiales > Erythroxylaceae > Erythroxylum > Erythroxylum shatona. The sequence goes on from JAOSBK010000003.1 coordinate 974,168, forward strand.
TGATTGTTTTGATTGATCCGGGTTCTATTCACTCTTTTGTTTCATCGGGTAAAACCATGTTTGATAAAGATTTGAGCCCATTGGATACTCTACTGATGGTGAGTACTCCAATTGGCCAGTGTATTGTGATTAGTCAAGTTTATAGAGATTGTGAGATACATAATAGTGGGGGACACTTAGTGATGGATTTAATGCCATTGAATATGGGACGATTAGATGTGATTCTGGGTATGGATGCCTTAGAGAAGTATAATGCCAACTTAGATTGCAAACAAAAAATAGTGGATTTCGAGTTGGATGATGGAAGAAAGGTGATGTTTATAGGAGACAGAAAATTTAGCTCATCGAGAATTATTTAGGCTTTGATGGCAGAGAAAATGATGAGGAAAGGGTGTGAGACATTTTTGGCCTATTTGGTAGACACGTAGATAGAAAGAGGGAAGTTAGAAGATATGCCAGTAGTCAGGGAATTTCCGAATGCCTTTCCTTAGGAGTTACCAGGACTACTGCCACCTAAGGAAATTGAATTTCCCATTGAGCTTTCTCTAAGCATAGCACCGATTTCGATTCCACCTTATAGAATGGCTCCAGTGGAATTGAAGAAGCTTAAGGAGCAATTGGAAGATTTGTTGGAGAAAGGTTATATTAGGCTGAGCTCTTCACCTTGGGGAGCGCCGGTTCTTTTGTAAGGAAGAAAGATGGATCCTTGAGAATGTGTGTGGATTATAAGAAGCTTAACCATGTTACCATTAAGAACATATATCTGCTCCCACGTATAGATGATTTGTTTGATCAGTTACAAGGGGCAAGGGTCTTTTCTAAGATAGATTTGAGATCGGGTTACCACCAGTTGAGGATAAAGGAGTCCGATGTGTCAAAGACTG
>JAOSBK010000003.1:982938-1028113 GCA_027568895.1 Erythroxylum shatona
TCCTTTTTATTTTTAGATTACTTATTATTTATAAAAATATAATTAAAAATTAATAAATAATTTAATTTTTGTAATTATAATTTTCATTATACTTTGCCACAAGTAATGTAATAATTATTAGATTTATATTCTTGTAGAGGTTCACATAAATTTAGTGATAATACGACTAAATCAAATAATTTAAGTTACTCATTTCAAAGATTACGTAAACAGTTTCATTTATTATTAAAATTCGTATGATTCTATTAAACATGTCAGGATAATTAAATATGACCGTAAATAGTTGGATGTATTTGATGATTAAATAAAAATTATTTGATAATTAATTAAATAAGATTGTAATAGGATGAATGATTTAGCTATTTTATTTATCGAGAATAATATGTTGAACGATATTGATTTTGATAATATTATTAATAATTTTACATCTAAAAATGTACAAAGAAATTGTTTTTCATAAATCATGATCATCTGTGTTTTTGTTAGTGCTATTCTGTTAGTGTTTTGCTATTGCTATTTTGTTGTTATTGTTACTATTTTTAGTAATTTTATTGCTACTGAAATTTACAAGATATTATTAACTGATGTTATGATCACTTAATATTTTGTTGAGCGCATGAACTTATAAATTAAGTCACTTATGTATAAATATTATATTTTAATAATAAAAATATGCTTTTAAAATTTACACGTTTGTCTATTACCTATTTATTGGGTCTTTTTTTTAATTCACCCAAGGCCTATAAAATGTTAGGAACGGCCGGACGAATAATGAACCTGAGAAGCCAATATGAGGGACAATATGTTCAAACCCTAAAAGTTGATAGGGTTTGATCTGAGGGACAATATGTTCAAACCCTAAAGTTGACAGGGCTTGAACATATTGTCCCTCAGATTGACTCCTCGAGTTCTGCACTCGTCCGGCCATTCCTAACATTTTATAGGCTTTGGGTAAACTAAAAAAGGTCGCAATAAATAGGCAACAAAAAAACGTGTAAATTTTAAAAGTTAAAACGAAATGAGAAAAATTGCTCCCTTTCGTTACATGAAAATGAATCCAAACCCACCTCAGAAATCATCTTCACGAACTCATTTACCCCCAAACTCCCATATTTCCTCTCGTCTTCATGCAGAAATCTCAGCATCTCTTCAAAGAACACCACCCTGCAAGGCAACACAATGCCTCCAGGCAAATCAAATCCGTACTCTTCGTCATCTCTCGGAGTAGGCTTTTGATGATAGGCAACTTCAGGAACCTTGTTGGGATCAAGAACCTCGTGTGGCTGGGTCCAACATAGACAGGGAAAAAACCTGAGGGTAAGGAGGAGTACAAGGACTCGGTAGGCGACAATGGTTCGGAATCTAACAGTGGTGGTGACGGAAGTAGTGGCACTGTTGGTGAGATTTTCTTTCATCATAACATGTTTCATCATAGGTATGTGCCTCAGTGGTCGTCTTGGTGAAGCCACTGGAGATGTTGCATAGGCAAAAGAGAAGGGGTTTACGAAACGTAAAACTTGGAGAAATCGAAAACCAGAATCAAGTTGAGGGTAGGTTTGAAGGACATTGTTATACTTGTTATTCATTGATTCATTGAAAGACATTGAAGTGACGATGTTTTGTAAATATAATTACTAAGTTTCGTTATGTGAGAACAAAATGTGGTATTTAATTTTACAATTCTATCTTAAATGTAATTGCTCGGTCATTTGGCTTCTCGTGCGTCTGAATATATAGATTAATGACATTTTGTGCTACGTCTCATCGTGGCATGCTGCTAATTCGTAAAAGAAAACGTTCAGTTATTAGGTTTTAGCATTTTTCATATATCTGTTTTTTTTTAATGTAGAAACAAAGACATTTAAGATCATTTAATGACATTATATGCACTATAATTAATATATAATTTTAAGAATAAGAATATATTGTTAGATATATATATAGATTATAAGATATTTCTTATTTTCTAAATTGAGAGTAAGCATAGGCATGGTTGTTTTTTTTTTCTTACAAGTTTTTTTTATAAAGAATCCTCATTTTTTATATCAAAATTTCGTGGTTGATCATAAAGGATAATATATGCTAAGAGTGAAAAAAATATGCAAAGGAAAAGATAAAATATGGATTCGAAACCTAAGTGTTAATAAATTTATATAAAGATAAGTATAGTATTGTTCTTCCCTTACTCCATCTTTGATGAGGCCAACATTACTATTAATTTAAAAATACCCCAAATAAATTAATTTGAAATGACTCCATTTGATTCCTCTAATTAAATATATAATAAAAGCTATTTTTGACTCAAATTAAGATTCATCATTTTATTACCATATCCAAATTAAAGTATCTCAAGTCATGTACTTAGTGATGTCTAAAATGAAGAATCTAAACTTTGTCTCTTGGCATTAACATGTGATTCCAAAAGATAAGATTAAAATAATACGAGCAAGTGAATTAATTAAATGCATTAATTTTAACATTCTTCAAAAATTATGGGATTAATTAGGAATATATATAACTTGTAAGTTTATTTTACATTAATTAGATTCATCGGACTAGTCCAAAAACGAACAAGACAATTCGTACATCATGATTAAATTAGAAATCATTTTCTTTATTATTAAATTAGTGCTAAAAATGTTTATTTTATAAATAATCATACTATTATAAAGAATATACTCAATATTAATATAACATATATTTAAGTATTAAGAATTACCAATAAGCCAACAACTTTGTAATTAAATTTAATCTATATATGGTTAAAAATATAATCTAAAATAGTTATAGAGAGATCGAAGGAGTACAGAGAGTAGAAAGGAAAGGTGGATATTTTTTAAGTATCTAAATACCAAATATAGGTAACAAAGCCACCAAAAAGCAAAAATCTAGGAAGCCATTAAAATGTGGTGGAGCATACAATATTTTTGGACTTCTACTGACCTACCAAATTGTCAATTGGACTATGTTAAGCAACTCTATTTTGGTCAGAGGAAGATCACAAGAGCACAAGTTTTCTCTTAAATCAGATCATTTTGAGCAGTTCTCAAAAAAATTGGATCATTTCTTTCATTGTTTTCATCTCCAGTAATTGGCTATGAATCGTAGCAAGACCATGCAACAAGTATTGTGGCAATGGTGGAATTCAAAGCACCAGAACATCAGAACCACCACAGCGACATCCGCCGGCACCAATGCAGGAAGTTTTCTGGATCAGTCCAGCGAGAATGCGAGGGAGTCGTTGCTGGTCGGAGAATTTTCGTGTGGCACGAGAAGTTATGATTCTCTTGAACATGTCCCTAAAGGGTATTTAGCAGTCTATGTTGGTCCAGATCAACGCAGGTTCATCATTCCCACTAGCTATTTGTCAATGCCAGATTTCAGGAACTTGATGGATAGAGCTGCTGAGGAGTTTGGTTTTGAGCAAGAAGGTGGGCTTAGAATCCCCTGTGAGGAACATGATTTTGAGGAGATCCTGTTTAGATGTTTGAGAAGAGACAAGATGATGTCCAAGCATCATAAATAAACTAGTAGAAGCTTGCAACTTGCAAAGGAGTTTAGTACAACATCAAACGAGAGTTTCATTTATGCTACATGTATATATGGATTAGATTTCTTTTGTTGTTTAAAGATGAGAATGAGATTCAAGAGATGTATATATATTTTGATTTACAGGTTATTTGGAAATTTTCGAATTGAATTAGATTCAATTACATTAATAAGATTGAATTGAATTCAATCTACACCGTTTGGAACAAATCCAGTAATATTATAATTGAATTCAATTAAACTGTTTGGAACACAATCAAAATAAATTCAATTATTTCATATAACATTTTTACCCTTAACTAAAAAATATGAAAATTTTTAATTATTATTATAAAACTAAAAAAGATTTAGTGCATAAATTGATACATTTTGATCAAAGAATTTCATGATTTATTTTTTATTTTTAAAAAATCTCATATTTCTCTAAATTTACAATAATAATTTCATAATTAATGTAAAATTACAATTTTAAAATATAAAAAATAAAGGAAAATTAATCTAGTTATTAATCATATATAAATATTATTTATCAAATAAAAATGAGTGAGAAATTCTCATATCCTTTGTGTATGTGTATGCCACAAGAAGCAACATGTCAATTACTTGCATGAATTCAATTCCGATACTTGGAGGAATGAATTCAATTTGTAAAAGGGATGAATTTCAATTACATACATGAATTCAACTTATCCTCCTTTTTGTGTTTTCAAACACTTGAATTGAATTTAATACTGTAATTGAATTCAATTCAATTCAGGTGTTTTTAAACAGCCTATTAGTCAGTGTTAAATGATGTGAGATTTGTTGTTTTTAATTTGACTATCATCGTTTCTTTTATTTTTGTTTTTTTAAGTTGTCCTTTTTTGTTATTATTTTTATAATAAAAGTAGATAAGGATGAAATAATAGTCACTTGGGATTCTATATTTAAGACATGCACAATTGGCAACCCTAGGTTTGAGTGATAGTGACAGCTCCCACACTCACATGAAACCTGTTCATGACTTCATTCCCCCCTAAGCCTATCCTCTTTCATACATGGTCCCCAAAGTCAAAAGATGAAGTATCCTAAGAAGAAGAGTTGAAAAGGTCAAGCCACATGACTTTTGGCCTCATTGAATAAGACCACTCCTAAGTTCCTACAACTTTAATTGGTCTGTTTTGAGTAATCCAATGAGCATGCACATTCCTTGAATTTAGGGTTTGGATAGAGGCTGCTAACTAACTTGAGTGGACCAGACAAAAGTGCTTGCTTATTTTAACCCATTGGAGGAACCTGTCCCTTCCAAACAACTATGTATCAAATTTCAGAAAATTGCATCATATGATTGGCTAATTCCATTAAATTTCGTGGAGGAATTAGAGCAACTTCTATTTTTTTTTTTTAATTAAAACAAAAATATGTTTATTAATTTAGTTATATTTTTATTACTAATAATAATTACAAATTAGATAAAATTTAAATGTAGTATTTTTAATTAATTAAATTTATTTTTATCTTTTATATAATATTTATTAATAAATTAATAAATATTATTTTATTTTATTAAGATAAATAATTTAAAAGTAGTTTTAATTTTAAATATATTTTAATTATTAAATAAGATTTTATTTGAATTTTATACATTTTGAAAATATTCTAAATTTAATTATATCTATTAATAATTATTAAATTATTTTAATTTAATTACAACAATTAAACAAATTATTAAATAAAATTAAATTATTCATGATTTTTATTAAAAATTAAATTAAATTAAATTATGAATAATTTTTATTAATAATTAATATATTAAAATTAAATAATATATATTTAATTGACAAAAAATCGGATTTAAAAAAAACCAAAAATCAAACATTCCTTCGTTTGAAACTTCCCATTAAAGCCCTTCCCACTTCCCCCTGTCTCTCCGTGGCTTGGCCCCCACTCAGCAGAGTGGACCGTCCAACGCAAGTTGATGTTGAGAGATTCGATAAAACCCTATATTGGAAATTGGTCAATTTACTACATATTCAAAACCATAACGAAAAAAGGACAAAAGTCGCTGAAAAATAAAACCTTTGCAAAGGTTGAGTGCAAAGTAAGTAAACCATTGTAAGAAAGTGAAAAGGTGGAAAAAACACCTCTGTTTCGTGGTCTCCCTCCAAGCTTCAAAGACTCCAAATCTGTCAATGTCCCAGGAGACCCGTTCTCAGGTACGTAAAGTTCCCATCTTGTCATGTTTCTCTCTATTTGTTTTATGAATAAAAATGGCATCTTTTCTTCTTTATGCAAGTGAATTTTCATGAACTGAAAGCTGAAGATCATATCTTTCTTTTCTCTCAAGATAGAGAGTAAAAAAGAAAAAGAAACTTTGATACAAAGCTTTCATCTTTTTGCTTATTTTTAATCTAGTTATTGAAAAGCTATGGACTTTGAAACACAGAAGAAGAAGTATGGAGGAGGGGTTTTTGGAGACGTGCACACTAACATGGCAATGGTGGTGCTTCCCAAGGAGCTGGGCCTTGAGAAGATGGAACCGATCAGTCAATTTTCTACATCAGAAACAGTTGCGCCTCCTTTTAAGCTCAAGCTTCAAGTCCCTGACATCGGTCTTGCTATTAAAGTAAGTGGGTTCTTTTTAGTTTTACGGTTTGAGTTGAAGAACATGAATTTCTTTTGCTTGAAAGTTGCGTATTATGATCTTTGTTAGTTTATTGTGTGTGTACTTAATGAGATATTGAGAAATTTGGACAGGAGACAGTTGTGGATTCAGAGGCTTTAGGAGATTTTTAGTTGGATAGAAATTAAACAAATGGTTTAAAGTTTGGTTGAACTGTTACCTTAGTTTCAAATTTTGGTGGGCATGGCTATTCTATATCTCTCTACATGTTCAGTTGTCCCGTCTTTTGCTTCTGATATCTATTCCAATCTCACTGCTTTTAGTGAAGCATGGTTTTCAAGTGTTTGAAGGTGTCTGTTGTAATAAACCTTAGAATTGGTGTTTTGGAGGATACAGGGGTGATTCTAGTGATGATGGATCTTGTTAGTTTACGGTTGATCTGCACTTCTATTAAAGGACCTTAGATTTCTAGGGACAGCACGAACGTGGCTCTAACAATTCACAGTTTCCATAAATGCACAGCACTAATCAATTTGTTGAGCATGAGCTTAATTATGGTTGCAGAGGGGAAATGACTACAACCATAACTTTGTATTTGTTCTTTCTGTGATTTAATTGTGAGCAAGCATTGTGTGAAGACTCATAATTAGAAAATCCTTAGCTTACTATAGTGAGTTGCAAGGGAAATATGAACGTTTATCAGAATAAGATAACGGTTTCTGCTTGCCTGTATGATTGCCAAAAATTCTGCAATTACTACGGCTATTTTATAAGTTACATGTGATGAATTTTGTTTTCATGTATGGTTAATCTACGTTACTTCCTTTTCTCTTTAGCAAATTCTCCATACAAAGACAGCAATTTACTTCCAGGGGGTTGGCAATATTTACTTTATTTTGTTGTAACTCAGGGTTTCTTGAGGACCAGAGAAGTTGGCGAGTTCATCAGTGGGGCTTTAGCAGGAGCCATGACCAAAACTGTTCTTGCTCCTTTGGAGACCATCAGGTTTCTTTTACATGTTTATTATTCTAGTTTCTTTTTGTAACATGAAAATTCATTTCTTATGTCCATTTAAATTACGTGAGATATTAGAGTACGTATGCACAGTAAATGAATGAGATTGCATGCTGTGGTGCCATTTTAAAACTTTTAAGGAGATATTAGGACTTGTGTTTGCAGCTTGTTTCAGTTGTAAAATGCCAGAGATCGGTTGGAGTTATTTTGCTTACAGCAAAGTGATATTGGATATGCACTTTGCTTGAGTTCGGTTATTATTTATGACTCCTGGTTGATGGACCTTATTGACACATGGGTTCAGTTTTTAGTTATTTCCACAGGTTACCATTCTCATATAGGTTTGCTGAGTAATAGCAAGCTCATGCAGGGATAAGCCATCATGAATTTAGCTAGTTTCAAACCATTTACTTGAGACATAAAATACCTCAAATTTTGGATATTGAACAACAGAGAAGGAAATTGAATTGTTAGTGATTAATGCCTTCTATTTGAAGGGGAACCAACGATTTTGAAGAGCAATTTTCTAATTTGTATCATGTGAAATATGTAGAACCAGAATCGTGGTCGGTGTTGGGTCAAAAAACATGTCAGGTAGCTTCTTGGAGATAATTGAGAAGCAGGGGTGGCAAGGACTGTGGGCAGGCAATGCCATTAACACTGTTCGAATCATTCCTACGCAGGCCATCGAGCTCACAACATTTGAGTGTGTCAAGCGAGCAATGACATCCGCACAAGAGAAATGGAATCAATCTGACTGTCCGAAACTTCAAATTGGTCCTATCAGTTTCAACATCTCCCTCTCCTGGATTTCTCCAGTTGCTGTGGCTGGTGCTGCTGCTGGAGTTGCTAGCACACTTGCATGCCATCCTCTTGAAGTTCTAAAGGTACCCATATTAGTTTAAGCCATAAGCAAGCTTTAATTAAGATATCTTGATTATGATCTTTCCCTTATTGTTAGTCTAAATTATGAGTGTAGATGTCTCCCTTTTTAGCATAAAACTGATCATTTTTCTCGGAGTTTCCTACAGGATCGGTTAACTGTAAGTCCTGATATATACCCTAGTTTAAATGTTGCGATTAGCAAAATATACAACAATGGAGGAGTTGGTGGCTTCTATGCTGGTATTTCACCCACGTTAATGGGCATGCTACCATATAGTACATGCTATTATTTCATGTACGAGACACTGAAGACTTCATATTGTCAATCGAAACACAAGAAATCGTTAAACCGCCCGGAGATGCTTGTGATTGGAGCTTTTGCAGGTGAGAAATTTATAATATTTTGGCTTATGTCTGCCTTGTTCTTCAGAGTTAAATTATTAACAGCTTCTAATTTGATATTGACATAGATGATGACTTATGTTTTGGCAGGTTTTACCGCTAGCACAATCAGCTTCCCGTTCGAGGTCGCCAGAAAACGACTAATGGTCGGAGCACTGAAGGGTAAGTGTCCTCCCCACATGGCAGCAGCTCTCTCAGAAGTCATCCGAGATGAGGGCTTGAAGGGCCTTTACAGAGGGTGGAGTGCAAATTGTCTAAAAGTTATGCCTGCATCTGGCATCACTTGGATGTTTTATGAAGCTTTTAAAGACATATTACTTGTCGAGAAACGACTCCTTTAACCGCTACCGAAACTCCGGCATAGGCTTCTTGAGCATCCTATTACTCTCTTCTCTCCACAAACTTAATTTACTACGGGCGGTCCTAGCAAACTTTGCTGTGTGCAAGATTAGGCTAGCTGCTGACCTCCGCACTAACAAGGTTCAAAGCTTGAGGATATTTGCTTGGGCTACATCAACTTCTAACATGTACCAAACAGATTCTGATATTACCAATGAAATTTTGCTTTCCATAACAAGAACCTTTTGCATTTATGTTCTTCATTTTGGTCATCTCCCTTTCTAAGTGAATAAACAGGCCAAATTGCTGGTAGATGTTGGTAAGTGAGTTTGCAGAGCATTTATGTTCTACTGAAGTGGCCGGTATATACCAGATATGGAAAATTAGAAAGTGTTGCCTTTTCTCAATTTTGTATGTTTTCCAACGACCATAACAAGGAAGATATGAGTTGTCAATGGATACAACTTTACTTGATCCTTTGGATTATAAATTGAGTATCAATTCTAAAGTGTAAATTTATAAATGGTAAACAAGTTTGAAGCTTGATCAAGATCAGTAGTTTTGCTACAAATTTATCATTCTTCTCTTTCTCAAGTAGAATTACTGGGATACATGCATATGATTGATGGAATTAACCTTTTTCAGAGATGGTATAGTACAAGTCTTTAAAAATTGTTACTCTGCCTTTCAGTCTACATTACTACTATGAAAAGATTCTCCCCTTATTTCCTGTTAGAATGATGATGAGAAGAGAAAATTTGCAAATCCACAACAATTCCGTTCTAATCTCTTAAAGTTTGCACTCAGCAAATTGCATCACAATCTGATGAAACAAAAAACCTAGAAGTAGCAAGAACACTAGAATCTAGTTACATTCCAACTATGGCTATGGTGATAGAGTCATCATGAATATAGTCTGAATTTACAGAAAGAAAAGTACAATTTGGAGCTATCAATATGATGCAAACAATGGCAATAGCCTAATTTCCTTCATCATTTACAATCTATAAGCTGTCCAATTCTGAAGAAGTGCCGTTACTTCGCCTTGTAAACCGAGAGATACAACGTGTGCTTGATTGTGAGTTCTCAGCAAGTGTATAGAGACAGAATAAGCATAATGCTGCCCATAAATAACCACAAATAGGAAATGTTAACAATGCTACAGATTGTTGAAAAAAATTATGGAACATGAAAAGGCAATCATCAACCATCCTATAATATCAAAAAGAATAATGGGAATGCTCAATACAACTTATGTCTTGCACGCTATGAAATCTACAATACTAACAAGTGTTTTTTAAATTACTTTTTCCCCTCCTAAATTCATCATCCTTGACAAGGTCACAATACTATTTTGATTTCAGTTTTTTGATTCACTAGTTTTAGGATAAGGAGTTTAATCAGGCATTTAATAGCTGCGAATGAGATCTATAATATCGGTTACTATCAACTGAAATAACTATAATTCTTAAGAAGCCTAGTGCCATACCCACTATAAACCAATGACATGTTAATTACATTGTAATGTAGATATAGTTTTAACCATAATTATACTTCCTTTCATTTATCAGAAAAAAACTCTGGCATCTCAAACCCTTTTTGCCACATGAATCTCCTTGTAATCAGCATATTCAAAAGGCAAAAGGAATCTGTCTAAGAAATGAAGCACATGAGCTACTGGAAAAGGATAAGGCCTAGTTCATTGTTTGACGAACTACAATTACAAAACCAAAAGCAAGGCCAGAAACCAACCAAAAACTTGTTGGCTAAACTATCAAATAGTAGTGGAAATCTTTCAAAATATAGTGACTTACGTACCAGCATAAGCTACTGTGACACCAGAGACCACCCGTCCCAAAACTGATAGTATGTAAAGACAAAAGGAAACCTGAAAAGCATACATAAAGTAAATATGCAGTTAAATTAAAGAATTAGTTTAAGTTAGAAAATGAGAAGGAAATGCCTCGTAAGGATTTCTTCAGGACAAAAATAGAGAGAAACAAAATCCTTAGGAGTAAAGTGGAGCACTAACTCACAATTTCACTTGCATGAAAATCAGAAGAAAATCAAAATAATCAAACCTTTGTGAGTATTGTTAAATTAAAAAGCAGAGCTTGTGGACACTACAATACAAGGTCCACAATTCAGTATGCATAACAAGCTCAGCTATTGAGAGGAGGTTCCTTCCTATGAGTCAATCTACTTAGGAAGAATTCATTGCTGTGAACTAAAACTATTTGCTTCAAAGTGATTTGAGTCAACAAGTAGCATTTATGAAATTATAACTCCATAACTCTTCATCACAAAGCAATATCATCCCAAACAGGTCCTAGAACTTCAAGAGATTTCACACAAGTTGTTCATTTTCAAAAATAGGTTTAAGCCTCCTACAGTTCACGCTTTAATTATTTCCTTCTGCACCATTCCAACCCATGATAGAGTGATGGAAAGAGCAAGAAAAAAGAATACCAATCACACAAAGTAAAAAGGAAGATGTGAATGTCCTGGAGACAGCACTCAAAATCAAGAACAAACAGATAGATCTGTATTAAAGCATCCTTGATTCTAGATATACCATGGAAGTAAAAGATATATCTCATGCAAAACTTGAGTTTCAGAGTTCAGAAACAGGCCACATAACTCCCGGTGTAGTGCCTAAGATTCAATTGAATGGTAAGGCGGAAATCTTACCTTAAAGAAAAGTCTTTTGTCATGCCCAGTTGCTGCAACCCTTAAGACAGACTCGGCTGCTCCAATGGTGTTGGCAAACCATGCAACAATCGTATTAGCAGTGTCCTGAGATATCTGCCACTCCAATGGATCCACAGGTACCCTATAAACCAATATCATCACGATGGACAGATGCAATCACGCAAAATGGATAGATAAAACCATACAGAAGAAAACATTTCTTGACATATTTCAAGGTTCTTCCAGCCGGCCAAAGCCATAACCTTTCATTCAAGCAAAACACCCCATAAACCCATATATAGCATAAAACCACACCAATTCGCCATCGAGCTCCAATTTTCTTCCCAAACTTAGAAGAAAACCGAAAAAAGATTTGATCTGTGCACAGTCTCTCGACACCCACTAAGCACAAAGCATATCCAACATCACCCCAAACCCACAAAACTAAAACCCAAATGCAAGTAACCACCAAAAATAACAAAGATTAAAAAAGAGAGAGAGAGAGAGAAGAGAACATACGAGATGTTCAATTGGCGAAAGAGGAGACCCAGAATGGCGAGAGAACAGAGAAGCACGATAAGCACATCAGCGAACAAAGAAAGAAGGCTAGAATTCCTATAAGCGCAGTGATAATAAACTAACGTTCCACAAATCAATCCAATAACAGGTTTCCCAATTTCACTCCTTTTGTTGACGATGACAACGTTACTGTTACTACCCTCCATTTCCTCCACGTCTTTCTCCCTCACAAATTCCAAATCCCTAAACCTGAATCTCTTGATGTGCCTGAGATTGAGCTTATACCCTTTTCCCCTTACTTCTTCTTCTTCTTCTTCTTCGCCGTCTTTGTTCCTGTTCTTCTTCATGTCTCTGTCCGCAGTTGACCTTCGACTTTTCTAAGACAAATTGAAAAGAATTTTTTTTTCTTTTTTGACTTTTGTTTGATTGGTGGTTTGTTTTTTACAGTTTTACTCTTTTTAGTCTTTGGACACGTGGACTCCTAACATTTTGGAGAATTTAAGCAATTATTATATTGACAATATCCATTTATGAGAAAATTGATATATAAATATAAAATCTATCAATGAAAGAACAGTAATTTAATCAAACAGTTAATTAACTTAGGAGTACTTGGTTGGTAAGTTAACGGGTAAGAAATAAAAAAAGAGTGGTTAGTTGGTGATTATTATTATAAAGGTATTAGTTTGATATTTTATTTTTGAGAAATCCTTCATATCCTCTATTTAGTAGAGGAATGGAACTCATTTTTTAGCATTGACTATTTTGTAAAATATTTTTAATACTAAATATAATTAATTAATTAATTAAAATATTATAATTAATTAATTAATTAAAATACTATAAGATAATATAATTAATTAATTAAAATATAATTAATTAATTAAAATATTATAATTAATTAATTACATTATAATTATAATTATAATTATAATTAATTAAAATATAACTAATTAAAATATAATTATTCGGTAATTAATATACTGTAATTAATTAAAATATAATTAATTACAATATAATTATTAATTAATTAACTACATTATAATTAATTAATTATATTAAAATTAATTAAAATATAATAAATTTTTATTTCTCAATATTTTTTACAAACTACCAATTATCAATGAAAATAGTAATGGTAACCATTCATTTCTTTTAATCAACCATCATAATTACAATGATAATATTAATTCTCATTCTTCACTATATTCATTTTCATTCTTATTATCATTATTCCATGTAAACTAACCACCTCCTCAAATAATAATAATAATATAATCTATATTAAAAAGGAATTATATCCAACATTATTAATGAAACAATTAAAAATTCAATTAATTCTTAAAGTGATTATATAATATATTTGAAATATTAAATAAATTTTATTCTAATTTTATTTTTTATTATAAGTGAAATTAATTATGTGATTATTTATGAATGAATCTTGTTAATTAATTTTTATGGAAATATTGCAAAATTAAAATAATTAATTCATTTACTACGATAAAATATTTTTTATTATGATCATTTATTCGTTGTTTAATATTTAAAATTTTTACCTGCAATAATGCCAAATTCTTTTTAATTTTACAAAGCAATATAATGAAAAAAAATTGTTATAAAATTTAAAAATAAGATTACGTATTTCTAAACCTTCTTTGACTACTCAGTTTAACAACTTTATTTTTATAGCCCCTTAGGGGGTAGTCGAGTCGATGTAGTGAAAAAGCACAAGGCCAAAAAGTCCTATGTTTAATTCCCTCTACCTCCGCTTTCTCGATCGAACATGTCGTATAGAACTTACCTAATGCGAAATACCTAATTGGTGTAATTTGCAAACTATTGCGTCAATTCTAAAAGGTAACAGCTATAGATCCCTCAAAAAAAAAAACTATTTTTATCTTTTAAAAACTTCAATTTCTATCTTCATAGCCTCAACAAACAAATTTCAATGACTTATAAGAGAACAAGAACAATCATCACTCTTCACATTACTTAAAAGGTTTCTCATCAGAACCTCAAGAGCATGAGACTGTTCTTTTCAACGAACAAGAAGGCATTGGAGTGCAAGTTTCAAACACCAAACCAAACATGCATACTTTGAAGCGAAAACAAATGAGAAGAAAACAACTCTTAAGATGAATGAAAAATGCCCATATGACTACAGGTACTTAATCTTCATTGTTTGTAACGTTCTATACGTCGATACACTATGCACAAACATGCAGGAATACATACACATATATACGTATAGACCTACGTTATAATGCTAGTCTTCAAAAAACGTGGAATTCGCAGAAAGTGCAGATTGGAACCAGTTGCATTCCCAGGATGGCATATCCATGGCAGAGAATGCTTTTGGTATCTCCACTGTTATTCACTCGCAGAGGTTCCTGCTCATGATGCTTCTGCACTTGTTGAGAGCTGGATATCATGCCATCTTGATCGTCTTCACTAGCAATTCATGTATCCGAGGTTTGACAACCTGTATAGAAATCAACAAGAGCACAGTTGCAGCAAGTGTAGAACATTTTCATCTGAAACTAAAAACATAAAGCTATCCAAGGAGCTATAGTAAATTGCGTGATGATTGTAACTTGCAATTCGATTGTAAGCTATTGAATCACGACAAACTTCACTCGTTCAGAGATGCCGCCTAGATGCAGAATGCAGGAACTAGTAAAATATTGGGATGCTAGAATTCACGTACCTTCACCATGCAGTTGCTCAAACCGAGCAACAATGTGCTTTCCATAAGTGTATTTCTTCAAAGCGTGGTGATGGACACGTATTCGAACTAGCAGTATTTCACGCTGTTTACTATTGCTTATTTCTAGAATCTTCTGGATCACATAATTGGCAAATTGGTCCTTCATCATTGTCTATCACATCAAAAGCCAACAAGAGATGATTTGTATTCAGCAAGGAATTGTTAATGGATATCTCAGACCAAAAAATGCATTTTATGAACTTCCACGCATTGGATTACCGTTCAAGCTGTAATATTCCAAGGCAGACCCAACAATATCGAATTGAAATGTTCTTTGTTCTAGGTTGAAGATACATTGTTTGCAAAATGAGAAAAAGTAGGCTTTTCATTTGGTTCAGACTGGGAAAGAGTAACCGAAGGAAAGTAGAAATTATACACAGTAGTAGGCTTTTCATTTGGTTCAGACTGGGAGAGAGTAACCGAAGGAAAGTAGAAATTATACACAGTAATGTAACTATATAACCAGTATCACCTTGACTTACCAACAAGTTATCATTTTCCTCAGATTGTCCAATGATCTCATCAATCAAAAGCTCCCGTTCGGCAGCATCACCATATTCCAAGCACTTTTCAATCACATTCGAAGCATATTTATGCTGACTCATTTGTACAACCTTTCCAGTCAACTTGCTTATTATTTGGCTTCGCTCATGGGGCTTTCCCCTCTCCAGAACATGCTGAAAATAGCATAATGGTTTCAAGAATGAAAAGAAAAAGCAGAAGAAAATCAAAGACTTCCAGCAGAGTCTAAATAATCTTCGCAGGAAAAGCAAGTAAGAAACTGCAGTCAGGACCTGTCTTGAGAAATAGTAGAAAAAAAGGCCCGAAAACAGATAAATGCATGATTGCTTCAAGAGATTGGTGTCGTAAAAACAGGCTCACATTTCTTTAAGAATTCACAAATCAGTAATTTCTTGTGAACAAAAAAGGAATAGACTGCAACAATCTGCTTATATTTTATGTGTATTGGGATCATATTCAATATTTCAATAAAGTTCAACTCTTTGATACAGATAATGATTTTCAGTATATTTGTCACCATCTTTTAAACAGCAAGAAAAAAATGAAAAAAGAAGATGCAGAGAAGAACACAAGGAACCTGGGTGACATAGTTGCCGTATTGATCTTGAGCAAGAAGGTAAGATGATTCTAAGATTTCATTCACTATACATCGACTTTGCAGCTCATCTGAACAATGCTCCAGGATTCTCTATCATGGAATGAAAACAAAATTTTAAGAGTTCGAATTCAGAATATGGCCTTCTGACATTTGCTCAACAAGTTATTCAGGCATACCTGAACAACACGACAGCCATATGGATGTGTGGAAAGAGTGGCAACTTGGCCTTGAAAAGCAGAGATAATAAAATCAATATTCTTCGCAGGTATACACTCTATGCACTTCTGTATTACATGGTTTCCATTTTGATCATGCACACATCTCATCACATGCCCATCAAGCTCTTGCATGAGTTGTATCTTCTGATCAAGTCCAATCACTTCAAGGGCCTAGAATCAGAATGGACACTTTGCGTAAAACATTTCTCAACTATGAAAAACTGATTTAGTAACAGCAGCAATTAATCCAACTTATTAACCAAGCTATAAACTCATCATCCATATAGATCTCCAGAGCATTCACATCAGTACCTAAGCTATAAGAAAACTCAACGCACAATCTGATTATGTTCATGTAGAAGTCACCATAAGAATTTTGTGTTTTCAATGTAACCATAATCTTATGCTTTCAGTGAAGTTGACTGAATATCTGATAGAAGAATTAAAAACGGTTGATATAGATTTAGGCTCACATCCAAGAACAAAATATTACAGGATTATTTATGTGAACCATTTACTGTACCTTCTGTATGACACGACAACCATACATTTGCAGACTCAACTGCAAAACTTGCCCACTAAGTTCATCTGCAAGCTCCTGTCGCTGCTCAGGACTTCCATATTCAAAAAACTGTGGTTTGAAGAATCATGAACACCATTTAAAGCTCATTATTTAATTACAACAACTCGTAGCAAAAGAAACAGATGAGGGAGGGATGCAATGACCAAGTAAAGCAGGATACTTAAAAGACAAATACCTTTTGAATAACATAATTTCCAAATACATCAGTCATTAACTTTGAAGCATGAGGAAGAACTTCATTAAATACAGAAGCCTTTTCCTCAAAACTAGAATATTCCAGCTTTTGCTGAATAAATCGGCTTCCATGTTGATCAACACTGAAGTTGGACATGCAATAAAAGATTATCATTATAATGATATGTTCGTGACAATCACATTATGGAGAAGAAAGCAACAAAAACTCGGTATAGAGTACTGCCTGAATTCAACTATACGCCCTGTTATATCAGCCAGCTCAAACTTCCGGGCATTGCTTGATTTTAGCTCTTCAAGGAAATAATGTCTCTTAGGATCATCAAGGCTGTTGTTTGAATAGGACCCTACATTCCTAATTGAACATTGAGGAACCCTCATGTCATGTCTGCGACCTAGATGATTTATTCCACTTATTGGAGATGATGGCAATACCGGACTTGTAAGAGGTGAGGTAGGGAATTGAGTCATGAAACTGATGCTAGGGGGGACACCGTACAGACTGCCACTGTTGATCCCCACTGTTCCAGGGCTAGGAATGCTTAGACTTCCAATAGTTGTAGGCTGCAGTTTCCGATCACCCAAATAAGCAGCAATAGCAGGCTCTTTTTGTTGGACAATGTGGCTTCCAGCATTCCCCCTTGAGGCTAAATGATTTTGCTCAACTGTAGAGCCATATGCATCATCAAGAGGATGTTGAAAATATTGCAAATGCATGGGATCCATAAAAGGAGGTTGCACCATCAAACCATGTTGTCCATAGAACTTCTCCAAATGTTGCAGAGTGCCTGCATGTGTAGTTTTTACGCCAGCTAAAGATGGGGCACTCCTATTGTCAAAGTTTGGACTAGAAGAAGCACCAAATGGCACAGGGAAGGCACCTTGAGAAGGATATCCGGTCAAAAATGGGGGAAGAAATGCAGGACCTGGAGCATATCCATTCATGCTATAAAGTGTTGAGTATATACCAGAAGGTTGAAAGTTTGGATAAAATGGGGTTCCAGCGGTCACACTTGCTGCTGCTGATGCATATAAAGGAGGGCTGGGTCCAGGAGGCTGCAATGGTAGTTGCATTCCTTGAGATATTACTTGAAACTGGAATGCTTGCGAGTGGAAAGGAATCGCTTGCTGTGTAGATGTGTCACGTTCCGATATCCTCCCACGAGATTGCCGCTCATCTTGTTTTTTCTTTATGCTAAGATCCATTCTGGAATTACCTGATTTAATGAAGTTACTAATTAGAGCATCACCCTCCAAACCAGCACTTGTAGCATTTGTCTCATCGACCTCTTGGCGCGGTCTTCCATTGACACATGCTGAGCCAAGGAAAGGTGCAGTAGAAGAATCACTCTCCGATATTAATCCCATAGCATTGGCCTTTGCAGTATATGTGTCAACACAAACATCAGAAAAACTTGCACTTGATTCTAGTTCTCTAGATATTTTCATGGAAGAAACTTTGGATGAAAGAGTATGGGTATAGTGATCAATTGCTTCCTCTGCTCCATGGCTTGAAGACCGAGATAAATTATAAACAGGAGATGGAGTGCGAGGGAAATCTTCCTGTACATACATCCATCAATATAAGATGGTGAGAACTAGAACTCCAGGAAAAAATTTGAAGAGAAGAATAAGAACCTCTGAAATACAAAAAGTAATATCGTAAAATCATGATATATTGTTCATCCTCTAAAATAAAAGTGAAATGAAATTTACACTTGTAATTTCCAACAACGTCTCATGTTGTCATCCATTTGTTTTTAAAAAGTTTACAAGATTCCTCAAATTTAAGTTGGAGGCATCAGGGAACGGCAGATAATATCATTAAAGCTCAATGCTCACTCGTAAACTCTCCTGTCACTAAAAAGATATCAATCCATAATCTCTTACACCATAAAAATATTTCGAGCTACATCAAAACAGGATCCACATGATTCCTAATAGAATCATGCAGACAGAAAAGGATCTTTGTGTGAAATAAGTCCTTTGCTAGGAAAATCCAAAACCAGTGCATAACCATTTTGCTTCACAGGAACAAGCATTATATGCACAATTATAGAGTCATATTGAATAACTAAATTATACACATCAGCAGATAAATAGTCAAGAATACTGGACATACGGGATAAAGTTATTGAAAAGGGGGAAAAACAATCATAATCCTAGTTCACCAATACCTCATTAGCAACTATCCCCAGAAGAGCAAGTCATATACCTGTATCAGATCAACTACACTTTTGTGGCGCCACACCAAAGAGCTTGAATTTTGACCAAAATGAAGAAAATTGTCATCCTCCAAGCAAGTTCCTGAAGCTTCTCCAGGTGACCTATCATCCTCAGGCTCCTCCTTATGAGTTGCTAGTGAACCTCTGGTCATTTGAAAGCATTTATTGCCATTATCATCTAAAGAAGGAGAATTCCAATTATTTCCTAAACCACCATTATGACCTACTAGATGTCGATTATCTCTTGAAATAAGAGGAGGAGGAAGCCTTGGATTCAAGTTGACATTTGAACAGTAGTAAGCAAAATATGCTGGATCAGAACGCAGTTGATCCTCAGACTCACAATTTTCAGTAGCAGTACTTAGACCCTCCAACCCAGAACCCATGTTAAAGTTCTCTTGACTTATAAGATTTCTGATAGCAGCAAACGAACCTTCCATACTTGGTGGTGCACTCCCACTTCGACTGGGAACATTGTTTCTGTCATCTCTTTGCACTCTGTGCCCCTTCGGAAGTAAACCCAATTCTTCCGTAGTCGTATCTTTTAAAGATGATCCAAGCCTAGCTGTATCCTTAGCAAAGGGCCATTTCCTAGTTGCACTAGTCTCAACCAATCTCATAGGGCTTTCAGTTGCCATCCTAGCAAAAACTATCGAATTTCCTCTTATACGATTGTCTCTTGCAAGAAAGATAGGAACACTACTTCATCCAGCACAGCCGTGCCATTGTCAATCTGGTGCGGTTTTCATCACCGCAAAAGTCACGGCAACCAAAGTCTCGGAACCCAATGGCAACTTTTTCTAGAGTAACTTGATCTCAAGAATATTCCTATTAACCACCACAAAAAGTAGGACTTTCAATCAGAACTCACTAGAGTAAAGAAAAAAAAAGTAGACAGAAAAATTTATGCTAGAACAAAAGAAAAGCATTTGGCCACACTACTAGTACATGACGACCTTCATTACTGCTCACATGATGTTTGTGTTTGTGTTTGTGATAACACAAAGAACATATCTTTCGATTAGCAGAGATCAGGGTACTTCGCTTTACCAAGGAGAGGAAACAAGGAATTAGGAAACCATACCATAATCTTGGAAACTGCAGATTCTAATTAACAGTTTATAATAAGTAAAAATCTCATCTTTATACGAAAGGCCTCATCTTTACACCTTCCACACCCCTATTCGTCAACACGCAACTAAAGCAAGACAAGAAAGGAAGCAAACTTCCGGAAAATCAAACCAACCTATCAAGACCCTCTACAAATACCAAGCGAACAATCAACTCAAAATGATCACAACCGTACACATATAACTACCCGTCTCCACCTCAACAAAAGCAAAGTTATGTCACCTGATAGAGGGAAGGAAACAGCTCTCGAGTGTAGAAACAAAAACAGCACCAAGTGTATCGGAGTGCTCTGATCAGGACAAATAAGTTCTTGAGGAAAGAGAAGATTGTTTTGCTTTGGGAAGTACAAAATATCACCGGCAAGAGAAAAAAAAAACAAAAGAAAAACCTCAGCTTTAACCAAAGCTCCAAGCTTTAGACTTTTCTTGGGTTTTTGTTCAAACTAGGTTACTCATTGTTACCAATCATGCTAAATGACGAAAAGGGCCACTAGGCATACCAAGCATGGGATTCTGTAGTTTTCTGTTAAAAGTTTAACCCTTTTTTGATCAAACGGAGGGAGTTACAAGTATACCGGCCCTTGTTAAGACAGGTGTTAGTTAAACCTTTCAGGAAATGGGTTATCAACACGTGGCATGTTGCATTGCTGCTGACATTTGGGGTGTGTTTGGATTTTGTCGCATTTCCATTTTTGGATCATATCTTATGAGAAAAATATCATCTTGAAGAAGAGAGACATTAGAAAGGGAGACTAAACATGTTTCTTTTACATTCAAACAATACATACTTCACAAAATAATGCAAAAGGGATTCACAAGTTCATTAGCTAAGAAAAAAAATTATATTACAATAATAACAACTCTCAATATGAATTCTGTTGAACGCAATCTTATTTCTAACTAGTAGAGAGATTGTATGAATCTCGCTTATATGCCAAATTTAGAAAAGTTCAGTAACACACGGTTTTATTTTTAACTAATAAAAAGACTATTTTTAAATGAACCACTAAAAAAATACTAATGCATGAAATTGCAAGCATATGGTATGATTTTAACACAAATATTTACAAATGGAACAATATTTGGAAGCTATCTCTTTGTCGTTCTCTATGTGATGCGTCACTCCTACATTGGACTTCCACCATCTTAGAAAATATATGCAAAACGAAAAGAAAAGTTGTCAAAGTTACCATTTGTTATAAGGAATGTCATATCTGTCAATTTCCATCTTCTGTGATCTTCTTAGAATAATAAAACCCTAGGAGTGACAGGTTTCGATATTCTAATCCTCTATATGATTTACCTTAATTGCCCACACAGCAGGTAAAGAAATAGAGAAAGTAAAAGAGAGAGGTGACATGAAAGTATCTATTCCATTTCTGGGCCATTAGATGAGTGAGTTAAACAGACTTTCGGTCAACCGCCTTTTGCTTAATGATTCTCCGTGAGAAGTGGACAAGGAAAATCTGCTTTAGAAGTGCCAAAGAAAAGGCTCAAAAGCTGGAAGGTTGGGGAGCTAAGTCCTGTAGAGTTCAGGATCATCTTTGCCCTTTTACTCTAGGGGCACTAACGTGTTAAGCAAGTTTGAATTTTGTTTTTTTTTTTCAATTTTAGTATAAACTTAAAATCAAATTTACTTAAAAACTTATTTTTTATATTAATTTCAAATCATTTTTTATTATTTATAATTAATTAGGCTTTAAAGAGCAAACTCAGATATAATTTAATTTAAATATAATTTATTTTTTAAAAGCAAATTGATAATTCTTAAACTTAAGTAATAATTTAGTGCTAATAGATACAGTACTAATAATGATTAATATTGGAGACTATTTTATTTTAAATAATTTTAAAATCATAAAATAATTTCTATAATTAATCTCTTATTATAAAATTTATCTTTTAAAAAGTATAGCTTTTCTAAATTTCTTTTAAAAATTTTAATATTACTGATTTGAATAATTAAAGTGAAGAGTATGTATATATTATGCTATATAATTTTTAGCATAACATTACGTTTTATACTAAAGAATCATAATAGCATAACATTAGTATAAAATTTTCTCTATATTCTTATTAATTAAAGTAACAGTTAATGATCATTATTTTCACATAATGTTCATAAAAATAAATATTATTTATATTATCTAACAAAAGGTATAGGTAATATAAGAAGTTTGCTTAATTCTCGTATACTTACAAAACTTAAAAAAAAAACACAATATATTTAAAATATTAAGAATTCTCAACATCATAACATCACATAAAAAGATAATCATAGAAGAAAGAGTCCATTGCCACAAATATAACCAAACGATAGTGAAACATGAAACAAAAGTAATTATAATTATAAAGTTCATATTTATATTACATATACATCAAATATAAACATAAAATGTAACATATATACAATTTCATTCTATAACTTACCCGCATAAATCATAATGAGTCCAACTTTCATTTGGTACAAAGTCTTCATCGTTAAGAGGAACATCGTCGCCATCACCGTTTAAACTCAATGCGTCAAATGACACGTCTATATTTTCCCATCCAAGATCATCTTCTAATTCACATTCATTTATAAAATTTGGTTCCTCTGAAATCCAATCCTTTAAAAGATCAACATGATCAAGGCAAATCGGATCAATAGAACCATCCTTTAAAAGATCAACATAATCAAGGCAACTCGGATCAACAGAACCACGCGTTCTATTAGCAGTCCTGACAAACAAATAAAACAAAATAATTATAAAATTATAAACAAAAAATATTCAACATAATAATGATGATAAGGTACCTTTCTTGAAGCTTCAAGTTGTATCGAACAAAGATTAAATCATTCAACCTCTTATACTCTAATCTATTTTGTTTTTTTGAATGGATGTACTCAAATGTACTTCGATTCTTTTCACACCCAGTTGCACTCACACGTTGGCTAAGAATTTGAATTGCAAACTTCTGCAATTCTGGAACATCACTTCCAAATTGGTCCCACCAAAACACTATAAGACAATAAAAATAATCATATAAACAAATGAAGTAATGATTATTTTAAACAAGCAACACAAGTGAAGAATGTATACCTGGATTAAGTTTATTCCTTGTACGAATTGCAAGGGGCATTCCAAAAAAACCACATGAACCCTTATACGCCTCTATTTGAGAGCTAAGTAAGTCTTGCATCTTGTCGTTTGAAACAATTGTTACAATAGTTAAGAGCATTCCCCTGCCAACTTCAGCTCTCTTTGTAAAACTTGGATTAAAATAAACGCTCGGATTAAGAAATGCACCAGCAGCAAACAAAGGAGAGCAAAGTTGTTTTTCCCACCTCTCACTAATGACAATAAGATAAGGTGTGTATAAAGAAGACATATTTTTCAAATTAATCTTAATTGCTTCTTTCGCCCTTTCCATAGCATCATAAAAATAACTCATCGTTGACTTCTCATCACTATCAACGAAACAAAGTATTTTCAGTAGAGGCTCACAAATTCTGATGACAAACTGACATTGGGACCAAAATTTATCATCCTCAAGTATAATTCTTGAAACCTCAATTCCGATATTAGACTTGACATATTGGGATGTAACCCATTTTTCACTTGTAAACATTTGTCTAAGTTCTTTCTTCATTTGAACAAAACACTGAAGTGATAAGAAATTAGTTGCAAATCTTGTAATAGCAGGACGACATAAATTTCTACCATTTGTGAAGTCCTTCCTCATCAAATTCAAAACCCATACATGATTGTAAATGAATCTAGTAACTTTTCTTGCCTTTTGCACAGTTTCATCAATGATAGGAAAATATTTACCATCTCCTATATTTTCCAACATCAAGTCAACACAACGTGCAGCACAAGGAGTCCAACAAAAAGAATTATACCTATTTTGCAACCTCTTTCCAGCTACTTTATAAATAGCATCATCGTCAGTGATGAACTGTACAATATTTTCAGGTCCAATTTCAGTCACAACTTTATCAAAAATCTCTAAAAGAGTATCAGCATTTCTCACAAGACCTGACAGATCAATTGACTTCAAAAATATTGTCCCCTCAAAAGAATAAACCAGAAAATTTATAATAGGCTCATGTTTCCTATTTCTCCAACTATCACACATTACTGAACACCCATAAGTTGCCCAAGTCTTTTTTCTTTCACTCAAATAACTTTTTATGTCAATAACACAGTTGCTCAAAAGATTACCTCTATAGTCATCAATTGAGGGAGCTTCATATCCTAAACCATAAGAGGCAATAGCATCCACCATAGGCTGATAATAGCAAGATTGAGCGGCATTAAATGGTACACCAGCGTCATACCACCATTTAGCCATTGCCATTTTCACATTATAAGCTGTTTGTTTAGATTGGGATGCGACAAAGGGTGAAATTTGAAGTTCAGGTCTTGGGGCAAAAAGACCAGACATTTGTCTTCTTCTTTTCCTCATATCATTTGAGATTGCATCAATCACATGTTCTTGAGTAGGCATATTACCTTCAGTTCTTTCAATAGCACCCTCACCAACGCCGACTGAACTCCCACTACCAACTTCATATTTAATTCTTTGTCTTCTTTCCTTTTCATTCTTATATCCTTCAAGCAAAGTTTTCATCTCCCATTTGATATTATGACTAACTTTTTTGCATGGTTTCACATCACCCTTAATTCCAGCCAAATGTTTCTTTAACCTGGTAATCCCTCCACCTTTCAAATGTTTGTCACAATACAAACATATAATATGATTTTTCATACCAACAACTAATTTTGCATGAGCCCATGCTGGATCATCAAATTTTCTTGAAGTGACTGAATTTTCCGAAGAACTTGAGTCTTCTTCCATTTATCTGTAAAATTAAACAATGACATACAAAAATGGAAACAACAATTACAAATCAAAATAAAATTTCTCCAAAATTTAAAAACTATAGATTGAGAATGACAATCACATAATTAAAGCATGTTGTATTTTGATTGTTTAAGCAATTGTGGGCCAACGATTAAACAAAGAGGGATGATTGAAATCAATACAAGAAACTAGTTTCTTATAGAGAAACAGCAGGATAATCCAATTCGTCCAACTAAAAGTACATCCTCAATAACTAAAACATAAACTATAGGCCTTGTTTTGGCAGATCAATTCCCCTATATTGTGAATGATACCAAAAACACAT
The DNA here is from genome assembly GCA_027568895.1 of Erythroxylum shatona. NCBI lineage: Eukaryota > Viridiplantae > Streptophyta > Magnoliopsida > Malpighiales > Erythroxylaceae > Erythroxylum > Erythroxylum shatona. Next base: position 1,008,354 of record JAOSBK010000003.1, read on the forward strand.
TGCCACTTAAGAACATGTCAATGTAGCCCCCAATATGTATTAACAGGCACCATCCAGGGACAAAATAAGTGGTTTTCGTGTAAGCAACCCGATATTAAGTGAACTTGGTAATAACATGTAACCTGTAGCCTGTACACTATTTGCATCTATTAGAAAAAGAAAAGGAGAAAGCACTACATTTGTGTAGCTCAAACACGACATCTAGGTGTGAATCAGGAGGATAATTCACAATGTGCCTTCACTTGAGTACCACCTCACAAAACACAGAAAGAGCCCAGCTCTAAAAAATCTGAAACAACACCCACCACCTCACAAAACAAAACCACAACAAGCAAGTAGAAGAAGGAACGAAGCTAAGCACCAAAAAGAACCAAAATGAAGAACAATTCAAAATAAGTACCAGTCAGCGCCGGTTAGTAAGACAGAAAAAGAGCACAGCTCCTTTTGGGAAGTTGGAAAGAGAAACGGCAACAGGGGACAGTGTGACGGCGAGAGTTGAGACTAAAATTAGGGATTGTGGTATTGATAGTTAGGAGAGTGCGGGGATGAGGGTAAAATAGTTTTAACTTTTTTTTAATTTAATTCCTAACTTTTTATTTTAATTTTTTTTAACTTAGCGACACTTGATATTTAATTACTTATTTTTTAAAAAAATTAAATTTAAGTTTAAATTCGAATATTTTTTAATTTCAAATCGAATTTAATTAAACTGCCATTTATATATGTGTCTGTAATAAAACCATATTTTTTAATATTTTAATAAATAATTATTCTTAAATTTGTAAAAATATAATCAAGTTTAAATTCAAACTAAATGTTTTAAATTCAATTAGGTTTCAACCAGAAGGATTGGAATAAGTGGGGCTGATTATAATGACACAAAGTTCGTTAATCCAACTTAGGGATTGTAACGGTCAGTAATGTGGTAGATTTCTACAGCACATTAGAAAAAGTTTGCCTTTAGCTACCAAACTATGGAGAGTCCACTTATGAATACTTGGATATCGACGAGTTGTAATATAAGTGGATTCATTAGAAGTGATCAACATTCCTTTCTCTTCTAATATAGTTTCATCTAAAGAAAAAATTTTTATGAGATACCTGTGGGTTAATTCACCGAGTATGGAATGTGTAATTTCAACATGTATATCGTGAAGGAAACCAATATGCCAATTGTCTAGCTTCTCTCCCAGTATTATCTAACTCAGGTCTGCATATACTTTAGGAACTTCTGACAATCATTATAGAGCTCATCTACTGAGACAAACAAGGTTTGTTTTTTATTTTTAATGGGATATGATTGTTTTATTTTCCTTTGTAAGCCAAAAAAAAAAACCGGTTAATCCGAACCGTTTCGTTGATTTCGAATCGGACTGCTATTATCAACCCTAAATTACACGGATCCTTAAAAAGGTAACTACTTGATTTGTTTTCAAAGTAAGTTTTGGCAAACTATGAACCACAAGAACTTTGCATGTAAAAGCTACTTTCCACTGCATTTGATTCGACTTAAAGTTAACGAATATAATGAAGAACAAGAATCTAATTTGCAGTAAATACAATCACAACACCAACTGTAAAGTGAAAAAGGATTCTTTAGTTTCAAGTTCGATGATGAGGGACCTATACAAATTTTTTCTTTTATCAAGTGGGAGACAGTTTCTCCTCCTTACCATGATCACAGACATTACAACAGTTCAAAAACTACTCACATTTTCTCCTTGTAGTGAGCAAAGTGAAAGTGGTCTAGTAACCTAACCATGTTGATGGTATTGGCTGGAACTTGTTCTTTGCAGAAGCCAATACGTCACAGTAGTCAGCACGATCGAAACAGTCGCGGAAGTCGGTGAAAAGTTTTTCGAACACCCTCCACTGGACTTTGATTGATTTTGTATATGGGTATGGAAGAAAAACCTACAGAATGTAAATCCCCAAGTTGTCAATAAATGAAAGTATGGTATGATACCAACTTAATGAAGCTCGCAGCTTTGTGAATGGCCAGTGGCCATGAGCATTGTAAGCTGTTTTCTAATGAACCATTATATCAAAAAATTCAATATAGCCTTGATTGTTTTCAAAATTCACATTCTACGTCTCAAAGTATTCAGCTGGCCGATATTCAACTTCATGATCTAACACAACATAACTGTAAACAAAACGGAAACATGGAGAAAGAAAGAGTCAGGAAGGAAGACAACACCTTGAAAAATCAAATGAGAAGATTATGTTATAATATGCTATGCTTTTGTAACCTTACATGACTTCAGAACGATATGCTCAAAAGAAAAGAAAATCGTTTGATCTTAACCATGTATTATATATATAATATCATTATCTCTCAAGGCAGAGAAAAAATTTACATGGGAGTTCTGAGATATGCTTACATCTTCTTCCTGTGCTAGGCTTTTAAGTACAAGGAATGTATGGTCATTTTCCTCCATATTGTCAAGAACAGCTAACCAGATCTGTGAAGCAAGTTCATAGGCAGCATCTCTTGATTTTCCACAAGCAATAAATTGATCTGAGAACCACAAAGTCAAGTGATCATCAGGACAATCAGCTGCTATTGACTCTCCAAATGTATTGTTGATGTACTAAAGGCATAAGTTACCACTTGACATAATTCCATACAGTCCTGATAATTTCAAGTCTTAGTTCATTCACTTAGTTGTACCGTATGCGATGCCCGTATATATCTCGGACTAAGGAAAATCAAACTAATATTACAACCAAGAGACAAGTAACTAGCAGAGAATTGTCAACATACACACAATGCTAATTTAGTTAGAAGATTAAGGTAATATGTCAACCATAAAGAACGCCTTTGAACACATTAGTGAAACTTATGTGCAATGCTGATAAGGTAAAGGAAATTATTGACACCCTAACTTGATAAGCACATTATGAGTAGGAGAGTTTATCCCAACTTCAATTGAAAAGTTCACCAGAGTCAATGGAAACAAGAAAGTAAAGGGTAAACCTATTATAGTTCCATGAAGTATGGCAGAAGATGGTGGTGCTCTTGAGAAAACAAGTTGCTCTTTGAGAAACAAATACGTATGGCCAACAATCTCGTCTATCTCCCCATCAAGAGAAAAGAAGTGTTCGCTCACATATAAAGCTGTGTATCTCCTGAAACATGAGGCTTCCGTAGACAATGAGAGACATGATAAAAATGGTGAAGAGAAACATTTTTATTTGCATCTTACCTTTTACTTAATCCTCGAGGTATCGGTCCTGGCCATCTTTTTGCTTGGCTGGAAAAAGGATAGTTTTTCTCAAGAGCAGCTTGCCACAAGTATTCTCCACAAAACAGATTAGCCCATCGCCTTTTCACACAAGATAATTGAACCCATTCTGACACAGGAATCCTAATGAAGATTTCTATCAGCAAATGATCAGGAAGGTTTTCCAGAGTACTATCAGCCAAAACTAAGGCTTCATTTCGGGTATTATTATCTGTCATTCCAGGTCTGCGACTAAGAACCCGAAGTGTGGATTAAAATAACAGAAAAAAAGCAAAGAATAGCCAGCAGGAACAAGAAATAAAATGAAAAGTGGATGCATAGAAACTTCTTCCATGAAGAACAAAGCAGGCAAATTTCAATAAGTTTATGAAACTAAATCAGAGATTATGGATGATTGAAACAGTATGCGGGCCATCAGAATTGTTCCGAACTCATTGAGTCTAACTTTCCTAGAACCTTACAAGAATTTTCCCATCAAAAGCAGTAGCCTAGTGCATAAACAATCTCAAAGAGCAGAAAATGAATCTGCAGCTACGCATTATATAATGCCCATTTATGAAGCACCTTACATAGCTTGATCACAACTGAGTATGTTTCGAACATAATTGCTTGTGTGGTTATTCAATGTTATATTTCAAATGTAAAGGACACTTAATGGCAACGTCACAGAGCCTTGATTTGCTCACAATATTAGAAAATTAAAAAAAAAAACTCAAACTCTATCTGTTTGGAATCTGGGCAGAAAGCATTCTTGCCTGCTATAATTTCGTAAGACTATCATGAATGAATGAAGTCTGCACCTCATACAGGACTAAAATAAGCAGAATCGAACAAAGTGGGTTATGAACTATATGTATATTCAATTGAATTAAAGAAGAAGATGGACATGAAAACCAACACAGAACATAATGGATATAGCTAAATAAGTAAAGGAGAGGCACAATTTGGAACTAACAAGACATGAACTTCCCATAAATCACAATTCCTTAAGCCACTAGGGGTTATCCCCAGTTCAAATCACCACATTATTTCAATCAATCAAAATCAGTATCTGCACATTGAGTAATGAACAACTGACGATTTCTGAGACTAACACCAAAGGGTATGTCCTGAGAAGTAGCTTGTATGAGCTCAACAACATCAGAATCCAAATTTGACAGAACAAGGAATCCAAGAAACAACACAAAGCTGAAGAACCAACAACCCCAACAACTTTGAAACCCGAAAACGAAAACCCAACAACCATAACAACAAAAAGGAATTAACTTTCAATCTGCACCCTGAAAAGACTCTTGGAAATAACCACAGGAAAACTAACTAATACGAAGAATTGAAGTAGGTACCAAATTTTACCTGAAAGAGGAAGAGGGTGACTCTACTCTCAGGTTTTTTAAGCCGCCACGCAAAACTAGAGATGGTACTTTATGTTTTGAGGAGTCCACAAGATATAACCATATGAGGACCTTCTTGTTTCTAAGACGATAAAAATTGAGTCTTTAGATAGGGAGACGTAACGAGACATAATGTTCTGTATGTTTTGTGCACTGTACAGCAATTGCAGACCATAGAAACAGCAAAACAAAACTCACAAACGGTCCAAACTCCAAACATAAAAAAGTAAAAAACAGAACTACAATGTATTTATCAAAAAGGGAGCAAATCTTCTGTTACCAGAGGTATTCCGTCCGTTCAATTTTTATAAATCTCATGTATTGGATAGATAAATTCTTATAAAATAAAATAAGTATAAAATAATAGAAACAGATGATTTTATCTTTCAAAAGGAATAGATTAATTATATTTTTTGACTTTTTTTTTAATCTTTTCCTTATGGTCTCTCTAAATATGGCAAAATTTATCCGATCCACCAACTGACCCGATCTAATTTAACTTGAAGTTATTAGACTAAGATTGAGTTGATCAAATTTTAGACCAGATATTTTTTTAATTTCAAATTTTATATTAGGTCCAAGTTCCTGAAACCTAAAATTTTTAATAAAAAATTATTTCATTTTTAATTTTTGAAAGTTTAAAAATATATTCAGTCTAATTTAGATTTGGGTTGGGAGTTTCAAGTTTAATCGATATTCAAGTTGGATTTTGAAATCTCTAATTTGATCAAACTTTTGGTAAATTTTGAGAGTCTTAAATCCGATCAAATTTTAGATTAAGTTTAGACTTAATCACAAAATTTTAGATCGAACCTAAACCTAACTTAACCTATTATCATCTTTATTTATCTTGTAGTTTGATTATGGTATTTACCTATATAAATACTTACTTTCCAAAAGTTATGACTATGACTATCAATTTAATTTCTTCAAAATTTATGCACTTTTATTTTAAATTTCTTGTATTAAGTGAGAAAATAAAAATTGAAGTAATTAGTTGCATATAATTTGTAATGTTGGAGAAGTTAATTTTAAAAACTAGATTTTTTTTTAGAAATTGAAAAAGAATGACATTAGTAACACCAATAAGGGTGGAGAAAAAATTTAATTTTTAATTTGCACAAAGTGAAAAACTTTAGAAAAATATGATTTTATAGAATATTTACGTGATTAGAAAGTTAGAAAAGAAATTTGATTGCTCTTGTAAAACAAAAGCACAAATTTATATACCTATATTACATGAATAAAGTATAAATTTTTGAGTGTACAAGAGGGGCAATAAATCAATTACTTTATAATTTAATACGAAATCTAGTCCTTATATATGAATATTTGAGTACTTGGTCAAACATATTTTAATGCATTAATTTTAAGTTAATATAATTTATTTTTTCATAATTATTTTAATTCAAAATAAATGTATCTTAATTATTAAAAAATTCAATTAGATTGTCCAATAAAAACTTTAAACTAATCAATCTTTAGATTCAGTTTTTAATTTTTTAGTTCAATTTATTTCAATAACTATTGTTGTTAAAAACTGATTAGTTAATTAATTAATTGATCAATTTTTATAAATTAATATATTTTTATAAACAAAATAAATAAATAAAATTTGTTTTAATAATTTCTTTTTTATTTGAACATTAAATTCAAAGACAATTTTCTATTATATTTAAATTTTTTAATTTTATTCAAATTTTAGTCCATTCTATAAAAAACTTAATACTAATTTAACCTTTTAAATTTATTTTTTTCTTACTAACTTAGGGAGGTTTTCCAAATTTAGCTCAAATTTGTCTAATATTACATTTTTTATAAATCCAACCACAAACATGCCACCAAAAGAAGAATCTTTCAATTGGAACGTTAGATTGCAGAATGAAACAAGAAAACTAAATGACCCTTTTCCTATCAAGCATCTTCTTCAATAGGGCTTCACGACCAGGGAATGGATTCTTGAACTCCTGCACCGTCGGATCTCCATCATCATCACCAACATGATCTCTCCTCTGTTGTTTAACCCTACCAATCCCATTTCCATGGCTTCCCTGTACAACTCCAAACTTCTCCTTCACATCACTTCCACTCTTCTTCAACCTTACTCTCTCTCTTCTCACTCTCCTCCTCTCTTCACTCCCTGACAGGACCCTTTTACCTTGCACCATCTTCGCTACAGTCACCTCTCTCTCTTCCTTCTCATCCGAGCTTGACGACACCATTCTCGGTATCCTCCCACCTCTGCTTGTGCCCAACAGCTCAAAGTTCACTTTGCTCCATCCAATTTTGTCGTTATTGTCCCAACCAAACCTGTCGCTTATCTCCAACAGCTGAGACACTGCGTCTTCACGACCTTTGGCTAACAGAGAACCACCACCCTTTTCTCCATTCAACACCATGTCTGCGTATTCCCACTCAAGTCTGTCCTTGTAAACAGGGTCTTGAAGCACTTGGTCTGCCATGTTTGCCCAGTGAAGGGAGTCACCTGCTCGGAGGTTGTTGGAGACCCACTTCAGATATGTTGAGGGGAGACTTCCGAGCATCTTGCCGTTGTATTTACCAAAGTCTATGACTCTGTCTCTTGCTGGGATTGTTGCTTTGATGATGCTTGTGCCCATGGAGGTTAATGGTGGTTTCTGGGGCTTGAAAGTACATTTGAAGTTGAGGGACTGGGCAACAATCATAGAGGAGAAAGTGATGGAGTTTATGAGAGAAAGAAGAGAGAGAGATGAAGATAAGGGAGAGAGAGGCTAGAGAGTAGAAGAAGATTATTTCATAAAACGACGCCGTGGGAGGAAAAGATAATTTCCTTTTTGTCATTTAATTTCTCCAATTTGAATTTTGATTATAATGATATAATTTCATTTATTAATGATGTTAAATTAACCAGACAAATTAGTTAATACAAAAAAATTACTCTAATTTAATGAAAGAACAATTAAAATTTTATTTTGACTTCATAATATTACTAATGATTTCATAAATTTAGTTCGGAATGATAATAGGTGTTTTTAATTAACTGATTTATGGACCAAATCAAGCTCAAAGTGGTTCGAGGTATAACTTTTTTAAGTAAAATGACATCTTTTTATTTAAAATAGTTAAATTTAAGGTAGACCTAAATCTGAATAATCTAAATCCGAATTTAATTAAAAAAAGACACTATTTTACACTTTTACATTTAAAAAAACTTAGCAAAACTTACCTACCGATTAACCCATTCTCACCCCTAAATTCAGGATGCTAAAATGTGTTGAACAATAATCAACGTCTTGAGCCATAATTACTAATTAGAATATTTTTATATGGTTTACCTTTTTGCAAATTTCTAAATATCTATTTTTCAAAAATTTCCAAACATCTATATGTCCAACTTAATAAAGTTACATATATGATAATAAATCGAATTGGATCAGACTCCTCGCCTGCTTAGCTCAAATCAACCCTTTAAAGGTCTAGCTTGAGTTTGACTCGAAGTTAGAACTCGAATAACTTACACGTCGTTTTAGTTTAAACTTAAAGATTAAAATGTAATAGTTTTTTTTGTATAAAATGCAAATGGTATCAACGACTTTGATGCTTTTATGGTTGGGCAAGGATACCATAGAAGCAATTATGACCATTGAGTTTTACTTTCAGCAAATTCACGATGGGGTTGGTATCTATTTAATATAGTAGGGAGTCTCATGTATGCTATAATATGTAGAGAGTATGATTTAATATGATTTATTTGGTTATTATTGGATGATGCAAATGAGATATTAGATAAAACATAATCATCATCATCTTCTTATTCTTCACCCTTCTGAACTAACTCAATAAGCAGCACTAGTAGGATCCATGGACTCCTCCTCCTCCTCCTCCTCCTCCATGATAGCTTCAAGCTCGAACAATTGTTTAATGTTATATGGCCAAGTAACGTCGGATTCTCCATTCCAAAGCAACTCTGCAAGTTGAGAGCAAGCATGCTCGCATGGGTGACTTCCATCGAAGAACAGGTACTCACTGGGATTTTGGCAGAGTTCGTAAGGTTGATATCCACAGCCCGACCCTCTAAATGTACCGCTTCCACAACATCCCTCAGTTCCTACCTTGAAGCCTTGCACAATATCATACATTACGTTTTGTATTAATAATACCATAAATAACTTAAATAACAAAATTTTAATAATTATTGTTATTCTTAAAAATCTTAAAGAAAAACTCAATTCTATTCCAGAGTTACCATATTTTGAAGGGTTACGAATTCTATCCATCATAGCTTGGTAGTAGTCGAAGATGAGGTAAGTGAATCCTGGCAATTCTCTCTTCAACCTCTTGGTGAGTTCTTTCAAACCAAGGTTATGGCGTCTTACCAAACCATTGACTTCTTCCAAACAGCCAAACCCGTCAACTTCGAACATTTGCCTGAGGACTGGCTCGCAACCCCTGGCACCTACGTTCAGAATAGCAAATTTTCTTGCTCCAGTTTGGTACAACTCCTGATAATTGAGATGAAAGAAATAGACATTTAAAAAATTAAAACGTCTTAAATTACGAGAAAAGTTTATATTTTTTACTATATAAAAACAGTTTACCTTGAACAAAAGGGTTATGTTACCTAGCACCATATTACTGAACTCTTCTTGATCTGGTTTACTAGCAGTCGGATTATTCTTGAAGAGTTCGCGATAATCAACTCCTCCCATATCCATAAGATAGACTGCATTCATCAACAGCTTCTCTGATTCCGAAAGACCGACTTCCTGCCTAATCGAGTAGGCAACCTGCTTGAAGTAGCTCAGTTGCTTCCAGAGGGAGAGCTGTTAATTAATAGAGTTGGAAACTTAATTTGCAAGCAGATTAAACCAATTCTATATTACTGTAAATGATTAAAAAAAATTAAATCAGTTTGGCTGGTTTAATTATAAAAACTTTGAATTGTTTAATTTTTTGATCAATTTACTTTAATAATTTTTATTATTAAAAATTAATTAATTTATTAATTAATCGATTAATTTTCATTAACCGATAAGTTTTGTTAAATTAAAACAAATTAGTTGATTTTCATTTAATAGTCGTCTTTTGTAAGTAGAATCTCCTTAAATCATATTTCAAAGTATTCAATTTTAACATATCTTATAACATTCTAAAATCGGTTAAACCTTAATTTATTGTCTTACCGGTTTATACAAATTTTAAAATATTCCTCACTATCCAATAAGAAAGTAATATATATAAGAAACTAAATTAAAGGTTCTAACCATAGTTAAAAGGAACATTGGAAATCAAAAAATAAATCAAAAGAGACTTTAAATGAATCAAGGTACGGTTCGAATATCTTTTAGAGGGTTAGGCTTTTTGACGATGACCCAAATGACTCATTGCAAAACTTACGTTTGTGATTTATACAAGAATAAGAGCTTCTATGTTAATTAGTTTTATATATTCACTAATATTCTAAATAAAACATTATGCTAAATTTAAAAGTAGATATACACAAATTAAATCAAGATAATATGCACCAACTAAAAGACTTTGATGAAGATAAAGGTAAGTTGTGGGAAGATAATATTAACATAAAATAAAACATAAAGAAAAAAAGATAATTGTACCGCGCCTGTCTTGGATATATTAAGCACACCTCCAGCAATGGAAGCGAAATTGGCTCCATTCCTGAATTGTTTCGCAGCAGGTTGTAGATAAGGTCTCCACAAAGGTAACCCTGCATATGAAGCTTGAAGAAGTATCCATAAAACACACAATTAGATACGAACCAAGATGAAAAGGGATCGATGCGAATCGATTCGACCAAAATATTAAAATAATGTTGTCAAAATCCGATCATCCTGTTAAAAATGGTTTCTTTCTATACCAATGAAATCGGCTATCTGACGGCCGTCGGTCATTCTGCCGGTAGGGAACTTGAAGAAGGTCTCCCCATAAGGTGGGAAGTTAGCCTTGGGGCCGCTGGTATTGAGGAAGTTGTTGTTTCCTGGATCGGAGATGGAATCTCCAAACACAAACATGGCAACATGTTTGTGATCCAACTGGTTGGTCTTGTTGTCTCCAACTTGACAGGCACTGAAAGGGACGATCAGGAGAAGTTGGACGAGAGGAAGAAGAAAGGCTGACATGCTTAGATTCTTAGCTAGCCTGGTTCTTACTGATCAAGTGTTACGTGTTCCATACATAGTAATCTTTGATTGACTGGTCGGCACTAAATGTGACCACATGCACCTATTATTTCATTTATTATTTACCTACCACCTAGAAAGAGTGAGTACATTTTCAAATTTATTAATTTTGATCTAAATTTTTAAAAGATAATACTCATTATAACTAATTAGTAATAATGAATAGTTATATCTTTCACAAATTTATAAAAAATTCTTACTTTTTATATAAAATGTCTTATTTTCTTTTTTAATCTTCCATAAAATTAATATAAAATCTTACTAAAAAATACGCTGAAATAATTTATAACAATTCAATAATTGATTTAATTTAATTTTAAGAAATTATAATAAAAATAAAATTAATCAAGTGTCTTTTTTTTATAAACTTATGAAAACATTTTGTTCTCGTCTCTTTTTTATAAAATTTGTATATATGAGATACCTCACCTTCATGTTACATGTATATAATTTTATTTTATCACAATTTCATGTGTTATTTAATATAGATGGACCTTAATCTATATTGAAAAAGATAATATATAAGAACGGTGAGTTATACCTATAATAAATTAACATTCCAAATATTTATTGAGATTCTTATTGTTTTAATTAATGCCGCAAAATTAGATACAATTATAAATTTAAAATATAATTTCTGCGTCATACATTCAAACTAAATATTTATGAGAGCCCAGACAAATATTTAAAGGGATATAAATGTGAACATGACATATTGACATCAAACTGCACGTTGTTCTTTAATAGCTCAACTAAATACAACAAGTGGCCAAGGAAGCAATGTTTCACTGCAAGAAAAATATTATTTAACAATAGATATTACCCACGAAAAATGTTTAGATTTTGTCGGTAATATAAATTAGCGATGGAATATACGGACAAAGGCATCTTTAAAACAACCGTACGTAAATTTACCGATGGATATTTTATGTAACCGTCGGTTATTGTCGGTAAATTTACTTATGAATTTTTCATAATATTTGCCAACGATATTGATCATTCTATTGGTAAAGTTTTTTACGGTTATGATCGACTGTCAGTGAGTATATCGACAGTTTAGCAAATTCTAATGGTATAGTTGGCGACGGCCGTCAATATTACCAACGGTTACTCTTTGTTCCGTCGATAAATATATCAAGAATTTTACCGATAGTTTATGGTGTTTCGTCAGTAAATATAACGGATTTTACTGACGTACTTGTATTTTCAGTCGGTAAATAATTTTAAAAAAATTTAAAAAATCTCGACATTAAATTTTATTTAATGATTTTATGAATAACGCATAATTTTAACAGTTATGAATTATCTATCCATAATATTTTAATTTGTTTACATATTTAACTTGTTTAAATAGAAAGTTGATTGATGATATAAAATTAAAATTATCTTAGTTGATAATAAAAACATTATAGTCTACATAATAAGTCTTTCTAATTCAAAGCAAATGACTACAATAATCATATTGTCATGCTGACCGCGGATGCTTTGAGGTACTACCTCTACCCTTTAACTCATCAATCTCATGTCTAAGTTGAGCTATGTAGTCCATCAATGTCTGCATTGTGGTTCGAAGCTCATTGACTTCATTAGTTGTCGACCGTCTACTAAATGCTACTAAGCTAGACATGGAGAATTGCAAATAATATGTGCTTGCAAATAAATCTAGCCCGAAGATCCTTCCACGACGGTTCATACTATACACTGCATCAAGATATGTATGACTCTCATCAACAATTTGTTCGTGCTGAGACTGTCGCTGAATGCATTCTTATATTTGGCCATATTATGAGGTAATGACTATATTAGTAAGTGATAATTATTAAGAATTAATATTAAATCACCAATTTCACATACATTAAGTTCTCTACAACAAGTGTTGACGAATGTCACATTTCTTAGTGTGAGTGTGTGAAAAGAGCTGACGGGGTATCGGCCTCATGCTTATAGACATTTCTCACATAAAAATAAAATGTTATAAGTGAACTAGAATTTATAAAAATTTCGGCGAATTTTCTCTATTTTTATTATATTTACTCCCTGTTGAACAAAGAAAATAACTCAATACAGTCATGTATGGTACCAGACATTTATACCGTTATCATTATCCATAATATACACTTTTTTCATTCCAAAATTTACAAATTAATTTAAATTGAAACACAACAAAGTAAAACAATTAGAATATAAGTGTAAAGTTTAGATACTTACAAGTCTCTCTGCATACTCTTGGTAGGTAATTAATCCTCCTGTACGTACATGAAGACTCTCTCCTCCCGATTCTCCATGTCTGTTGGTTGAGTTATGCTTGGAAATGTACATTGCCCTCGCTGATATCTAATATTGTTGCCAAAGACTTCATATTTGCTCAGAAATATAAGACGCTAGTACACCAACCTTGTGTATTGTACTAATAAAGACATGATAACGTGTACGTACTCATCTCTTCCATACTTTTTATATGATCATGTCAAATTCAGAATCTCAAAAAATTCTTTCTGAAATAAAAGGAAAAATCGATAAATACTTATAATGTAATAATATTTATCTAGTTAATGTATACAAATCAATTTAAAAAAGAAAATGTTTTTTCTTGTATCTCAAACTCTTGAAAGTAAAATGGCTTTGTGGCCTGAGAGATATTATTCCATACATAACTCTCAGGATCAATATTATTCTTAAATTTAGATGTCATGTTTTTAGAGCATAGTTTAAACGGAATCAACCTAATATAAAAACAAATAATTTATACCATTTGCAAAAATTTGAATCTATAACTTAATTATAAACATATAGAGTTTCATGTAATTTCACATACAGATTATTAACAATGGTTATGTAAGTTCTTCCATCGGGTCCCTCAGCTCCAGAATGGCGGCCGTCTCCTTCATTTGCTATAGGGGTAGTGGATGATGTAGGAGTGGTGGATGGTGTAGCATCAGGAATATCAAGTTATATGTCATCTGCAACTATAGTAGCTGGAGGGGGAGAAAGTGATTCAGTTGCAACTGCAAAGTGTGATGGTTTACCTTGATAGTAAGTACCTCCGAATCGTTGTCTGAACTTGGGTCACATTATATCACGTTGTCTCTTTGGTGACATATTTCGACCTGAATTTCATTATTTATTAAATTTTCTAGTAATCTAAAAATATGAATACTTATTTTAATAAATTATTGTAACATATAAGAATAGAATATAAGGTTTATGGTTTAAATATGTACTAGTGCAAATATAATAAGTATGTACTATTGTCAAATATAATAAGTATTTATAAAAATATGAATACTTATTTTAATAAATTATTGTAACATATACAAATCATCTAATATGTTTAGAAGAAAATTATTATTATATTAAAAAAGATGCATGTAAAGATTCACACATAAAAAGTAAACATAACCTAATCATTTCAGAGAGCATCAATAAAATAACAGATTGACATAATTAAGATATTTGAAACTATAAGTCAAACTCATCCTATATTAATTCATTGATAAACCGAAATTCATATTGCAAATAAGTTTCGGTTGGTGCAGGCCATTTACATTAAAAATGTAGAAAGTTTATGGGAAGTTCAAACTGCAAACAAATACCCAAATTAAACAAAGTACACAAAAATTAGTAAATAATAAAATCACTTACCTCAATCGACACGCAGAAGGAACTTGCTGAAGTATGTGAAGGAAGATGATGACAGAACTACAATGAGCTGAAGGCTAAATAATATAACCAAAACAAAGCAAAAAAGACAATGAATTTCAAAGCACGACGCAAATTGATATAAATTCATATTTAGAAGTCTTAGTTATAACATTTGATTGTCGCCATATCATGTAAGAAAACCAATCATTTGCATTTAAAACATAAAAAAAGATGATAAAAGTTCTATTTTCAATGAAGTAAAAAGATGCAAAATGACTACGCTGCAAAATATAGAAACAAATACAAATTAAATTAAAATGTGTGGAAAATCATTGTTAACATTGTCAAAAATGAATATCTGCTAGAGCTTCTCTTCAATCTCCTTGAAAATAAAATGCTGCTAATAAATGAGTTTCTACAATCAAACAATAATCAATAAGATCTTAACCAGTAAAATTACAAATCTATCTCATACAAGACCTAACTTTTATTCCATACTATAAGTTGCAATGTGAAATCATAAATCTTTATGATATTAACACACAGATAAAATAGACCAACATTGAACATTTATAAACCTATAGTTTGTGACCATCTTGAGAAACTAAAGTTGTTTAGTTAGGAATACTTATTTATACTTTCTGTGGGAAAAGCCAAATAAGATAAGAATGAATTAAATAAAATATTTATATATGAAATTACTCATAATTTGGCCCATAATTAAAGTCACACAAAAAGTTATTAATCAAGTTAAAGAAAGTAAAGTATGTTAACTCATCAATATGAACTATTTCAAATAAAAGTATATAAAGCATGTCACGAGATTCATTAATGTTATTAATGCTCTCAAAGAGCTTGGAAAGACCTATACTAATGTTAAGATGATTAAAAAAATTGTTTGAGTAACTTTTAAAGAGTTAGGAATCTAAAGGGATAGCTCTATAAGAAGATCTAAAAGTGTTATTATTAGACACCTTTAAAGTGCCATAATCTTCTTTTAGAGGATCAGTCAGGGCGCTGTTTCTTTCGACTAATTAGTATCTGATGTACTCTTTCCCTTTATGTAAAAAAAAAAAGTGTTACTATTAGAGGAGCTCGTTGGATCTATTCTCATATACCAAATCAGGCTCCAAAAGAGGTAAGAAGAAATAACACTTTCAAAGGAAACTAACTTAATATTCAAAGTCAAAAAGGAAGAATTGAGGGAAGAAGAGGAGACTTCAATCAAAAAAGGTGATGAGAAAGATCTCGCCCTTATCACTATAGAGTTCAAAGAGTTCTTAAAAAAGAAAGAATTTTTCAAAAGAAAAGACCTTAAAGAAGGCAAGGTTGATTCAAAACGCCTACTTAAAGATAACTAAATATACGAAAGAAATGATAAGAAGGAGAAGAGAGACAAAAATTACAACAAAGCACTTTAAACCTTAAACTTGGCTTGATACAAGTGAATCTAAAATTGAACATTTAGAAGGAAGGTAGCTCACATGTGCTTTATGACTAAAGATAATGACGAGGGACTCTCTAATTCTAATTCTTGTGATAATCATAGTGAGTTGACATATGATGGACTATAAAATTTATAAATTATGAATATAAATTGTAAGAAGCTTTCTAAACTCAAAAAGGTTCAAATAAAGCTTTCTAAAGTTTATTTGGTCACTTGGAGGTCCGATATTATTAATGTTGTGGGACATGAGATTCATATAGTCAAAGAGTTACCCAGGGAGTACTCTGGACCATTAGGGAGTATTATTTTACAGGCTTAAGAGCTACTAGAATAAAAACTGCGCCTCTTCATGCTTCAATTAAATGGTACCAGGACAATGTCTTGCCTGTGTTTCAAAGGTTGGCAATTCTTGCTATTTCTGTCCAATCCATGACTATGCATAGCCTTCAAATAGTTAATAGTCTAGTCGGTTAAAACGAGCCCACTTTCTATAGAGTATGCATGGTGTTCAAATAGTCAAACAAATACATTATTTTCTAATTCAATAAATCAGATAGAACTTAAATAGTCACACAAATATTTTTGTCAAATAACAGACATTTCATCAAATACCTTATATGCATAAGAAATTCTTGCTAACATCACAACAAAATAACCTTTTTTTTCCTTTCTATCACTAACAATTTTACATAAAGTTATTTTCCAATCACAATAAATAAACGAATGAAAAAAAATCAAATACCCAAATATAACTATCATCCAATGTACGAAAATACCTCCATGAAAATGTGACAATAGTCGGAAAAGATGACGAGCCGAAGACGCAGCAAGAAGACAATGTCGACGATAGACCGGAGAGGCAGAAGGAAGAAGAAGGTCGAAGATCTGAAGGAAGAAGATAGAAGGAGACGACGGTGGTGACGTTGTTTTGTTTACATTAAAATGAACCCGAAGATTCCCCTTCCCCCTCCCCCACCGTTGTTAAACCAAACGACATCGTTTTCTTTAACTTAAAAACGTTAAAACCAAGGCAGATGACGACATTTTCTTGAAATTTTCCATTAGCAAACTCAAAACTTTATTATTTCGCCAACAATTCTCATCTTATTTACCAATAAAAATTTTATTCCATCGTTAAATTCAGTCGCAAATTAATTTCCCTTCGTATTAAGTGCGGGTATTGCCACTGTCGTTAAATGAAATTTTTCCCGACAATTTTTCTAACAGAAATAGAAAAAAATCATTGCAAATTACTGATATAAATAATTATTTCTGTCGATAATTTGCAACAGTTTCTTTTCTATGGGTAATTTTTCGTCACTAATTCATGTTTTTCTTGTAATGATTGAGAATGTAGCTTAGACTTAGAGAATGGATAAGGCACGAATCCTATCTATGAATCATTGTCAGAAGAAACAATTTATGATATAAAATTAGATGCATTACTCAAGTATATTCATATCATCTGTATTTTATTTTTATTTTTAACAGAAGAGTTTTTTATAACTTCTTAAATTATTTAGGTCTTTTTCAAATAAATTATTAATTTTTATAAATATATATTTTATGAAGAGGATACACAAATAAGAAATAAAATATACATATATATATATATATATATATATATATATCCATAAAATATTTACTTTATTTAACATATTTTTATGGTAAGCATTTAAATGTTTTTAATATCTTATCATTTTAAATTGAGTAAACAATCTTTATATTATTAATATTTTCATTCAATAAATTCGTTTCTACATATTATAATACTATTTAAAAATATTTAATATTATTTTGTAAGATATATCCATAACTTCAGAGAATGATTTGATATGATTTTTTTAAATTAAATGAGATATTAGATAAAAACACCACCACCATCGTCGTCATCATCATCTTCTTATTCTTCTTCTTCTTCAACCTTCTGAACTAAGTCAACAAGCAGCACTAATAGGATCCATGGACTCCTCCCCCTCCTCCTCCATGATAGCTCCAAGCTCGAACAATTGTTTCCTGTTATATGGCCAAGTAACGTCGGATATTCTCCATTCCAGAGCAACTCTGCAAGTTGAGAGCAAGCATGCTCGCATGGGTGACATCCATCGAAGAACAGGTACTCACTGGGATTTTGGCAGAGTTCGTAAGGTTAATATCCACGGCCCCACCCTCTTTATGTACCGCTTCCATAGTATCCCTCGGCCTCAGTTGCTACCTTGAAGCCTAGCACAAAATCATATATTAAGTTTTGTATTAATTATACCATAAACAACTTAAATGAAAAAATTTTAATAATGACAATTATTAACAATCACTAAAAGATTGTAATTAATAATAAATTAATAAGTTTTAAAGTGAAAGATTGTATATTTTTTGTTAAAATTGTAATTAATTAGTGTTGCTTCATTAACATAATGGTTATAACTTATAATGGTCTGTTGATTTAATTAATTAAAATTAATTATGAATAATAATTATGAATAATTTAATTTACTTAATAATTTAAGTTAATTTATAATTAAATCAACTTAATAATTATTAATAAATATAATTAAATTTAAAATATCTTCGACATATATAAATTTCAAATAGAATTTGATTTAATAACTAATATATATATATATATTAATTTATAAACAAAATGTAATTTTGAATTATTTATTTTAACAAAATAAATAATTTTATTAATAATTTGATAATAAATATTACACTAGAGATTAAAATAAATTTATTCAATTAAAATTAATTTATCTTTAGATTTTATATGATATATAATTATTATCAGTGATAAAAATATAAATACCTTCACATTAACAATCAAATAAGTTTTTTATTTGAAAAATATTACAAATGAAAACTAAAAACTAAAAACTAAAATCATAACAAAAAAGTAAAAGTAGAGCTAAATGACTTCCAAATTATTATGGCGCAAATTTAGAACTTGAAAGTCTTATCTTCCAACCTAATTATAGTATATACCTAGGTAGAAGTTCGACTGGGTTCATGTCTATATCGAATTTCAAATATTTTAATTTAAAATTTTAAAAAATATCATTTTTATTTAAAAATTTTGAATGAGATAAATCGAACCTAAACTCGACCCAAATTCCTAAAAAAATTAAATCAGCGTGGTCAAGTTAATTTTTTTAAATTTTTTTAATAATTTTTGTTATTAAAAATTAATCAATTTATTAATTATATATTTTGGTGTTGATGCAAATGAATTCAACCACGACTTGAATATCTTCTAAAGGGTTAGATTGAGCAAGACTAGACTCGTATCACTTTGATGTTGATGCAAATAAATTTAAATAAGACTCGAATATCTTCTCGATAATTAGAATGTAACCTAATTCCACTCATTAACAAACTTATATTTGTGATTTATACAAGAATAAGAGCCTCCAAATAAGATCTCCACAAAGGTAACCTGCATATGAAGGTTGAAGAAGTAGCCAATAAAACATACAATTACACACTAAGAATTCTTTAATACGAACGAAATAAAAAGGGTCGATCGAATAGTTTGAGTCAATTCAGCCCAAATATTAAGGGACTGTTTGTTTCTGTTTTTTTTTTTTTTCATTTTTTGTTGTCGTTTTTGTAAAAAAAAAACAGGTAAGTAGAACGTGTTTAGTTTACTCTGTTGCGATTTTTTGTTTCTGAAAATAAAAAAACCACAATAGTTTTACAGAAATCAAAACTCATCGTTTCTCTGAATTTTAACAACAAGTTTTCTTCGACAGAAAATTAACATATCCCTGATTTCTATCTCGAAAATAATAATAATAATAATAATAATAATAATAGTACAAATTAATAATAATAATACTAAGATAATTAATTTGGTATAATA
>JAOSBK010000003.1:1031274-1043207 GCA_027568895.1 Erythroxylum shatona
GAGGTGTTGCGGAGAGTGTATGGGAATTTTAGCTCCAGTGGTGGCAACGGAAGCTTCAGCTGCCACAACCACCGTAAAAGGTGCTATGTTCAGGAGATGGGAAATGATTTCAAGGACGATGATGAGAACATGGAACTTGTTCAGATGGGTGCTGAGAGAACCAAGAACGTGTTGATCCTTATGAGTGACACAGGTGGAGGTCATCGTGCCTCTGCTGAAGCCATTCGCGATGCTTTCAAGCTTGAGTTTGGTGATGAGTATAGGGTGATTGTGAAGGATGTTTGGAAAGATTACACAGGCTAGCCTTTGAATGACATGGAAATATACACACTAACAAGAGCTATGAAGACATGCAAAACTAGTAAGTTCTATTCCATGTTTTTAACTACCAATACAATTTCACCCTGCAAAAGAAAACCATTCAACAGTTTACATATCTGTCAAATAATTGGAGAGCTTCACATGCGATGCAAGATCTTTCCTTCTCTTTTTCTTGAAATGTTTCGAAGCAGCTTTCAACATCTTGTTCCATCCCTTGGCAGCAAATGGAGCACACAAGACAGCAGGAGGTGGAGAGAACTTAAAGACCCTGAACTTATTCTTCTTGTGCTACTTCATCTTCAACACATCCAAATCAAACTTTAGCCTGCTGTTAATTGAAGTGGCAATCTTTTTCTTGAACTTGGAGTTGCCTTTCTTGAAGCCATTTTTACTACCTTTGTTATTGCTACCCAGTTCTAAGCTAACTCTAAAAGCGAGCTTTCTGGGTGTGACTGAAGACAATTTCAATTCCATGGGACATAGAACTTTGCGGATGAGAGGAGACCATATTGAGCTCTGTGAATAGTCAAAGTCGAAGGCAAAGTTGTCAGGGAACTTGAAGAGAGGCTCCTTGGACATGGCCGGTTCCATGTCTTTTTTCTTATCAATCTTTCTTTAAAAAACCATCATCAATCACCCACCACTATAACCACCTTTGCATCTTAATCAAGATAACTTATCATTCTAGCAGTGACAAGACTAGAGAAATCGTGGAAAAAATAAAACGAATAACAAGAGATACAAAAGCACACCCAGATAACAAATATGTGAAACAAAATAGTAAAGATACAATACAATAACAAGCAACAGAAATAAACACAAACCTGGATGAAGATGCCACGCAGAGAGGATGAAGATGCAGCGTAGAGAGAAAATGGTGCAGAGAAAAAACGATAGGTTTTTGTAAGTTAGGAAATGTATATTTTTTGTTGTGAAATATTACGGAAACGTGATTTTTTTGTTTTCGTAAAAGAGTTGTAGTTTTTTTTTAAAACAACGTAATAAAATAATAAACAATCAAACGTGATTTATGCGAAAATTTCATTTTTTACACAAACTACAGCAAAAAAAGAGGAAAAAAAACGAAAACAAACAGGGCTAAGCTTTTCTATATGTATTTGAAAAATAACAATATATATATATATAGTGAGCAAGTATAGTACCGGCCAATCAGACCACACTGAGGACCAGGCCCAGGCAGATCTGGAAATGGAATGCTATCTAAAAGGCATCTCACCTGACCCTAAACTATATTAAATGCCAATTACGTACTAAGTGACAAATCTACTCTACAGTATTAAGTATCCCTGTCACGTGATTTATTATTATTATTATTATAATATAAAAATTCCGTTAACATACATAATTTTAAAAGGTCTGTTAAAAAATTATATTATATAAAAATTTATATAAAATAGCATATTATATTAAAGATAAGAGAATTTCATTTATACTTATATGAGAAATTTTGTAAAATTATTCTATTTTATTTGATAAAAAGTATTATAATTTAGATAAAAATTTAAATTATTAAATTAAATGGGACAAAACAAATCATCCAAATGATACGATATGACCCTCTTACCACGAACTCTCACCGCACTAGATCATACCTGACAAACCGTCAACATATCAAGACCGTTAATCTCCCAGGATCGCCCTTCGAAATACGAACATCATTTACCATACAGTAGTTTTGCCAGTATTTGATCCGAGCCCTGTGATGACACGTACACTACGACAACCGCTATATCATGTGATTGCAGCTTCCTCTTCTTCTTCCCCATCTCTCTCTCTCTGTGGTGTGTGATTTCGTCTCTGTGGATTGAGTTTTTTCTTTCTAGGGTTTCAATCGATCCTTCTCTATAGGGATCTTCGGTTTTCTCAATTCCTAATTCTCAATTCTCAATTTCCATTCGTAACTTAAAATGCCGTCGGTGTACGGAGCCAGACTCACCACCTTCGAAGATTCGGAGAAAGAAAGTGAATACGGTTATGTCCGTAAGGTAATTTCAATTTGGAAAGGTTTAATTTTTTTTTTCTCTATAGTTGTAGTGAATGGATCAAGTGGAGATGTTGAAACTGATGCCATTTTATCCGTTTCTTTATTTTTTCTCTGTCAAGTGGATGGATTAGTGTTCGTGCCTTGTGTTTATTAAATTTGGAATCGTTTGATTTGGATCTTCTGTAGTGGTGCTGGTGAAATTGTTATCTGTTTGGTGATTAAGTGGATCTCATCTCATCTGAGTAGTTCAGAAGTTATTGCTAGATTGATACACTGGCTTTTAATGACTCTACTGTTCTGATCAGGATTAATTTGATAGTTTACTTTGTAATGATAGGATTGCTTGGTAGCGAGCTTAATAATTAAGTGAAAAGACTAGTTCTTTACGTGCTGATTTCTGGGAATTGAAAGTTCAGTACTTTGTAATTGTTTGTGAGTTTAATATAAGTAAATGTTGAGGGCTAATATATTGTAATGTATCTCGTCATGCTTTTGTTGATGCTTTTGTCACGATTTTATATGGCTTGACAGGTATCGGGCCCAGTGGTGGTTGCAGATGGCATGGCCGGTGCTGCTATGTATGAGCTTGTCCGTGTTGGCCATGACAACCTGATTGGTGAAATCATTCGATTGGAAGGAGATTCTGCCACAATTCAAGGTTCGTTTTCTCTGTAATTAGTCATATACCTCTCTCTTTTTTCATCTATCCTGAATTTGTTGCTTTATCATTAAGTTATATATGCCTCCATCATTTGCAAATTTCCACCCGTATAAGCCTGATAAACTAAAATAGAATAGGAAGGTTGAAGAAGGTGATGGAACAGGCAAAGTTTGTATGTTCAAAATATTCTTTTTTCTGTAAATCGGCAGAACTTCAGTTTATAAAATGCAAAGAACTTTGTGTTTTTTGATTTCAGTGTACGAGGAAACAGCAGGGTTGATGGTAAACGATCCTGTTCTTCGGACTCACAAGGTAATCAATCGTTTGTTACTTACCATAAGTGTTTCAACTCTGTTTACTTATAAGCTTCTTGACCTTACAGCCTCTGTCTGTGGAGTTGGGACCAGGAATATTGGGAAACATTTTTGACGGTATTCAGGTTGGAAGTGCTTTTCTTGTTATTTTTCAATTATTCAGTGTCTCTGAACTGTTTAACTTGTTTGTCCTTTGTTTTGACCATTAAATGGGTGAAACTACTTTTTAGGTCTTATGTGTTTTGGTCAAATAGTCTGCTGCTTAATCATTTCTTCATTTTCTTTTTCTGTTTTGTTAAAATAGAGACCTCTGAAAACAATTGCAAAAAGATCTGGTGATGTCTACATCCCTCGTGGTGTCTCTGTTCCTGCTCTTGACAAAGATACACTCTGGGAATTTCAACCTAAAAAGATAGGTAAGTGTATAATTTTTCTCCATTCATTTGATGTGAATTAATGCTGACTGCTGAGTGTAATCTATCTGATGGTGGCAGGCGAGGGAGATCTTCTCACTGGTGGAGACTTGTATGCAGTAAGTTTTTCTATGCCAAACATTTTTAAGAAGTATAGTCTTCACGTGTCGAAGGTTGTAATATGTTTCTAACATTCTGATTTTTTTTCGCCAATGCAGACTGTCTTTGAGAACAGTTTAATGCAGCACAGTGTTGCACTTCCCCCTGATGCCATGGGGAAAATCACTTATATTGCTCCTCCTGGCCAATATTCCTTAAAGGTTTCAATTGTTCTACAGATATCTCGATCTAATATTCAATAGTTTGTGATCCTAATAATCTTTGTTTGATGTTGAAATGAGAGAAACAATGGGTAACCATCAATATTTTGAACTCTAAGCTGTCTTCCTCTTTTTCTACCTGTTGAACTTATTGCAAAACTTGACAATTTTGCAATTGAAAACTCCACCCAAATTGTTATGCTGCACATGGTTTTTTCTTACAGAATTGTAAGTTGACTTCTTATATACTTGCAGGATACTGTATTGGAGCTTGACTTTCAGGGTGTCAAGAAGAAGTTTACAATGCTTCAGGTCTGTAACTAAATTTTATTACTATAGGAGGAACTTTATAGCTGTTTCTTGCATCATAATGGATCAAATTTATTGTGTGCAGTCTTGGCCAGTGCGAACACCAAGACCTGTTGCATCGAAGCTTGCTGCTGATACCCCTCTACTTACTGGACAGGTACTATTAGCTCATACTTAGCTGGCTCTCTCAATTATTAGTTGTTTATGAAAATGGAGTTCCTGATGATCTTTTTGGATCCAGCGTGTTCTTGATGCTCTTTTCCCCTCAGTTCTTGGTGGAACTTGTGCTATTCCTGGGGCATTTGGCTGTGGAAAAACTGTCATTAGTCAAGCTCTTTCAAAGGTGACCTTTCCCATTCCTTGTACCAGTTCGGTATAAACATTATGATTGTAAGAGGTTTCCACAAGTGATCAGGTGTTCCGCTTTTTTCTTATGCAGTACTCTAATTCTGATACTGTTGTTTATGTTGGCTGTGGTGAGCGAGGAAATGAAATGGCTGAGGTTTGTGCTTCTCTTCTGTGGGTCATTTTTCATATCTTGTAAGGTCTTTTGATTCTTATTACCTGGCATGTTAATTTTATAGGTGCTTATGGATTTCCCACAATTGACAATGACTTTGCCCGATGGCCGTGAAGAATCTGTCATGAAGCGCACAACGCTTGTGGCCAATACTTCTAACATGCCCGTGGCTGCTCGTGAGGCTTCAATCTACACAGGTAACCATGTTCTAGGCCATGTTGAAGGATGCTGGTAGACTAGATCTGAGAAATAGGAGATGTTTGTCTGACGGTTAGAAGGATCATGAAACTTATATACTGATATGTGGATTGGTTCAGTGCAGTTGTCAATGTTCTGTTGTGTGGGGAAAATGTTTGAATTATAATGCTGACTTTTCTTGAAATATGAACATGATATTTGCATTAATGGATGCATCCTGTTAATTAATTGCTCATGCTAAGCATAAGTAAGATTCATTTCCCATGATAGGTGTCAGTTCTTTAGACATTGCATATTGATATTTTTTAATTGGATGGTGGATGTTTTAATTCAGGAATCACCATTGCTGAATATTTCCGAGATATGGGATACAATGTTAGCATGATGGCAGATTCAACATCCCGATGGGCAGAAGCATTGCGTGAAATTTCTGGACGACTGGTTTGCTCATCTCTTGTCTAGCTTATTTTGTAACATATATCTTTCAGCACTTCTAACAATGACTTCTTTTTTACTATTTAATATGGACTGGGGCATGAGTAGGCAATAGGACATCTTTAAAGCCTTGCAATATCTGTTAATTTTGTACAAAATGTTCCAACGTTTGCAAGATCTGTAGGTGACAAAGTATTTAATCTAGATGTAAAAGTTTTAATTGTATTGTATTAAATGCTCCATGCATACTGTAAAGTTGATTTCAATTAGTTAATGCTAACTGTGATTCTCTGTCTTAATTCCTGAAACAGGCTGAAATGCCTGCAGACAGTGGTTATCCTGCTTATTTGGCAGCACGTTTAGCCTCATTTTATGAACGTGCTGGGAAAGTTAAATGCCTTGGTGGGCCAGAGCGTACTGGTAGTGTTACAATTGTTGGTGCAGTTTCTCCTCCTGGAGGAGATTTTTCGGATCCTGTCACATCCGCCACCCTCAGCATTGTTCAGGTAATGGAGAATTTCCTTGATGAGGTGCATTTGTAGGTTTAATCATGATATCCAGCCAGGATAGTCTCTAGTCTTTTACCTAGTATAAGTTCATCCATGCTCTCCATTTATATTAACTTTTTTTTTTTCATCTTGTAGGTTTTCTGGGGTTTGGACAAGAAACTTGCCCAGAGGAAACATTTTCCTTCTGTAAACTGGCTCATTTCATATTCGAAGTATACTTCTGTATGTCCCGTTCTACTCCCGTTCTCCTTGTCATAGCACATATCAATCTTCATTCTGTTTTCTTGTCTACACCTTTGTTCATTATAATGCCCTTTAACCTCCTGTTCTTTATGATTCTATCCTTGGCATTTATTGGATTATTTCATTCTTGTTGTCAGGCTTTGGAGACCTTCTATGAGCAATTTGATCAGGATTTTATCAGCATTAGGACAAAGGCTCGAGAAGTGCTACAGAGAGAGGATGACCTGAATGAAATTGTCCAGGTAGGTTTCCTAAGACTTAAAATTTTGATTATCTATATATTTGGATTTGGCATACTAGGCATAGTAATTAAGGGGTTTCTCTAGTCAAATGATAGCTAATCTCCTTTTGGTACTTCTTATTTGATAAAGCAAGTTTAATAGTTGACCTACGGAAATTTAGTGTTCTTCGATATAACATAATAGTTTAATTATTGCAGCTTGTAGGAAAGGATGCTTTAGCTGAACAAGATAAGATTACTCTGGAGACTGCAAAGCTTTTGAGGGAGGACTATCTTGCTCAGAATGCATTTACTCCGTAAGCTATTCTTCAGTGATTTCTTTTTTCTGATTATGTTATTTTACTTCTCATAATTGCACATTTCTATTTGCATGTCTGTGATAGATATGACAAATTCTGCCCATTTTACAAATCTGTTTGGATGATGCGCAACATGGTTCACTTCTACAATTTGGCTAATCAGGTATAGAATAGCACCTTATCTTACAATTATATCTTTTAGCCAATTTGTTGGTTCTATTTACTACTATTTGGTATACTTTGTAAATAAAACTGGTTCTATAAGCTATAACACTAAAAGGTGGAAGCACCCTCTAATCCTAAGTGTTCCTGACTGACTGATAGTGTACTGGTACTGTGAGGGAAAGGTGAATATGATTTAACCTTCTGTACACAGAGCGATCTGGTAGGTTACACATAGTGTTTATCTTGTTTGATCTCTGGTGATGACCCTTTATTGGCTGATCTTTCAATCAACTATGGTGTTGCTTAACTTTTGTGCTTCTGTTCATGGAATCAAAATCTTGAATGACCTCCAATCCTGGATGAGAAATGTCGTCGATTATTGATTCAAAAGTGTGTAACTAATGTGCAGGCTGTTGAGAAAGCAGCTGGCATGGATGGTCAGAAAATAACATACAGCCTTATCAAGCATAGACTGGGAGATCTCTTCTACCGCTTAGTGTAAGTAAACTTTCCAGTGCTACTGATAATATCCCAAAAACTGAGAAGAAAAGAAAGTGCAAGTTCTGCTTTTTGTGCCTATTGCAGATCACAGAAATTTGAAGATCCAGCAGAAGGAGAACCAGCTCTTGTGGCTAAATTCAAGAAGTTGCATGAGGATTTGACTGCTGGTTTCCGTGCATTGGAGGACGAAACCCGATAATTTAGCTTTTTGAAGAGTTTGTTTGCCTTGGGTTCTGGTGGCAGCACCCAACAAATCACTTGGTTACTCAGATTTGTTTCAGCGCTTGGATTGCAAGTGCTGATAGGTCCTTGTTGCGCCACTTTGTAGTGCATGTTTTGGCTTTTGAGGTGTGGTAGCTATGTTCCCTTTTAAGTTGAGCTCTATTGGGCAGTAACTCTCAGAAACTTTCATGATGTATGTAGTGAAATAAGGTGTATTCTTTTCGTGCTACCTTGTATTAATGTTTATTTTTCACTACCTTAAAATATGAAGAGACTATTCTGAACCTGTGGTCGCTCATTTCTTGCCAATGAGATTAGTAAATAACCATCAGTCAATGTGTGTAGATGGTATTAGTATGCAACTGATTATTTAAGTTTTTGGATGCAAGTATTAGGGATAACAAATCAGTTTGAACTTGTCTTGAATAGATCAATATCGATTTGATCCATTT
Organism: Erythroxylum shatona; assembly: GCA_027568895.1. Taxonomy (NCBI): domain Eukaryota; kingdom Viridiplantae; phylum Streptophyta; class Magnoliopsida; order Malpighiales; family Erythroxylaceae; genus Erythroxylum; species Erythroxylum shatona. Next base: position 1,039,403 of record JAOSBK010000003.1, read on the forward strand.
TTGAATCGGATTTCAAGCATAGAGATGCTCAGGCTGAGGTTTTATCCAAAATAAAAGCATTTTGGCTTCTTGCCTCTATTACATCGGGAGAGGTTTTCTTTGGCTTTTTCGAGGGGCTCGGGTTAAACTGGGTCCTCTTATTCAGGTTTAACGGCTCGAGCTCAGGGTTGACAAATTTTGTTCTTGTCAATTGGCAATCCTAATGGCAATGAAAGTGATGACTACGTATAGCTTAACCTTAACCTTGTTACTCTAGGCAGTAAAATAAACAAAAGATACTGAATCTTCAAATTCTTTAAATAACAGACCAAGTATTAACATTGCCAATCTCAGTCAGATTAAGTACATGGTGTGTACTATAACAACAATTGTCAGGACATAAATTTCCAACAGACAATTCTTGAAATGCTAGGAAAGCCAAAGTACTGCAACTGGAAATGAAATGAGGGTTTCTTAGCCAGGACCAACTTTCGGTATGTCATAATGCTCGCTTAAGTTTGCCAAATACTGGTTAAAATCTTGAATCCTGTCGCGGTGAGATTTATTGGCTTCCCTGCCCATCTTGCGCACATCAAGTCTCTCCCTCTGCTCAATGTATCGTTTCTCGGCGGGGGTGAGGTGATCTTCATAAGAAGCAGCCTTCTCTTCCTCATTCAATTTGTTGTCATCATTGGTTTCTTCTATATTAGGATCAGCAAGCTCTCCTGTGCTTTGGCCTGTAGCAAATAGCAGGTTAAGTGATGATACATCCAAGTTTGATTATTAATCAGATAAAACAGAAAGGTAAACAAAGTAGACCAGGTTCTGGTGCTTCTGCTCTATTCTTGGTAATTTTTTGGTCATACACTGAGACCATAAATTAAATGCAAACAGATCATCAATCTCCAAAAACATTATCTTCTCAAGACCCTTGACATTTAGCAGTAATGAGCATAAACAAAATGTTTCAGGAAGCACTATGTACTGCTTCAATACTTCCTTCTAAGGTCTGTCCCATATAAATCATGCTGAGAAAGCAATGGGAGATAATATGACCTTCACAAATATAGTGCATAATATGTAATTGTTCATTGGCAATTCAAAAAGATAAAAAAAGAAGAAGAGAAAAGCCATTAGACCAAGAAGTTTCAGAAAAAGAGTTAGATGTGAACAAGTAACACGAGAGGATAAAAAGGAAATCTTGTCGTTATTTCAGAGCTGTGCACTAAAGCATGCAAAATAACATACCAAATTCAATAATTTCCTAAATTATAAAGTATAAGAATCCAATGCAATTGTTCACTGGAAATTCAAAAAGGGAAAAGAGAAAAGCCATTACACCAAAGAAATATCAAAAGAAGAGTTTCACAAACGATGCGAACAAGTAACACGAGAAGATGAAGAAGAAATCTTTTCATTATTTCAAAACTGTGCACTCAAGCTCGCAAAAGAACATACAAAACTCAATAATTTGCTGCTAGAAAATTATAAACTACAGAATCGAATAGATAATTGTAAGACATAAATTCAAATGCCAGAAAATGGGATTAACAACTGCTACAAACACATAGTGAGATGATAAACGTCAGAGGTTGACGAATGAAATTCAAAAACTACGCGCTTAAACATGAAAGTCTAAGAAAAGGAAGGATATCCAACCTTCTGAAAGCTCATCTCCTATGACTTGAGAGATTTGTTCGTTATGCTTCTTATGCTTCTTTTTCTTCTTCATGCCACCAGCCTTGACATCCAAAGCTTTTCCTTTAAGCTTCAGTTTGCCACCAACAACATTATCATAAGCTGACATCTTTTCTTGACCACTAGACTGGTAAGAATCATAGGTTAATTGATTAAAAATCATAGGAGAATTCACTGATACATTCGACACAAAATGAAAAGCAATACATGGGAAAAAGAAAGTTCCCACTACTACATTCCAATCCCAACCACAAAGATAAAATGCCATAGCCATTCCGTATCAGAAATTTAGCTAACACCCCCATCTCGATTTACCTCTAAGAACTTCAAAATTTCCCCACAAAATCATACATAAGTGAAACCAATTAAAGCAAAAGAGAACCAAATTCAAGACAATGAATGATACAAGCCCCAAAAAGAAGAAAAATAGGAATGACCCTTTATGACCTAACGACCAAAGGTCGAATCTTTATGGGAGGTTTATGAGATAGACACCAAATAAGATTAAATTACAAAGAAACGTAGTAAACCCATTAAGAAAATCCCCAAAAATCTTCAAAAAGTGGATAAAACTTACAAATTTTCCACGTTTAACAACGCCAAATGGTAGGAGCAAACCAATACTCACATTATAAACCTAAAACATAGAAACCCAAATCTGGCTTCCGCCTTTATAAATCGAAAAGTGACTATATAGATTAGATAGAAACAAATTATAGATTCATAATACTTACGAGCTGATGAATGTTTCCTTTCGGGACTAGGATTCCAACTCGAGGAAGGTCCTCTAGTTTAATATAAAACTATTCTTCCTTTTAGAGTTATTTTGATAATAGTATTAAAGTTTTTTTCAGATATTATTTGATATTTATATCAAAACTTCTTCGTGACCAAAAATATATTTTATCTAAATTACTAGCAGTTTATTTAAATTATTTTGTAGTGAAAACATATAAATATATGATTAAATATAATTTAAAAGTGTAACTCCTAATCATAAATGTAATTCAATTTGTATTTATTAACAATATAATATGCAATTGCATAACAATCTAAAAAATTATGAGAGCTATTTATATAATCTATATTAAAGTATGCAATAAAAATTAAGTTTTAATTAAAAATTTGATTGGAACATTGTTATTTACAAGTTGTAAAATTTTGTTTTGACAAATATTCATAAACATAATAATAATTACACAACCAACTAAAAATATATTAATCTAAATTTAGCTTATTTTAGATAGAAACTATTTAAAATATTTATATGAAACCAAAATTTCAATGCATAGATTTTAAAATTATAACCCCAAATTGTAAAGTAATATTTTTTAAAAGCAATATAATACAACTCTATTTCTATCATAGCACAAAGGTTACTTTCAGAAGTAGCAAACTTGTAAGGCCAACATTGAAATTTGTAAAGCTTATAACTTTAAGATCTAAGTTTCAATAAATGCTTCCTTGATCCAATGCAGTTCTTTGATCACATCCCTCATACTCATTCGTTCTCTTGGTGATTCTGATGAACACTTGATTCCAATTTCAAGTACTGAAACCAAGCACTTGCATTCTTTAGTATCTTTCAGGTTCAGCAAGTTCTGGTTGTTGGTTTGACCTTCTTCCTGTATTTCACCTCCCTGCTTAGACATGGTTGCTTCTTCCAAGTCTCTGCACAGAAGTGTGGAGTCCACGACCTGCTCTATTCTTTCTGGCACTGAAGATTTCACGAAGCTGTGAAGATTAAAGCCGTCAGGAAAAGTCTCAGAAGTTGGTCTTTTTCCTGAGAACAATTCTAACAGGAGGATTCCAAAGCTATACACATCTCCTTCTTTTGATACTTCACTTCCCATTCCGTACTCTGCAATGACATTTTTTAGGGTCTCTATTTGAAATTGTCTGTGAAAAGTGCTAAGGAATCATAGTAGTATGAAGATGGCAGAAATTAGTAAGCAATATCTATGTAAGTACTTTTGGATGATTCCCAGGAATACATTTTGGTGGTTCAGTTACCTGGAGCAGCATATCCAATTGTTCCCTTTATTCCAATCGTGCTGAATTGACTTCTGGTTGAGCCAGTGATAGCTGAAACGAGCCTTGCCGAGCCAAAATCGGTGACACAAGCAAC
>JAOSBK010000003.1:1046271-1075377 GCA_027568895.1 Erythroxylum shatona
CCAGTCCAGTTGCAGAAAGGTAGAGAATCATTCCAGGAGTTGAGAACTCCAAAAGGATCATTGGTTATTCCTTGTTTAAATTTGAGCAAGGCAAGATGATCAGTCTCATTGCTTAAAGAATTCACCTTTAGCCATTGCTTGTTCATCACAGTGAAGAACAGAAGTAGTTGAATGATCGAAAGTGAAAAGAAACTTGAGTGATAGGACTTCATTTCCTATAGAGATGATGCTATGCTATGAAACTGTTGAGGCAAATTGGCAGGTGTTCAGGACCTTCAGGTTAAAGACACAAACACACACACACATATATAATAATGTAAATGATAATATCTTTTAAAATTCTATCAGATATTTTTTTAAAAAAATAATTAATTAAGAAATTGATTCATAAGATAAATTTATAAAAATTTTTCTTCTTTTTTTAACAAATTATAATATTGACTTTCTACATTTTCACTAACAATAATTTATAAAAAAACTAATTAAAATTTTGATTAACATTGTTTTTCAATACCACATTGGATCTCACATAAGAAACAAAATTGTAAAGACTTAACATTAAACACAAAACTAATACTGCATGATATGTTCTGCAGAACCAATATTTTTATGCATGAACATTCTGCTCCATTTTGTTTTAGTAACTCTCAAGTAAACATGTTCTTAGAAAGCTTATTAGGGTAATGCATTTATTATATGATTGATTTTTTCTTATTTATTTATTTTTTTTCCAGGTATTAGGTTGCTTGACAATTTCCTATTCCTTAGCAGCCATTTCATATTGATATTTGGTATTATAGGTTTAAGAGAGTTGATCACATGTATGTCACCTGAAAAAAAGGGAGCTTGAACCTGGTCAAAAAGGTTGTGATTAGCACTAACCTAGAAAATGACTAGGGTAGGCATGGATTAAATTTAATACCATTTTCCCATATTAAAAATAAGTTTATGTTCTTATTATTGAATGATTCAAGTGATAATAGAAACTATTTTAAGAATTTTTCAATAAATTGTACTTTTCGATACGAATTTGCCACTTGATTCATCAAGTAAATTACCTTAAACATGAGTTGAATAGAAGAATTATACAAGATGATTAGGGTTAGGCATGGAGCTAGGATATTAAGATCATTCACATTAATTTTAATACTATTTCTTATATTAAAATAAGTTATTTCGTATTATTGTCTTTAAACTGTGTCATTCAAGTTATACGAAAAATTATTTTAAAAATTTTCTGTTTAATAAATTAAAATTATTAATCTGAGCATATAAAGATTTGATTCATTAAATGAATTACCTGAAATACTGAGTTAAATGGAAGAATTATACGATATAATTAAGATTAGGCATAAAAGTGATATATCAAAATCATCTACATTTTTAATATCATTTTCACATTTTTAAAAAGTTATATTTTTACTATTTAGTCTGAAGGGTAATTTTAAGTGATATGAAAAATTATTTCATGTCAATGTAATTGATAAAAAACATATCAAAAAAATGTGCACGATTCACCAAATCTAAACCTTGAAATCTAATCTCATGTCACCAACGTGGTAGTTAGAAATTTAGCTCAGCTCATGTGCATTCCCTTGATTGTTTATCGATTACGACTTTAACAAAAAGAACTTTTGTGGATCATTAGGAAGACTCTTGAATGAGGAATATGATCATTCACTTCTAGAAGAAAGGCGGCGCCAATAGCATTATAATTAAGTATAATTGCCTTAAAGGGTTGAGAAGATATATAATTACACTCTAATTATTAGGGTTGATCACGGGTTTGATTGGACTCATATTTTTTAAAGTCGAAACTCAAGTTAAAAAATAATTTTAGACTCGAATTTAAGCTTAATTAAGTCTAAGTAGTTAATTCAACTTCAATCTGATCTAATTTGTTAACTTTGAATCAGATCGATCTAATTTGTATTATTAATTAAACTCTAAAAAAAAGTGTTAAGTTTGAATTCAAACTTGAATTTGATAGAATTAAAAATAAAAACGTTTGAAGAAATTATAATGTTAAAACTATGATTTGTAAACTTTTTTTTGATAAATAAAAATAAATTACTCATTAAAATTATCAATATATATACATTAGATATGTTTATGTATAAAGAGAGTTCATATCACTCAAGTCTTGGAAATAAAATGCAAAGATTAAGCTATGGTATAAGATTAGTCTACCTTGTTTTGTTTCAATTGAATCAAACTATTTCATAAAATTATCAACAAAGATATGATTGTATAAAATTGGTAGATAGTTTACTGACAAAGGAAAACGATCTAAGAAGAAAACTAATTGATCTAAGGCTCGAAAAGAGCCTCTTTGATCAAGTGTAGTTCTCTGATGACATCCACCATTTTCATTCGATCTCTAGGTGATTCTGCGGAGCATCTGACTCCAATTCCAAGCACTAAAGACACACATTTCTTCAGGTTTTTTTGAACTATTCTTCTTCTTGTTGTTTTGTTCTTGATACGAGGTTTGTGTTCCAACTCAACATCACTGCCACTAGACTCGCAACTTTCTTCATGATCCTGATCCATTTCAGTTCCTTTAGTTTTTTGCCGAAGGGTTTGGTCCATTATCTGCAGAACTTTATCTGGCAATCCTGACTTCACATATTCATGAAGGTTTAGGCCATCTTTGAGCATTTGGTCAGTGGGTCTTTTTCCTGAGAACATTTCTAGCAGTAGAACTCCATAGCTGTATACATCACCCTCTTTTGATGCCTCGCCACCCATTCCATACTCTGCAACGTGTTTCAAAAGGTTAAAGAGTATTCAGGAGTTCTTTATTACATAAACAAAGTTTCAGAATACTATACCACCCATTTTCGTCCAATACGGTACTTAGAACATTGATCACAAAAGGCCAAGAAGCAAGCTAAGATACCTTACTAGCTGGTAGGATGAACTGGATATAGATGGTTTCGATAAGATTGTTTTTTCTTGATCAAAAATATAATTTTTGATTTATTTCACTTATTCCATGATCAAAACTAGAGCAAGTGCATTGCTTTTTCTTGATAAAAAATATAATTTTTGATTTATTTCACTTATTCCATGATCGAAACAAGAGCAATTGCATGATAAACCATAATTTTGAATCAGAAGGGAGATTCAAGAAATGAAAAATATATTCAATCAAGTCATAGATGATGTATCATAACTGATTTACCTTTTCTATTGATTCCTAAGGATTGGATCAAAAACAATTCGAGTGAGGTATGCAAATTTAGGGATGAATTAAAAAAATGAATCTTTTTATCGAATTATTAGGAAAAAAATTGGGTTTAGATCTCCTTCAAGAATGAATTGGAAGATCCAAATTGATTATGCTTTAGTTCTTACAGCAAATGTAACAGGATATAGGTCTGCAGATGAATATGTAAATCTGAAATGATATTCTATGCACAAGTGAAGAATAAGAAGAAACCTGGAGGAGCATAGCCAATGGTACCCTTTAATCCAATTGAGCTGGTTTGGGTTTTAGAAACTCCATGGATGGTTGAGAGGATCCTTGCCATGCCAAAATCACTTACACGACCAACCATGTTACAGTCAAGAAGAACATTTCCTGGTTTCAGATCACAATGGACGATTGGACTTTCACAAAGATCATGGAGATAATACAAAGCAGATGCTACATCAATTGCAATGCTCAGTCTCTCAAGAAGTTTCAGAATCCTTGGTGGATTCTGGTTTCCAAGTTCTGGATGCAGCCAATTTTCCAGGCTTCCATTAGGCATGAACTCGAAAACTAGAGCTTTGAACTCGTTTCTCTTGTAGTCCAGGCTGGAGCAGTATGTTATTATCTTCACTAGATTTCGATGTCTGATGCTCGCCAAGGCCTTACATTCTGATGTGAAGCTCTTGGAAGCTCCCTTTACCTGAAGGTTGAGGACTTTAATAGCTACAGGTCCCTCTACTTGACTTAAAACTCCCTTGTACACAGAGCCAAAACCTCCATATCCAATTAAATTGGCAGAAGAAAATTCATCAGTTGCCTGACAGAGTTCCTTATAAGTGACCTTTAAGAGATGGCCTGTACTAGTTATAGTGGTTTCAGAAGGTGTCTTTCTCTTACTTCTTCTAACTCTTGAAAGAGCTAAAATGGCTAACAGTAAAAGGACAGCCATGAGGGAGCAGACAATAATGATTGTTAGCTTACGAGCAAGTGACAGGCCTTTTTTCTTTGCTTTGTTGGGACATTTTGGCAGATTCAGTTCTGAGACACCACCACAGAGCTTCTTGTTACCAACCAACGATATGGCACTTGCATTACTAAAAACTCCGGTAGTTGGCACCTCACCTTCAAGATCATTGAAAGAAACATTCATGTATTCCAGAAATGTTATCTTCACAAGATCTTGGGGAATTTCTCCTGTCAGGTTATTTCGCGAGAAATCTACACGTTGAAGACCCTTCAGCAAAGACAAAGAGGATGGTATTGGTCCTTGAAAGGCATTTCCCTGGAGGTAAAGATTTTCCAGGCTGGAACAATCTCCAATTGTACTAGGAATTTCTCCTGTAATATTGTTCTCTGAAACGTCCATTGTATTGATATTCGTCAGCTTTCCTACTTCTGCAGGCAATGTGGCAGATAACAAGTTCCCTGACAAGTTCAATAGTTGTGTTAAGGAAGATAAGCTGAAGACCTGCGAGGGTATAGCTCCATTGAGGTTGTTCCGAGAGATGTCTAGAGATTGCAAGTTTTGGCAGTCCCCAATGCTTGAAGGAATAGACCCTTCAAAATTATTTTCCTGGAGATATAATTCAATCAATTGACTAAGATTGCCTATGGATGGTGGAATAAGACCTGACAGCTTATTACCATTTAAAGCCAATCCTTGTAGCTTTTGAAACTTTCCAAAATAAGATGGAAAAACACCTGTGAAAAGATTGCCTTCCATGCCCAGTAAAGTTAAATTGATGAGATTATCTAACTCCATAGGAATATTTCCGGAAAATTGATTCCCACCTAAGTATAGCTCTCTGAGTTGAACTGACAAATTGCTTATAGAGCTTGGTAAAACTCCTTGAAAGTGATTATAACTGATATCCAGGATCTGCAGATTGCTACAGTTTATTAGAGATGTCAGGAAAATCAGGTCCTGAGCTGAATCACCTCCTAGCCTATTGATTCCCAAATTTAGCCACCAAAGGTTCTGTGAGCTTCCCAGGTTAGGAACTTGTCCCACAAACTCATTGAAAGGAAGATCAACTTGCTGCAATTGTGAAGAATTAGATAACGAGGCTGGTATTGGCCCTGAGAAGGCATTTCCTCCCAAGCTGAATTGTTGGAGATTTGGGAGAGTGAAACCAATGTTGTCCGGCAGACTACCATGAAGTTGGTTTTTCGGCAATGAGATGGTACTGATCGATGAAATATTAAAAAGAGATGGAGGAATCGTACCAGAAAGTAGATTATTTCCAACTGAAAGAAAGTTCAGCCTTTTCAATCGACCAAAGCTATCCGGGATAGTTCCATACAAACTATTGTATTGAGCAGTGAAGGAGGTAAGTGATGAAAGGTTGCCAAGGGAAGGTGGAATCTCACCTGACAGCTTGTTTGCACCAAGTCTGAGTAATTCCAGGATAGGTAGAGAACCAAGTTCTGAAGGAATCCTTCCAGATATATTGTTGTAAAACAAATCTAATCTCCTGAGCAGGGAACAACGACTCAGGTTGACAGGAATTTCTCCTCCAATTGAGTTGTTGTTGAGCCTGATTTCCTGCAGAGCAAACACATTTCCAAGTTCCTGTGGAATATCACCTCGTAAGCTGTTGTTTTGCAGGCTCAGGTTTCTGAGAAAACTTAAGTTTCCTATATATGGTGATATAGTACCCAACAGGCTCCGCCCTTCCAGAATCAGTGATGTGACTCTCTGCTATTTCTGACTGCACGAGACTCCAAACCAGGAGCAGAAGGGGAGGGATTCATTCCAGGAGTTGAAGACTCCACGAGGATCAGAAATTATTCCTTCTCTGAACTTGATCAAAGCAAGCCTGTCGGTATCATTTTCTGCAGCATGAGTTTTCAACCATTGCAAGTTGATAAGAAAAAAGAAAATCACTTGAAGTTGAAGCCACACAAGTAATCTAACTGAAAAGAACTTCATCTGGCATGAACTTTTGAACGAACAAGCATACTGTTAGAATATATGATCTGGGTGTGGGTGAGAGTTGAATTGCGATGTAGCAGAAGGAATTTTTTGATTAATAATCAGATTTCTGATTCCATATTTATAGGAACATATATTATGTAAATTATATATACAAATTTAAAACCAAGTAACCATTCATCCCAGAGGATTAAATTTATTAACAATCCATTAGTTATTTGGTATTTTGTCACACATAATATTTAAAGTTTTGTAGTTGATTTCAGTCAGCTATTGTGGCTAGATAATCAAAATTAAACTAGTTCTTTTATATATTTTCATCGACTTATTGAATGAATCGATACGAAATCATCAACATATTTATTAAAATGATTCTATCTACATAACTATATTAATCTATTTCATTATTTATAAGTAAAAATATGTGATTTGTGAATTATTATTATATATTATCCAGAGTTTATTTAATATGACAAGCGTCCAATTTTTTGCAGACTTTTCATCATTATCATCCAAAATAAATGATGCCGTATTGGTATATCAGAAAACAGCATCAGGAAGAACATCAAGTTGCAGTTTTGTAAGACCATTGCATCTTAATTATTTCTTTTTTCAATCTTATGATGATCACACCAAATGGGATTGAATCTATCTTAAGAAAAAGATAGCATCAGGCGTTGACATATCAGAAAACTGTTCCCAGGAAGAATATCATGTTTCAATTTTACTTTTTTTCAGCTTGGGATTGGAGGATGTTATAGCTTTATTATCATTATTATTATCCTTTTGTAATTTAGTGGGAATTACGCCAACCGGGGATGAATCTATCTTAGAAAAACTCTGAAGTCTGAAGCAATTTCGTCATCAGTCATCAGTCATCAGCACATCGTCTGAATGACTCATTAGTCACTTGGCAGTTTTTCAGTTTGCCGGCCTACGAGTTCATTCTTTTTATCACGTCTCTGCCTGCCAAATTTTCTTTGGTTTCTTGACGAATTTGCATGCTTTTACACCTTCCGTGGAAAATTCAGGATGAAGAAAGGCTAACAAAAGCTCCAAGGACAGAGTCAAAACACCACCTGTTGTCACCGGTTGTTAGAAAATCAACAGAAAGCATCAGAAGAAAGGAATCAAGGAATTATTTGAAAATTTCTTCCAAATTGATGGTCATCTTTTCAATCGCGCCGGTCTAATCAGTCAGAGTTTTTGTCAATATGGGCCATCGCAATTGTGGTTCAGGTGAAAAACTGGTTTGACTTTCGTTCTCTTACAGGCTTTTGTTTATGTTTAATACTTTAATCACGTCAGATTCAATGAAATACACCATTACAAATTTATAATTTCCCTGGATCTAAATTCAGAGGTTTCGAATCTGGTTCTTTGATTCAGGTCGAAACTGAGCTTTTTTACCATTTTTAAGAAAACCAGATTAATCTATGCAATAGATGCTTTATTGCGTTAATCCTTTCTTATAGTAATTCAATTTAACAAAATTAAATTGAACTTAGTTGTATCAATATGGAATCCTTCAATCCATTCATCCTGAAAGCCCTTGTAGTTTGTGCATCAAAAGGAGCAGAAATGGACTTGCCATTGCATCAAAGATTAGTAATTACGTCCTTCCAAATTGCATCCTGATCGAACATACAATTAATACCAATTCCATAGATGAGCCTGTCAGGATTTCTGATATACCAGAAAGATACACCTGATGAGTCCAGTGCATGCATATCACATTAACAACTTACTAGAAGATGATGTTTAAACAAGAGTTTGTAGTTAAAATGGAGTATTTTGCACAGAATACTTAAAAAGAGTCGCACATAAGGCTTATACAAGTAGAGCAGATTTGATGCAAGCTGTGCCCGATCTATGTGTAATAAGGGTTCAGTAGATTCCAGGAATGATCCGGTATGGAACTTTCTCGCAGTAAAGTTTCCAGTACTTGCCGTACCTAGATTAGAAGCAGGGTCAAGCCAAAAGTTTCATATATGTTTCAGCTACTCAAATATCAACAATTTTTAAGTAACCAAAAAGTGCAAAAGGGATGCTTGAAACAGAAGCTACAAGTTGTCAAAGGAAGATTTCTGTAAAGTGCCAGGGAGCATAATCAAAAAACAGGGTTTTGATGTACTTACTTAGACCGACATCGATCATCATCTCTCTTGGCTCGGTCAAAAAGAAGGATAGTAAGAAATATCACATAGAAGTAGGGCAGAAACTGTAAAGGAAACAGTATAAGAAAAGTTTCAGCACCAACAAAACTAGAGTTTATGAGCATATTATTTCTTCAAAACAACTCCTTACATTATTAAAAAGAGCCGGCACACTCCAGAAGAAAGCAGCTAATATTTCAGGCACATAATGAAAATGGCGGGATAAGCCCCACCTGCAAAGAACATGAATGGAGAACTCAACCAACATTCTAAGAAATTTCAGATTATATAAAGACTTGTATAGGATATTAAAAATGGCACTTTTAACATATGCAACACTCTGATATCCCACATGAGGTGAGGTAGGGTGTCAACTTCAATGTTAGAAAGACAAGTAGAGATGGAAGAGTTCATAAGTTTATAAAGCATGACACTGGAACACCTCCTAACTATTTTTTGGTCTGTACTTCTAAAAAACCCAAAATTAGAGGGCCTGTGCTTGTATAAAGCCAGAAATAGAATTGTTTTTAGGTCAGTCTAAGACTTTTATTGTTACAAGTTCAAATCTGGCTAATATTTGCATGATCATCCTTCCTAAATCACCTACAAAAACAGATAAAAGTGTACAGATGAGTTGTAGATGATTACCATCCTGAGGTTAAAAGAAGACTCGTTTTTGTTTCCCCAGATGTCGTAGTGTACATGGCAACAATCTGTTAAAAATTGTAAACCGTAAATTAACCCATTTTTGCAAAGAAGACAATTATGGATGTTAAAAAACCTTTGCATTCAAGTAATCATTCACCTTGGACGGAGCTTTTCCCCAAACCAAACATTTCCCATTTGTCCTCCGAAATTCTTGCCTTTGCCTATCACAATCGTAGTTGATAAATATAGAGACAAGGCCTGCTGCTAGTATATAAAGTGAAAGCTGGAAAATAAGATGGAAATGGTCAGAACAGAAAGGTAGTAAAAGAATAGTGGAAATTTTATAAGATTTTCTTACAAATACAAAGTGATAAAGGTTCATTCACGTTCATTTGAATTTCAATTTAAATTTCACGTTGATTCTTCACGTAATGAATGTCAACCAAATTTGATTAACACTTGACGATGTTGAAGCTTAACGATGTTGGAACCCATACCTGAGCTCCAAGGTGTACAGGATGGTTGACAAGGTACATGACAGGAGAGGTATATACACATGGAAGCCAAACCAAGCAACCCCAACAAATGTAAAAGCCAGCTGCCGAAGCCGAAAAGAAAAGTAAACCACAGTCAGACAAGTATTAAAATGGAAAATAACACGAGAAAATGTTATGTTTTCATTTAAGAAGTATGAATTGATGTTTCAGAATAAACACAAGCTCCAAGTGTTCCAAAGAATAAAAACTAAAATCTTGGCAGGCACAACTTGTTTGCACCAAAAAGCTATATTGACATAAAGGCAACAGTTTCAGTTGGCATCTGCAGATCATAATTGGTTGTAATCATTGTAGTAACCGTTTCTGTAAAAGATAGACACCCAACAGTAAAGTATAACTAAACCTCGATCATGAGCAATATCCATAGTGTTCCAGTACCCAGCTTCCCACCAAAAGAACTTTGTAACATATACCAGCGTCAATATTGTACTGACAAGCAAGGAATCAGCTATTTGTCCAGTCTGCTCGTACTGGTGAAACAAATGTCAAGTGAAATTAGAAAAAATCAGCAGCCGATTTAATCATACACAAAGAACTTGGATGGACATACAAAATAGGCACAATTCATGCTCCAACAATAATGTTCAAGCCCAATAATAGAACAGAACTGCAATTGCATCAAGATACAACTAAGAGCAATCACCTGCTTAATACAATAGGTCAATGGTAGAACTCCCCATGACATCATTCCAAATCTGCAGTTTGTGAAAACTTTTAGGTCAAAGTTCTTTCCAATTCTAGGATACAGCTCCATGCCCTGCAAAAGGCACAATAGCTTTTAGACACAGAATATGACCTAACAAGAATATTGAAGCTTCAGGAAGGAAATTTTCCACAAGTCCCAGCTAATTAATAGGCAGAATATAATTGCAATGTCTTCCATGGCTTACTATTAAGTCACTTTCTGTTCCTTTCATCCATATCTTACTCATGGAATACAGAGGTAATTACATAAGGGCAATAAATTTGCACATAGAGAATAGAACGCACCCAATAGAAATCCATTATTATGTTCCCCAGTGAGCCAGAATCGGTAGATGATGGTGCCAAATGACCCTAGCAGGCACAAAAAATAAGTATAAGCAAATTACCACTAACTTAATAAGTTTTCTTTATAACGATTCTTACTTTTATGTATAAGAAGATACAGAAGATGAAACTTCCAAAAATCTGAATTGAAAACATTTCTCCTAAATGATCGTAGACAATGGAGGGGTTGAATATCCCAAACCTGAATCACAAATGCAGAGAGAAGTATTAGACACACTTGACAGGAAAGTATAGCAACTTCAAGTACCAGAAAACCGATAAAACATTGTGTACAAGACAATGTTAGCTAACGGTTGAATGTTGGCCAAAAGCTACACAGCATGAAACGGTAAAGGTTTCGACAAATGTTTAACAACGTAAAATCTAGATCGAAACAAGAGTTCATGATCACAGCATCCACCACTATACAGCAATAAGAAACATTATGAGCACATGAGATAGAAAATAACGACAGAGCTCCTGACAGAACAGATGGCCCTAGTCATGCACAATTGTCAACAGAGACAAGGCACACAACATTTTATAACTTGCATTCAAAATGAAAGGCTGTGTGCCACGACTACATCTAAATTACAATGAAGTTTCTCTATTTCTCCAAGCCCGTAACTTGAACTTTCTCATGCAATAAATAGAAGTAGTATGCAAATGAAGTCCAGATCCTAGAACAGGAACTTCAAATGGACTAGGTTCTCACCACCAGAGCGCAAGGTAGGTAGTCAGAGTCACAAAATATGCAAGCACACCATTAGCCTGCAACCATCACAATAAAGAAAGTTTATGAGTTGGATCAGAGACAATGCCACAAAATAAGCAGGTTTGGTTGGGACAAACTTCCCCAAAATTTTCATTTGAAGAATTGCACGAACTTGATAAAGATTGTACATGATATTAGAACCTTATAAACAGGCCGATTCCCTTTAGGAGAAATGGGACCTTCAACCCTTTTGCCTGGTAAAAGAAGCTGAAGTGCTGCCTCAAACACTGCGTAACAAACAATTAGTTTCAGTGCAGTCATTGTTGGCCTTGGCCATATGTTTATAAGTCCCTGCAACCCATGTTGCTTCAAAAACTCCCAAGTTTGAGTGACTGATCCATCAGCATGTACCATTGTATACCATCTGCATCAAACATCAAAAGAAATGGTTGTAAACAAATAAACAATCTACAAAGACAACCAGGTTCATAAAAATTTTGAAAAAACCACACCCAATATGTCACTACATGCACACATGCACTGTAACATACCAGACAACAACTGTCGTTCATAGCTTTAAACTTTCAACTTCTTCACATTTTCTCAAACAATTGACACTAAAGGTAGAGAAATATCGCGAGATATTCGTTTAAATCGGATAAAGAAGATAAACTTAGAAGTATGTTGCCGTCTCAAATGACAATAGATCAGTCAGCTTTTGATATTAAGTACCCACAAAACGTTTATGTGGGCTTGTTACATTCCAAAATACGCCTTGACCAGTAGATGACAGAGAGAAATCTATGAGAATATTTCTATACTCCGTGCCTGTCTCCAGTGAAGACACAAACGAATAAACTAGATTTCCCTTGTATGCAATTAAAGTATAAATTTTAAATATCGAATGGAAGTTTTCATTTTTATAAACCCATAATGCAGAAATAAACGATCTTTACTCGTTCCTAAGCACAACCAAAACCACAGATCTCAACAATATTAATCGCCACTCCTTAGACTCAAAAG
Organism: Erythroxylum shatona; assembly: GCA_027568895.1. Taxonomy (NCBI): domain Eukaryota; kingdom Viridiplantae; phylum Streptophyta; class Magnoliopsida; order Malpighiales; family Erythroxylaceae; genus Erythroxylum; species Erythroxylum shatona. The sequence continues at coordinate 1,058,534 of JAOSBK010000003.1, forward strand.
TATAGGTAAAAAAAAAAATATGGGTATTAACAAGTGGGAAGATAAGATTTTGAAGAGCAAACTGATAGAAAGCAAAAATTCATAGATTTGACAAAAAAAGGGTAGAGCAAGAACGAGACTGAGAGCCCTCACAGAAGAATAACAGTGGGAGGGCAGAAGGTGATGAGACTGAGCATCGAAACATATGTAACCACAGGTGAATGCACAGTCTTAGATTCAGCCATCTTTCTCCTTCTCTCACTGAGTCAAGTTTCTGAACTGAAACTCTCCGAGTCTACAAGAAAAACAAGACAACAACACAGTGGCTTGTGAAATACTGACGAACGTTTGATTGACTTCGCAAAAGACTCCTGCTTTCTTTCTTTCTTCTTTTAATATTGGGAAATCCTATGACTTTTGCTTCTTTTTGAAACCAAAAAGATCTCGTCTTGTGAACGATTCCTGACACTAAAAAATGGTTCCCTTAATAAGTAGTCATAGTATATATGCCAGTCCCTGTGTACATATGTAAACATTTCTTCATAAGATTCTCACATGATCATGTTCCTGTGACTGTTTTTTTTCTCGAGTTTTGTGCATTTTTCAACACAAAACGTTGAACATTCCCCCCTACTCAGTCACAATAACCAAAGAAAAACGTGCAAATCAAGCATAATGTACTTAAAAAATGGTCCGATTTCATTAGTTGAAACTTAATTTTTTAATACAATTTTAAGGGATAATTAATTTTAAATTTTTTAATTTTTTGAGATTTTTTAATCTAATATCTAAATTTTTAAAAATTTTAACTGAGTAATTAATGTTTTAAAATTTTAATATTTAGTTCAAAACGTTAATTTTTGCTAATGTAATTAATAGATAACTATCTACGTAATATATAATAGTAGACATGTTATATCATAAAAAATAATATTTTAAATTACAATGTTAAAGTTTTGATTTAAACCAAATATACAAGCATTAAGGAGTACTTATATGCAAGAATGCATAAATATCTTACTATTATGTTTTAAGTTTAGTAGATAAGGTTAACGTAATTAACGGTTAGAATATCTAATTTATTATTAATACGCAATGAACTCGATTATTCATTTTTAACTTTGAAAACTTGTTTCTCAAAAACATATTTTGTAACCCAATGTACATCTTTTCTAGATAAAGTTATTATCGAAAATTCACTATGAGAAATTCAAAACATTTTATTTATGTATAAATTCTAACTCTTAAAATAAATAGAAATTTTTGAGAAAATATTAAAATTGCCTTTTTTCTCACTCACGTATTTGTATTGTCCAAGTTGGGTTCTAAAGAGGAGGAAAATTAATGATCACGCAATAAAATACAGAAGGAAAGAAAGAATATGTGAACATTCTCAATTAATCATGCACTACTCATAAACTTCATTATTTTATCCTAAATTATTTTTACTTATTCTTATAAATTTTATTTCTTATTTATTATATACCGATTTTATGACGATTCACTATCAGTTAAACCTCTAAACTTTAAATCTTTCCTTCGACTAGTTTGATATCCGATCCAGTTTGTTAAACAATGCTAATTACAACCAAAGACAAAATTTGTAAGTACATCCGTGCAAATAAAGATGAGAATGAGTGGAATTGAATTTGGGTCTCTAAAATTCAAAACCAAAATTAATTTCACACATTCTAAATTAAATTTGAGTTTTTTAAATTTTAAATGTATTGAAAAACTTAAATTTATTTATTAAATTAAAGTTAGATTTAACTTAAATTAAAATTAAACATATTAGAATATTTTGAGCTCGTAGATTTTTTATTTGAAATATAATTTAAATTGACTAAATTAAAATTAATATGTTTATTTTATTTTATTTTTTGTCATTTCTATCTACAAACTTTCCATTTGTACGAAAGAGAACTTCTATTTTCTATATGTTACATAGTAGAAATAAATCTTTCCTTTGCTAAAAGATGTCTTAATATTAAAAAAGAAGTATTCATGATTAAATTATTTCTAGTAATTACCAATCAATTAGTATTAATTCATTGTAATTTTCTCAATCTTCATGTTAATTTTATTTACAATAAATTGGAAGTTTTGCCTATTGATTATAAAGAATATAAAATAATTTTACACTTACATATTTACTTTGACAAATTAGTTTAAACCCGCTTGATCTAATTTAATAGGATATTAACAAATTAAATTTGATTTGATTCTTAATTTTAAAATCATATTTAATATTTGTTTTTACATTCGATTAATTATGATAAATTATCTAAATTTAAACCGACTTAATCTAACCTCAATTCAATAGGCTAAACCAAATTTGATCTTTAGGTTAAAAAATTCAAACTTGACCTTAAACTGGAGAAAAAAAAATTGTGCCAATCCTACCTTTGAGTATTTGGTTTTTTGAAAGAGCATTCTTTCTTTTCTTTTTTTGGTCAAATTTGAAAGAAATATTGTAATTATGATTCTTAACTTCTTATAAGCACACAAAGATTCAGTCATCTATGGAAAGAACCACTCTGTATATGTTCTTGTTTCTGATTAGGTACTTCATCAACATATCAGTTTCCAAAACAGACATAGCTTCCATCATTGGAACTTGAGAAAATGGAAGAACCTTGCTATACACTTACAATCATGCTTTTATTATAAAAATTAGTTACTGAACAATCAAAATGTTCTATATATTGAAACTAAGAATGAAGTGAAGATTAATTGCAGATACATATATGTAAAACTCAAGAATTTAAATGATAAGAACTTAGTAGGTATGACCCCAATAGTCAGGAACTACAATATCAGCTCCTCAGATCTGATACAGAACAGTAAGTTGCACTGCAAAAGCTAACATATGGAACTATGCAAACACATGGAATGAGCTTTTCTCCTCTTATAATACCAAAAAACATTAAGGTTCCAGTTCACCTCGCGTGGGACATCCTTAAATAACTTGCACACTACAAACTGAAAACTGTTGCATGGAGCCGGATTCAACCACTCTGAAATCACGATTCTTCTCTTCAAGTTCATCTCAATAGGTTCTTACTGTCTGAATAGATTCTTTAGTCGGTAGCCATCTTTCAGTCTGTTGCATTGAATCATCCACTCACTCACCGACTATTGCTGCCAACCATACTGTTGATTACGGTTTCCACCCATCATATTGGAGCCTCGACCAGTGCCAGAGCCACCATATGGACCACCTTGAGGATAGTTTGGAGCGCCAACTCCGTATCCGCTGCCTCCACCACGGGGAGGACCGCCCTGGATAGCATTTGAACCATAAGGTGGAGCCCGTCCCTGTGGAGGATAGGATCCGCTACCATACCCTCCACCAGCACCTTGACCTCCACGGTTAGGGTGATTGTATCCTCCACTTGTTCCACTTGGATATCTTCCTGGCCCACCAGGTGGTCCACGGGGCTTGCCATAGTGGTGGCTGGGCCCTGTAGCAACTGGAGGTTGGGCACCCTGCATGGGCTGATTGAGCCCTGATCTCATCTGAGGATGAGCCTGCCCAGATTGTTGAATGGGTGGAAGGCGGCTGTGTGGCTGTGGATGCTGCAGTTTTTGACGTTTTGCATTTTCTTCATGCTGCCGTTGTTGCTGGCGCTTTTTCTTTGTTTGAAACTCATGTGATGATTCATATTTGGGTAAACTTAATCAACAAAGAAAACCAAGGTCAAGAGCACACTCCAGTTCCAATAGGCCATAGTTGACGCTTACAATGAGTAAACTGGAAGGAAGATCAGACAACGGTGTGAGACAAACCTCCTTGGATCACATGGTAATGGGTCAGTCCAGAAGTATTCAGCATCCAAAGCATCCTTGGCAGATATCCTCTGTGCAAGATTGTAACATAAATGTGATAAACATTATCAAAGACAATGGATAACTTGCAACAGATTGAAGGTTAGTTTGTGTGCAAAAGACAAACAGTACAATCTAGCACCACAATAGGCGCTGCATGTGTACATATAAGCTTAACTATTTCATTATTGCTAAGGGATTGTAGATTCCCATTGCAATGCAGTTTATATAATCAATCTGGTTTCCAAGTAATATCATTGAACTAAAATGATAAACAGGATCAGATATCAAAAGACTGAATTCCAATGACAAATTGATGATCCAAACCACAAAAACAATTTAAAAGTAAACCAAATTATGAGAGCAGGATCTGATGCAATGATACCTGTGAGGGATCAAGAGTCAGCATTTTCTCCAGTAATTCCAAAGCATGACGGTCAAAACTATTAAATGGAAGAGAGGATGATGAAAAAAATATCCAAAGTACGTATAGCCATCGTATCATGCATTCAGTAAATTTTCTAGTACAAGTTACTCACTGTCTGAAAACCTCCCTGAGTCGTCTCTTCATTGGCCTTGATGGCTTGAAATTGTTATACCAAGGAATCTTTGAAACACCAGGCCAATTCACCTCGTCTGGGCCTCCGCAGAGCTCAAAAATTTTATTCAATTGTTCAGGCTGCACAAGTCAAAAAATGGAATTGCTTGTAATTGGCCTGCTGCCTCATAAAAGGCACTCACACACACATAATGCAATAATCCAACCAGCGAGGCAGAAGTAACATGCTTTTCATAGATTTGTATAATTCATTAATCACATCGTTTAAATTTGCCATTAATAAAGAGTAGTTTTATATTTGCTTATAGTTTTATTATTATTATTATCCTTTAATATTATTATTTTTTATTTTATTTTTAATTATTACTTTTATTATTTTAATATATATCTTTTATCTATTTTTATTTTATATTATTTATTATTTATTTTATATTATATATTTTTAATCTTTATTTTTTCTACAAACAAATAAAAAAAAATTATTTTGTCTTTTTTCATTTTCTTTTACAGGTCTATTGGAAACAATCTTTCTATCAGTTAGGGATAAAGTTGCATATTTCTGGACCTCCCCAAACCCTAGTTCTCAATGGGACTTTTATTGGGATGTTGTTATTATTGTTATTGTTGTATCAATAAAGAGTAGTTCAGTAAAAAAAACGAATACTTGAAATAATGAGAAATAAGTAACTTGCCTCATCTTTTCCAGGAAATATTGGTTTCCCATGCAGAAGTTCAGCAAAAATACAACCCACAGACCACATATCAACAGCAGGACCATATTTTGTTGCCCCAAGAAGCAATTCTGGAGGTCTGCTTGAAAATGAACAATCAACGGTTAATCTTTTTAATTTCGTCAAATGTAGAAATTGACCAACTGGATACTAGGGGAAAATGAATAAGTTAAAGCCAACAAAACCCAAATAATCCCTTCAAGACGTGTAAGAGCTCACCTGTACCATAATGTAATGACACGGTTAGTAAGGTTTCCAGTGTGATCGTTTGAAAAGGATCGTGCAAGCCCAAAATCTGCAAGCTTCAAGTTACCCTCATTGTCTATAAGAAGATTTGAGCCTGCATTTACAAATCACATCAGCTACCCTAGGGGCTCATGACACTGAAACCATCCAGTACCAGATTGGTTTGCTTTCTTCACAACCTTTGATATCACGATGGAGTACTTGATTTACATGACAATAATGTAGCCCTGTCAAAAGCTGCCTCATATAGCACTAACATGAAAGCAGGAAAAGGGTATGGAGTTAGAGGATTGACAAATGATCATAACCAATCATCAATGAGCTAAGTAAGTATCTCCATTCTTTCTTCGTTACCTTTATTTGAGGAACCGAAAATCTCATCCCAGGACGATCAGCAAGACCTGTCAAATCATGGTCCATGTACTCGAATACCATATAAATACCGCCCTTGTACTTGTTTCCGTCTATATCCATCACAACACAGTGTAAGAAAACTAACTAGAGAACCACCTCTGTAGAAATGCACTCAGCATGTTTACATGCACACACGTTATCTTAGAAGAGAATATGGTGCTGAACATATAAAAATACTAGTACATGCAAGTAAGCACTTGCCTGGTTTCCCCTGCTCATCCTTCTCAGGACCTGAAAATAATCCAAAGCTTTAAGAACCTATAGGATATTGACTGAGATTAATGAATGAATGAAGAAAATAAAACCATGTTGGCCTTTGTGACCAAATATGTGTTTGTGTGAGTGTACATGCATATATAGATAAACTATATGCTACACAGCTTTACCTGGAGATGTCACAATCTCTTTCAATTTAATTACATTGTCGTGATGCAGCTTCTTTAGAATTTTGATTTCACGTATCGCTGTTATAGGAAACTACAACAAAATAAGGCATCTTATTACTTAATCGTTGAAATTATTCATATAGGGTAAGCAAGCACAAGCCACTTTCTTACACACTGAATTGCAATTGATATTGTAATTAAAAAAGAAAGCAATACACTATGACAAATATAATCAACTCTCTACAATTATGTTTCTAAAGCATAAACAAAGAAAGGATGATGCATCAAACAAGTCAAAAAGTAGAGAACATAGAATATACCCCCTCTCTTTCGTTGTCCATTCTTATTTTCTTCAGGGCAACTATTTCACCAGTTTTGATCTCTTTGGCCATGTAAACTTGGCTGCAAGAGAAAAATCAAAGCCAAAAAGCATAATTAAGCCCCACATCCAATGTGGGCATTAGAGCATTGAGAGGAACTTTCCCTAGTATGAGAGGACCGGGAAGGACGCACCTCTTACTATCATTGAAGACTAAAATTTCAAACTAAAAGAAAATTCAAATACAATTCAGAAAGTTACAAAATTCATCACTAATTTTTTCAGAAGAGACCGCAATTCATATAGGTCAACAAACATGCTTTTCAATGAGAGAAAAGGGAAAGGCTTCAGTAAGATATGCCAAGACGTTATCCTATTGTGGATCATTTTGATACATTCTCAAGTCTCGTAAACAGTCAGAAAGAAGACCAAGCAGACGATAAGTAAAATTATTTATGATGCTGCAGCAAAATGTAGAATTGTCAAAAGCTGGTACAATTAGAAAACTTGCAGAAACGAATATTTGCAATAACCAATCAAGATCAACAAACTCCAGAAGAAAGAAACATCGAGTAAACTTTGTTTCCACATAATTTCATGGCAAATGCCGACATGATGCAGGCATACAAGGACAACGAGACATCTTCCCAAATTCAACACAACCAACAATCGCATTCAAACTAATTTGAAGAAAAATAATTGAAAAAGAATACAAGCACGATGAGCATACCCATAAGTACCCTCACCAATCTGCTCCAATTTCTCGAAACAATCCACGCTTCTAGATCCCCAAGACGGCGATTCGTTCAAGTTAAGCTGCCCAGTAACTGCTAAAGCCATGGCTTGGAAACCCTAACCACCAAGCTCTTATCTTTTTAGACTATCAACAATCACCCAAGCTATAAACTTCCTAGAATTTCAAAACCAATCCCCAATATCCAAAGATACTCTCCCAATTACACTTCCAATATGTCGTTAGTCTCCAGGATTTGATTCCCAGGAGAGATTGAGCATCAAGTGCATTTGCAGGGAGGGCGTGAAGTAGGGTTTTTGAGTTCTTTGCAGTGAAAGAGACTACTGATTATTTGACAAGTAATGCCGTTTTACGGCCAAAACCCCCGTCGTTTAGCGGTAGACTCTTTATCCATTAATTTTAAAACGAAATGAGATTAAAAAATTACTAATTATAATCTAATTCTTATATCTAAATTATAAATGTTTTAGGTTATTCTCCAATATTTATTACTTATTATCTTGTCTTCATAGTTCATTTACTTTAAAAATAATGATATTATTGTTTTTAATTATTAAAAATATATTACGTAGTATTAAAAATATTAGAAAATTTATTAAATTAATTAACAAAATTTATGTAATTATTATTATCCGTCTAATAAAAATTATATAATTATTTTAGTTTGTTCTCAATAAAAATAGAAATTATTTTGACAAATATTTAATAGAATATTTTTTAGAAATTCTTATATTACAAAGTATTTTTGAGTAATCAATTTTTTTAAAATATTATTAAAAATATGTACCTTTTATTTCAATTCAAATTAAGGAAAAATGAATTATAAATTAATGAAGAATATAATTAATATTTTTAAATAAACCAATTTTTCATTAAATAAAATCAAGGTACAAGTATAAATTTGTTAATACACTGTATATTTTGAAACACATAATTCTTGTTAATTTTAACCCAAATTAATCAAAATTTAAATTACGTTTAAGTTTGAGAGAGCGAGTTTCGTCCAACTAAAACATTATCAATTAGTTTAGACTTGTATTTATTTATTTTGGATTCAAGTTCGGACCTTAAGAAACCCGAACCCGAATCCGAATCCGACCTGACATATTGTCAACCCTAATATTAAGTTTCTATATACATACTCAGGAAGTTTCAGTGCTGGACCTCAACATTCATCCCTCTGCGACTCAATGTTGAAATGCCTATTAAAACCATCTTCTAATGAGTGACTAGAGACTTGTCTAGGATGACAATGGATCAAACCGGACATGAACCTACCCTTTTGTTATCTTGGCAAGAACAGTCTAAGTTTAAAAGGATGTCCTCTTGGAAACTGGCCAAACCGGCTTTGAGCCGGTAGGTCAACGGGCAAAATATGAATTGATCGAGCCAGTTTTGCAACCATAAACTTGCCAGGATGAGTGCCTAACACACAAATGCAAACCTGTGGAGAAGCTTCTGACGAAAAATTAGCTTTTGAATGTGGAACACGGTGCCCTTCGATGCAGATCAACTCTCGACTCAATCAATGACATATACCAATCACATAAGAATTTCATACCATCTGATTGAAACCCTCAAACATTTATACCAACCAAACCACTATCAGTTGTGTAAGGAAGGAGTGCAAGCCTGAATTGGGAATGGTTCTTAAAATAGACACTTCAAGGTTTCAAACACACACTGTTACCTTCATAATTCAAGACAAAGAAGCTGAGGGATATCTTACCTTGAAGCAGTAAACTCCCAGGATCAAAAACATTTAAGCTGTTAGTACATTTCAAGGATCCCCAACCCAAGATGGAACATTTCAAGGATCCCCAACCCAAGATGGGCTCCAAAACCAGGAGGAGCAACTGCAACTCCACATTCCTACATGCACGTCCTCATAAGCCGAGGATCAATACAATTGTTTCTTTTATTTTTCCAGCAAAATGCCTAGAAAGAAATCATAGTTATGAAGGCTATAGTAGCAAAAGCGGTCGGAATTTTTGTTATAATAGAAAAGGTGAAAAGAATAACTGAAAGAAAGGAACTCAAATCTTATCCATCAAAGTTTTTCATTACTCAATGACTAGAATCAAGTGAGGATATATAGCTCGAAGGCATAGAATGAAAAGTCGTTTATCAGCCTTGAGATTTCCTGGCCCTTGCCTTCCACACACAATCTCAATACAACAGTTTGTGGGAAGGAGTACTGTCTGAACTGCAGTAAGCCCAATCTCTTCAAAACAAAAGCAAATATGCTCATCTAATCTTTCTTCATAGTTGGAGATACAGAAGGGATTACTATCACTAAAGTTGTGTATTCCAATATTCCAATAGCCAAGTATATCCACAGAGCTTCCTAGCAGACTACTTCTCAAGTTTCCTAGGGTTAGTCAAGAATTGTCAAATCAAATTCAAGCTCCTGAACAGCTAACATCAAGAAATAGGATCAATTCATTGCATCAAAATCAGTACTTTTAACTTTCTGATAGATAAATCCCAATAGTCAACCACATAAAAGAACACAAATTGATTCAATCCAACCAAAGTTAAAACACCCAAGTCTTAAATTAGGTCACAACAAAGTACAAACAAAGTGATTTCCATTGAAGCAAGCCTCTTCTTCCAAAAAGAAAACAACTTTGACTAAACCCTGATTCTACTAGCTACTTGTCTTTAGTAGAAACCCCATATTTCTCCTGCATCTTAGCAATCTCCTCCTCCTTCTTCTTCTGATCAAACTTCTTGCTCATCTTCGCTTGCTGATAATACAACACAATCAGATACCTGTTGGCGACGTTGAAGCCGGAGAGATGATCCACCGCCGTTTTTGCGTCGTAGATGTCCTCATACACGACGAATGCGGTGCCCCTGGTGTCCTTGTTCGTCCCAATTCGGATTTGCCGAATCGCCCCGTATTTCCCAAAGATATCGTACATCTCCTCACTCGTAATGTTGAACGGCAAGTTTCGGACGTACAACACGCGGTTAACTTCCGGCGGGAGCCGGGTGTTTGCTTTCCTTAGACTGATTGTTGCCATGGAAAAGGGGGTGTTTGGCCTCCGAGAAAGTGAACGAAAGGCAGCGACTTTGTGAATCTCTAATGTGACAGATGTTTATGTGAGCTTTTGTCCAAGATAAGGGCAATATGGTCTTTCTTCCCTTAAACATATTACTGCTTTTCCTCATAAATTCAGAGAAAAGTTTGGAATGTTCGATGCTTGAACAGTGTTATCATTTTGCCCTCTCTCTAGACGCCATTGCTGCTGTGTCATTTGCTATTGTTTTTTTTTTTTTTGTTACAGCAGAAGGAGAAACTACAGGTTAACGACTAAACAAAATCTCATGCACATCAGCGCGCAGGTGGTGACTAAGGCCAGAAGGGGGAGTAAGCCATATGCACTCTACAGGTGCACCAGTCGAACCCAAATGAGCTAAAAAATCCGCACATTGATTACTCTCGCGAAAAACATGGATGAGTGTGTATTGAGAAAATCTGGCCAGAAGGGATCTGAGATCCGAAATGAGGTGGCTAGAGGATGGAAGGCCAAAGCATCGGAAGGAAGAGAGAGACATTGCAGCGCTTCCATGGAATCGGACTCAATCAGAAGGCCGACCCAAGAATAGGCTCGAGCAAAAGCAAGTCCGTAGGTGAGGGCCCGAAGTTCCGCAGCCAATACAGTAGTGATCCCTATTCCACATGAGAAGTCCGCAATCCACACGCCATTACTATCCCGAAGCAATCCACCTATCCCTGCTTGACCCTGATGACCTCGAACACTCCCATCAACATTAAATTTGAGCCATCCAGCTGAGGGAGGAGCCCATGCTATCAGTCGGGAAGGTAGGGGGGGAGACTGCGCTATTTGGTCACTATAGAATGCGGTGATGAAGTCGCAAAATAAAAAGCGTACCTGCTTGAGCTGATCAGGCAGGTTAGTGGGTTCGCCCTCAATGACTAATTTGTTTCTGGTTCGCCAGATTACCCAGCAAGTGGAAATAAAATGGCCCAGGCGATGGATGGACCCAGCAGATGGTTCACAATTGGTCTTGAGCCATGCAAAAGGGAGTTGCTCGCAGTAAAACAAATCCGGTTGTGGAGGCAAGACGAGTTCCCAAAGTTGTCTGGCATGAGGGCAATCTCTGAGTGTGCTTTGAACTAAACACTCGGCATGAACAGCACTAGAGATGTAAATGATCCTACCAACGATGTATATGAACTCTAATTCAGTTGCTGTTTACCTTATCAAAAATGATCCTACCATATACATGAATTCTGATTCCATTGCAGTTTATCTTGTCAAAATGTGTCTTTTAGGTTCTTGGACTTCGGTATCAACTGCTGTTATGTATACTCAGGAACAGAGTCTCAGTTCTTGGAGCAAAATTTCATAAATTTGTCTCTATATCATAAACAAATTAATCCATAAACAACTTTAGAAACTTGTGTTTCTTTAGGTAAATGACAAAATGGAGTTAGGCTGGATCTTCCTTTCCATTATTTTGGCTAAAGTCTCAAATCAATCAGAAAAAAGGTTGCAATGGCTAAGTCTAACATTCACTTGCTATACTCTAATGAAATCATAGTAATTGTTGAGAGGGAGCAAGGCACGAAGAAAACTGAAGACTTTTAAATTATGATTCAAAATATGTACAACAGAGCTATAACTCAGGGTTAAGGGTTATTGTTTTCAAGTTACAGAGAGCAACACAAAGGAAAGCTATTAACTTCATCAACAACCACATTGGTTTGAAAGCTCCCAAGAGAAAGCTCATTTCAAGGACGACCTCCAATTTGACCCAAATGCCTTCACTTCTGTCCTTGCAAAGGAAAGTTTGGATGAACCTGCTTCCTCTGTGATTACCAATCAATCAAAAGGAAATAAATTTCAACTTTTGGGAACGAGAAGTTTCAAGTCACAACTTGCTTGCATAGTAGCAAAGTTGTAGGTATAATAAACAAGAAACATGTGCCTTACCCATCGGCCTCAGTTCATCATCCCTCATCTTCTTCAGTCTCAGACTCGTCTGTTTCTGCCTCCAGCTTGATTGAAATCATGTTAACCTCAGTCTCATCCGGGAGAGGAGGTGCACCTACAATGGAAGCAGAAAAAGATAAGTAAATACAGGCACAATTTATCACTTTCTTGTAACTTCATTCAGAAGACAATAAGTTCTACATAATAGCATATAATGTAGGTCAGGGTTTTAAAGAATAAAGAAAACAAGCAACTGTGCAATTTTCATTTAGTTACAACAAGAGATATAGAAGGGTGAGAACATCCAATTACTGACTGACTTCTCCAAACTTATGAAAAGCAACAAGTCTAAAATACTAAGCCAAAAGGTCATACGATTCTATCATTACTTGTTTACTCTACAAATTTAATAATTAGACTCGGATAATGGTTTTAAATTGCGTCCGATGCTCAGGACCATTATTGCCATTTGTAAAAGTTGTGATTGCATTTTCCGCAAATGCAATCACATTGTCTGCAATTGCTACAATTGCCCGCACCAACCACAGTATAATCCACAGACTGCAATTTAAAACCCCGATTGCTACCTGCAACCCCGAGAGTGCTGAATCTCCCGCCTTTCAACTGCAGTTCTACAACTTGCTCCCGAACAATATTTATTTAGTTCCCTTTTCCAGGCCAAAAGATCAAAGAAAACCAGATATCCCTCTAAAGGCTTACTTATCATATTGAGGAATCATCACAATATCGTAGTAGAACAAATTTATCACCTTACAATCACCTGGAAACCCTCCAATTCAATGAAACCCCCAATAAGAATCAATGTTTCCAATCATTTAAGTTGCAATACCTCACCAACTTCACTCTTTCAAGACTACCAACTAAAAAAGATGACCAAATCAAACCCATAATTAGAATTCCCCTAAAAACAACCCATAAAACGATAAAAGATCAGATCTTTCAGCTCGAATCGTAATATTACAACAACCCAAAAAAAAAATAAAAGAAAGAAAGGAACTGCCAAAACCTTTAATGAAATAATCAGAAGAAGGCCAGCCACGGACGGTGGTGGTGGAGAGAGACTCCTCAGGGGACATAGGGTTAGCGAGTTTCTCAATCAGCTGAGCAATCCCAAGAGACCTAGATGCTGATCTTGGTGGCGGGACCCAGTACGAGTGCCCCGGTAGAAACGGAAGCCAACCGGGAGCTGACCGGCGAACGATGATCCGGTGTATCACGTCCTCCAGCTTACTGAGCAAAGGGTCAGTGGAGTCCTCTCCGGCGAGGTCGGGGTTTGGAGCGACGGAGGAAAGTGATCGAAAAGTAACGGAGCGAGCGGAGGATCTTACACTGGTGGTGGTGACGACGGTCGTGGTTAGGAAGGTTTTAGAGAGAGACAGGGATAAAGAGCGAGCCATAGGCTAAATCTAGAGAGCGAGAGATGAGACAGAGAGAGCCGGAGATGTCTTTTTATTTATTTATAGGATTTATAGTATCATTGCAACTTCCTAAGCTTTTGGGCAGATTAGGCTTACCAAGATCTGGGCCTCACAGGACTAGGGTTTGAGCCTCAAATTTTATAGGTCCAACCTGAGTTCGCTCAGTCTAAACTAATAATCTTCCTCAGAATGATCAATACATCTTCATCGAAGAAATCAAACCCTCCATTTCCCGAAGGTACGAGCTCAAACGTGCCACCTCACAGGCAACTTGCAGAGACCTGAAAAGAGACGTAGAAGTTTAGTTGCAGTAGTGGTGGGTAAACCGGTAAGAGGTTTCAATCAGACACAGCACAGACAAAAGATTGGTCTGGTTTGCGGAACGATTCCTTCACAAAAATCGTCCCGACGTAACCTGTATTTCATGATTTTGCAGTCTTTTCTACTGTTTGTAGTCCTTGGAGGTACGCAATTGCTTTAATATGAGCTAGTATTTATATCCTTCACATCCATGGTCAATTTCTTCCCAAGATCAAAACATCTCGATGATGGAAGGTACGTAGTAAAACGGTGGGATATTCATTGAAGATATTACTATAGTTGTGTAAATGGTTAAATTTTGAACATTAGATCTGGAAACATTAACAGATTTTCAATCTCTTCTTAAGAACTCAAAGAAATCTCCCAATGTTAGGTCGTGTTGGTTATCTGCCAATAACCAAACCCAGTGACTGGTATAGCTACATATAGAAATTCATTCTTTTCAAAGCTGGTTATGGTGGTTATCTTCAATTTGTTGTTGTGGGTCTTTTTGGTCCTAGAAGTTTCATAGCTTTCACTGAATCTCAATCCCATGACTGGATTTGTATTCAAAGTGATAACATTGCTCGTTTCAGATATGCAATGTTGTTTGGAGGAACGATTTTATGCACTATGTGATAGAGGGAAACTTGTTCTTTATGGTTTTCATAGATCTAATCTCATGTATTGTTGGTAAGCCAAGAACTTGCAAGATCATCAGAAGCTCATAGATCCTATATGGTGAAGAATGTGGATATCTCATAGGTTTTTCAATATGGAAATGTCAATTTTGGAGGCAAGAGATTTGACAGTGTAACCTTCAGGATCTACAGGTCTAACGAACACTATGAATTGAAATTCAACCCAAATAAGGGAACCAAATTACTTAGAAGGTGATGTATTATTCATCTCCATTGGGAACTCATAGACGATTGATCTGATAGAAGTCGAGAATTGCAGAACCAGCTCCATCTATTTAGCAGATGAATATTGATATATGGATAAGGGGGATGGTCATTTTACTGGTTTGTTTGACATTGCTGAATGAAAGATTGAAGACTTTCAGTAACGATACCTTGCTAAGTAGATGGAGTTGGTTCTGCAGTTCTCGAATGTCTGTCACTTGATCAATTGTTCATGATTTCCCATTGGGGATGAACAACGCACAACCTTTCAAGTAATCTGGTTCCCTTATTAGCGTCCAATTCTAACCTGTAGATTCTAAAGGTTACATTGTCAAATCTCTTGCCTCCATAATCCACATTTCCGTATTAAAAAACCCCTATGAGATGATCCACATTCTTTACCAAATAGTATCTATCAGGTTGGAATGATCCACATTCTTTACATAGTGTGTAAAATCATCCTCAAAATAGCACTACATTTGTAACAGGAGCCATGTCATAATTGCCAATACAAATCCAGTCCTGAGATTGAGGTTGAGTGAATCTCCCACCGTTCTAATATCTTACATAAGTCTCCCACCGTTCTAGTACCACCGTTCTAGTACGTACCTTTCATTATCAATATAATTTAGGATGTTTTGACCTTGGAAATGGGTCAACCATGAATGTGGAGGATATAAAGACCATTTCAGATTCGAGCAAGCGCTTCTCCACACCTTACAAATGGTAGAAAGGATTGCAAAATCATGAAATGCATGTAACTTGTTGACGATTTCTGTGAGGCAATCTTGCTGAAAACCAGATAAGTCTTCTGTATGTGCAGCGTCATTGCTTAACTCTCTATTGGGAACAAAAGCTTTGTTTGATTCAATAATGGGAGTTTCATCACCACTTACCGGTTCACCGTCCACTCTTGCAACTGATAACTTCTTGAGAAGAATAACCGTGAACATGATACGGGTAAGTAATCGATAACTGAAGTAGAAGTTTTTAGGGTTCTTTTGATAAAGAAAGAAAGTAGAATATAAAAGAAGTGAAAAGAAGAGTAAACTGAGCAGAAGACAGAAGAGTGAGAAGTGATTTAGTGATGGTTATAGACAATGATGTAAAAATTAGACCAAATAGGCCGATTCGATTGAGTTATGCTTCTTAGCTCATCATCAACACTTAGTTGAATTTCTTATAAATGCAAAGTTTGGAAAAATATGATAATATACAGTCTTACTCTCATTTAGTAGAAATGTTGTTTCTGATAAATCCACACGTAAATGTGATATAAAGATATTAAAAAAAAGTTAAATAAACATAAAAGATGTAATAAAATAACTAAATATATTAAAAAATATTAGGATAAAGTAATAATAAATAATTAAAATAGAATAATAATAGCTTCAAGGGAAAAACAAGGCTACAGATTTTTATTAGGTGATGTAAGTTTATAAGACAAAGTTATTAAGAAAATAACAAGACAAATATACTTAACACGTTGCAAAATTTTGCTTATATCTGATATGCTGCAAAATTTTGCTCATTATTTCTCGAATTGTACGTGTATCCTTGTAAATGGACCATGTTAATATGCTATGTATCATTCCAATCTTATTGGATGTCATTAAAGGGACAACCAGCAGTGTTCCGTCCTAATAATTAAAGACTTTTATTTAAGTTACTTAGACGAAACGATGAACAACTATATCATTATCATCATCATCATCATCAAACCTAGTCTGAAGTTCCGCAGTAAGGCAAGATCTGGAGAAGGCTTATAGTACGTAATCTTACCCTTATAAAATAAAGAGGCTGTTTTTCGATAGATCCACATACATATGTGACAGGTAAAAAAATGATGCATAATAATAAAAGCAATAATTAAAAAACTGGCACTCATAAAAATTTAGTAACTAGAATCGCCTTACTAGAACATATCTTTTTATTAAAAACTAGAACAAACTCGTGGCTTTAATATCGAGGCGTGTCTCAACTCTAGCAATAATCTATTCATAGCAACGAAAAGACA
>JAOSBK010000003.1:1089003-1120103 GCA_027568895.1 Erythroxylum shatona
ACTGCGCGGACTGGCTAGCTCATTCAGCAGCCTCCTATGGCTTCAGCGTGACCATTCTCCTTTCTACACCCACAGGGTGCCTCCCATTCCTCTTCGAGGATATGGCCGGAATTTGTCTCCCGAGATTTGTGTTGTAATCGTTTTGTTTATTTCCCTTGTAACAAAAAAAAAAAAAAAAAGAAGCCCCGCTTCCTCTATCACGTCACACTTCTTCCACTGCTTCTGTCCCTTCCCATGACTAGTGACTACCCCTCGAAGCGTCATTCGGAGAGATCTTGCCCGATTCGGGTTTCAACGACATAGAAAACCGACTCCTCCAGTGTCGACCAACGGAGGAGTGAGAATGTGGCGGCGATTCCGCTAGGCTGAGCACCAGCGTGGAATGAAAAGACGTCGTTGTCTTCTCCCCATTGTCTTGTGCGTTTAGATAATAAACACGTCATTGTCTTCTCAGCTCAAACACAACAAAGGGCACAAACCCTTCACAAATACGACCTTCGTGAGCATAACAGAGTGAGAGTTAGAGAGACAGGGGGAGAGAGAAGCTGATCTGGTTATGAACTTTGTCATTTACAGCAAAACTTGGAAGAGCAGAAAGTCCTCTCCGGTGAGGAAAAAACCCAACTTAGGCGTTCAAAGATTTCTTTCCATGCAGCGTTACTCGCAACCTCTGCATCTCAATATTAACTACGTCGACGCTTCGTTGCCGTCAAAGATGCTAACTTTGCCTTGAGCCTCCGCTGTCTCGGTCTCGTTGCTTGGCCCTGCATCGATCACCCAGCAGAAGCAGAAGCAAGTCAAGTGTAAGGGTTTTTTTTTTTATAGGGTTTTAGGTATACTAGTTAGCACAAGCCCAATTCACATATTACATTACATATATTTGACCTTGGATAAATAAATAATTAATTAAATTTTAAATCATTTAATTCCGGGATTGAATTTATTTAAAATTAATAAGTTAAATTAAAAAAGTTAAACTCAACTTTAATTTTAATTATAGATATCGAACTTGAATGATAATGTAAATCTAATTCAAAGCATTTTTACATGCATTTAAGTCAATTTAAATAAAAAATTCAATATTTGATTTAAGACTTAAAATTTTTAATATATTTAAAATTCAAATAATAAAAAATTTGTTTGATTTTAATGAGTTTAAACTTGAAATAAACATTCCAAATTTATCCAAACTCAATCTATTATAATAATTTCAATTTAAATATCAAAATTATTACTCTTTTAAAATTATAATGTTTATTTTAATATTCAATATAATATTAGAAATGATAAATTTGATTCAAAATTTTTCCATTAATTATAGATTAAAGCTCAATTTTTAAAATAATATAGTTTTGAATATATTAAAATACATTTTGAAATATGGTCATCGTTTTGAATATATTTAAATAAAATTTTACATAATCGTCACTCTCTCACAATGGTTAGGGATGGCAATATGTTGAGCGGTCGATTTTGCTAATTTTTTTAAAATATATTTTTAAAAATTAAATCTGTAAAATAATATTTTTATTTAATTTCAGGCCTAAATTACTCAGATTTAATAATGCTTAAGACATAATTATTCTATTTAACCCATATTCTACATTAATCGTTACACTTGTCACTTCTTTACACGACTTGTATTATTAATACTACGTCGCTTTCTATATTACGCAGCTCCCCCGTATAACGACGACGTCTCATTTATACATCCTTGACAAACATAAATGCTACACCGTATGGATCATCTTCTTCGCACATCTACGTCCTGCCGTATCAGATCAAAAGCAAAAGACCCGCATTGTGTAACTTGAATGGAGAAGATGGTTGAGAAAACTGATGAAGAAGCACAATAAGGTCAGGTAATAGGAAGATGGCCTTGGTGGTAATAGGATACGAGAGAAGACGCAGGTGGGTCGCCGTATCTGCTGAAGAAGGAAGCGCAGAGAGTTACGGCGAATGAAGAAGATATGAGCTGAGTTGATTAGGGTTTTTCGTGAATTTTAAAAAATTAGTATGCGAAATATAATTTTAAATATGTCAAGTATAAATTACAAAAATAGGAAGAATTTTCAAAAAAGGGGATTCAAGTCGAAATTGATGTTATCCCTCAATCTCATAATATCGATTCAGGCCGAAATTAATCTGCAAACCCTAATAACGACTCAAATTAAACATGCATGTAATCTCATAATTGTAATTTGAGAAACAATTAAGACAATAGTTCACACAACAGTCACACCATGCTCAATGTTTTACATTATGAAACAGAACGCTTGACTAAAAAATGAACCTCCATGCCTGCTTCCGGAACTGACGCTTTGAAGATCATTAGCTAAGCTCCAACATTGTAAGTTAACGAAAATGGACTCACATCATTAGGAGGGTATTGATACTTCTCAAACTGAAAGTCTTCAATCTTTCCGTTAGCCATGTCAAACAAACCAGTAAAATGACCATCCCCATTGTTGGGGAACCAGTATTCATCTGCGTAGTAGATGAAGTTGGGTCTGCAATTCTCGAGTTTCACTGGATCAATCGTCCCTGAGTTCCCATTGAAGATGAACAATGCACGACCTTTCAAGTAATCTGGTTCACTTATTTGGGTCCAATACCTAGTACTGCCTTCAAACTTGTAGATCCTGAAGGTCATAGTGCCAAATCTCTTGCCTCCAGAATCCACATTTCCGTACTGAAAAACTGCCATGAGATGATCCACATTCTTCACCAGATAGTATCTACCAGCTCTGAATGATCCTACAGGTTCTTGGCTCACTAACGATACACTAGGATTAGATCTATCAAAAGCACAACGAAAAAGTTTCCCTCTACCGCATAGTGCGTAAAATTGTTCTTCAATCAACACTACATCTCTGCAACAAGCCACGTCATCACTTTCAATACAAATCCAATCCTGGAATGCTGTAGGTCTAGTGAAAGCTATGAAACCTCTAGGACCAAAAAGGGCCACAGCAAAAAACTGAAAATCATCACCCTGACCAACTTTGAAAAGAATGAACTTTTCTATGTAACTATACCAGTCAATCGGTTTGGTTATTGGCAAGTAACTAACAGGATTTAGCATCGGCAGATTTCTTTGAGTTCTTGATAAGAGATTGAAAATGGAAATGTGTTTGGATTCAATGCTCAAAATCCAACCATTTACACAACCATAGTAATACCTTCCACCAATCTCCCACCGTTCTAATACGTACCTTCGATCATCAAGATGATTCATGATGTTTTGATCTTGGAAATGGATTGACCATGGATGTGGGGGATATAAAGACCATTTCAGATTCAAGCAATAGCTTCTACCCTGCTTACAAACAGTAGAGCAGACTGCAAAATCATGAAATGCTAACTTCTTGAAGATTTCTGTGAAGAGATCTGCCGGCAAACCAAACAAGTCTTCTGTCTGTGCAGTGTCATTGCTTAACTCTCTATTGGGAACAAATGGTTTGTCTGTTTCAATAATGGGGGTTTCACACCCACTTACATGTTCACCGTCCACTCCTGCAACTAATATTCTTCGGCTCTTTTCAAGTCTCTGCGAGTCACTTGTGAGGTGGGAAAAGTCACGTTCGAGCTCATAGCTTCTCGAAACGGATAGTTGGTTGTCTTCCTTGAAGATATACTGAACAATCTGAGAAAAAATATTACTATCCACAAGTGAATCCGAAGAACTCCACCATACTATGCAAGTCAGTAGAATCACAAGTACAACTTGCAGGATGAGATGTGAGTGGAGGTTTAAGCGGACATTGAATTGATTTAGCAACCACACAATGAACAACCAGAAACCGCAGTACAAGTAGATCAGAAGATGTTTTGATCTGGTCAACCAACCAGAGAAGGCAACAGGGAGATACTTGAGGACACTACTTAAGAACCGAAGCAAGTGCTTCACAGTAGGTGATAGGAAGATGGCCGTTTGGGGAGTAAGATGTGTGGGGAGACGAAGGTGATTCGCCATAAGAGATGAGAGTGAACGCGGTATCTCTCTTGAAGAAGGAAGCGCTGAGAGCTACAGCGATTGAAGAAGCAATGTGGAGCCTAGGGTTTTTAAAATCAACTTTCAGGGGTCGAAAAAAACAGAGTTCTCTTCAGTCTTCAGTCAACAGTGGCAACTCCTTTTTAGGTTGCAAATGGAAAAAGCTGGTGAACGGAGAACCAATAAGATGTCATAAAATTAAATAGAGGGTCTAGACTCTAACTTTTCCGGCTCTCATGCTCGATCATTTCAATTCCTTTGAGAAATTCCGTATTCATATTTCAAAATAAAAATATTGAAACAAATTACTAATCTTTAATCGCGGAGGACTTGTCGGAACAAATAATTGTCAGAAAAGTTGTTTCCTTTTTTTTATTCGTGCATAGGGTCTCGAACTCTCGATTGGGCAGGGCATCAGTCCAAAAAGCAGGGGCTAATCACTGCTCCTCATCTTCTTTCCAGTTCCAGGCATTTGAGCCGAGAGAAAATTGCTTCTTCACCGATTGAAGAAAGCAATGTGGAGGTTTGGGTTTTGAAGGTTACTTTCAGGAGGTACCATTTTTCACTGGAGATAACTTCAGGTTCTAGGTTAAGCGAATGGAAAAAAGCCGGTGCTCTGGTAGCAACTAATATTATAAATAATAAAAATATACAATTTTAGAAAAATTACTAACAATTATTGTACTTATTATTTCTAAAAATTCAAGATAATAATGAATTTAGTTGAATTCAATTTTTTATTATAAATTTAAATTAAACTTGATATTATATTATTTTATTAAGTATATAGACAAAACAACATTATTTGAATAAGCATAACTAAGATTCAGGTCAATTTGACTTATCTGAGTTGATCAGACTAATTTTACTATCCAATTAGCTTGAATTATTAATTGATTTATTTTTATATATGCTCAAAATTATTTTTATCATCTAATAGAAATATAGTGAAGAAAAAAATACGTAATGAAATGTATCCAAAAGTTGCATTACATGAGTTATTTGACTTCGTTAATATCATAATGAACTCAAATAAAGAATGCATTTAATGCAACTTCTTAAACATTATATCTCAAAAGTGCAAATCTTGACAAAGATTAAATACAATAATATGGCAACAGGACAAGTAAGAAGCCTTTTTGAAAGCAATGTTATGATCTAATTATAGAAATATTTGCATCCTTAACTCATTTGTTCTTATTATTTCAAAATTTTTAATTGAATTGACCATAGACATAATTTTAAACATATGTCAAATGTAACTTCACAAGAGATTACAAAAACCATAAAGTAGAAGAATTTGTATAATTTAATTTTTTGACAAATTTTATAAATAACTATTTCTAAAAATATCCTCAAGTTTAATTCAATTGTGGTTTAATTTTAAAAACAGTAAATGTAAATAAAAAGTTATAAAAATCATAAAAATAAATATGATAAAATGTAGAGTAGATGACATAAAAAAAATTAAAGTAGATGACATGTTAAACAATAGTTAATCATAAGAATTCCCAAAGATAGTAATTTCTTTTGCATACTCATTATTGAAGTATTATAATGGCAGTTAAATTAACACATGATATTGTCATGTTGAAGTTGTTATTAGACACATAATTTTGTTTTTAATATTTCAAAAAATGTCATTTTCAATCATATGTTATGATAACTAAATATTTATCATTTTAGTGATTATCATATAAAATAATATTTAATCATAGCGAACATCAATTTGTAGGGCCAATTGGTCCGACTTCCAAGGCACCCAGAGAACTTATAGGGCCAACTGGTCGAGGCAAATAGGTTCTCAGCCGAAGTTTCAAAACAAAAACAAAAAGTCTCCTTTCACATTTAGAAGCTGACGTAATTGGTGGCAGACAGACAGACATGCACCGGATTCCTATGTTCCTCAAACTTGGAATTTCTATGATTGGCCATAGTCACTGTGTCCCGACCCCAAGTCCCAAGTCCCACGGTCTTCTAACGTCATGTATGGTCATGTCTCTTTTATATAGAAGCCGAACTAAACAAAAATTTAAAGATAGAATAAAACAAAATTAGAGATGATAAGATATTTAATTTTAATAAACAAAACAGATAAAATTATATTCATTTTGAGGACAAAAATATATTTGATTACAATTGACAGAACATAAAAAACAACGTTAATAACTAAAATATTTCTACAATATAATATGATTGAAAATAAGTAATTCATTAATTATTTTAAAACGAACGAAAACTGTATCCTAATGCCACCATTTGGTTCTACTTCAGTCTTTTATTTCTCGTTTTTATACTTTTTAAATATTTTTTACTTAACGGTTTATTTTTAATTACGTTTTTATAATTAATAATAAAATAATAAACAGATTATTCCAGTAGTTTCTATCAATAAACTCTAAAAATCAAAAGGTGAACTTACCTTTTTCATAACATCTTAGAAATCAAAAGGACTCAGAACCATAAAAGGACTTTAAGTTCATAACCTCGTTAGCATGAGATCTTGGGATCCAACTATTTTATAATAAGCTTTTAAAATCGAAGGTAAACATAACTTTTTATTTGGGAGCTTATTAATAAAAAGGAATGGAACGTGATATTATTTCATTATTTAGGAGAAGAGTTTGTAATGGAATAAAATGAAATGTGATAAAAGAGTTATCTATTATCACAATTTCAATTTAAATATCAAAATTCTTACTCTTTTTAAATTATAATGTTTATTTTAATATTCAATATAATATTAGAAATGATAAATTTGATTTAAAAAATTTTCCATTAATTATAGACTAAAGCTCAATCTTTTTTAAATAATCTAGTTTTGAATATGTTAAAATAAAATTTGAACTAAGATATTTGTTTTGAATATATTTAAATAAAAATTTGCATAATCTCGTTACTCTCTTCCACTCTCCCAATGGTTAAGGATGGCAATACGTTGACCTATTGGTCAATGTTGCTAATTTTTTAAAATTAAATATATAAAATATCATTTTTAAATTAATTTCAAGTCTAAATTACTCAATCCTTGTCCACCTAATTATTCTAAGCAAAAAGTTATTGCTTCATTTTAAAAAATTGAGCAGTCAATCTATTTAAAATACTTAAATTTAAGTCGGTCCATTTTCATATATTAATCGTTACACTCGTCGCGTCTTTGCACGACTTGTATTATTAATACTAGACAATACTCCGTCGTTCTCTATACTACGCAGCTCCCCCGTATAACGACGACGTTGCTAAATGCTACACCGTATAGATCATCTTCCACGTTCATCTACGTCCAGCCGTATCTGATCAGAAGCAAACGACCCCGTTGTGTATCTTGAATGGAGAAGATGGTTGAGAAAAGTGACGAAGAAGCACAATAGGGTCAGGCAATTGGAAGATGGGTTTTTTTATTATTTCTCAAAAAGTACTAATAATAATAAATTTGGTGTACACAGATTTCTTAATTTTAATTCCGCTTAAACTAGATTTGATATTATCTTAATAAGTATAGTTAATATGATATTATTTTACTCGAATCAATTTAATTAATTTAATTTGTTCTAATCTGTCGCACTAATTTTGCTACTCTTAAATATTTAATTTGTCCATACGTAAATATTGAGTAACCTAGCCTTCTTAAGATTCTTAGATCGATCATATGTCGGGATCGAATGATACTATCAATTAATTTGAATTATCAATAAACTTATTTTTTGTACACACGAAAATTATTTTTTAAGTACACCTAAAATAATAATAATAATAATAATAATAATAATAATAATAATAGTTATAAAAAATCTTTGATTATTAAAAAGTTGCATGCATGAACACTAACATAAATGTTTGTTGTTGATGTTGATGCCCATTCCTTAATGATTAGTCACTTACTTAGCATTAATTTTGTAATTATTTGACTTCATTAATATCATGATAAACTCATCATTAACTCAGAAATAGAATGCATTTCAATGCAACTTCCAAAATATTATATCTCAAATAATATTTTGAGATATGGAAAGAAGACAGCAAGATTTCTTACTTGCTCTCGTGTCAGACACATTGGAGCTTCCTAGAACGGCAGCATGACCGCTCATCATCCGTTTAGCCACCTACAGGAAGCACATATCAGCCCGGCGTGGCTGCGAAGTAAATGACAAGAACCGAATTGGTCCGGTTGCCACCACCAATTACATATTCACTAAGATATGGCAAAGCCTGCAAAATGTGCTTGTCTCCTCCACAGGTGGTTTGAGACTAAAGATTTAGTAGCATTCGCACATGACATAATCTTAAACATGACTGAAAAATGAACCTCATGACTGCTTCCGGAACTGACGCTTTGAAGATCGCCATTAGCTAAGCTCCAACATTGTCAGTTAACGAAAATGGACTCACATCATTAGGAGGGTATTGATCCATCTCAAACTCAAAGTCTTCAATCTCTCCGTTAGCTATGTCAAACACACCAATAAAATGACCATCCCTATTGTTCGAGAACCAGTAGTCATCTACGAAGTAGATGGAGTTGGTTCTGCAATTCTGCACTTCCGCTGGATCAATTGTCCAAGAGTTCCCATTGGAGATAAACAATGCACGACCTTCCAAATAAATTGGTTCCCTTATACGGGTCCAATACCTACTACTGCCGTCAGACCTGTAGATACTGAAGGTCTTAGTGCCAAATCTCTTGACTCCAGAATCCCAATTTCGGTCTTGAAAAATCGCTATGAGATGATCCACGTTATTCACCAGATAGTATTTATCAGCTCTGAATGATCCTGCAGGTTGTTGGCTCACTAACGATACATAGGGATTAGATCTATCAAAAGCACAAAGAAAAAGTTTCCCTCTACCGCATAGCGCGTAAAATCTCCCTCGAAAGAGCACTACATCACTGCAACAAACAATGTCATCACTCTCAATACAAATCCAATCCTGGAATTGAGGTCTAGTGAAAGTAATGAAACCTCTATTAGGGAAAAGAGCCACAACAAGAAACTGAAGATTATCACCATGACAAGCTTTGAAAAGAATGAACTTCTGTATATAACTATACCAGTCACTGGGTTTGGTTATTTGCAGGTAACCAACACGACTTAGCTTCGGGAGATTTGTTTGAGTTCTTAAGAAGAGATTGAAAATGGAAATGTGTTCGGATCCGATGCTCAAAATCCAACCATTTACACAACCATAGTAATATCTTCCATCAATCTCCAACTTTTCTAATACGTACCTTCCATCATCAAGATGATTCAGGATGTTTTCATCTTGGAAATGGATTGACCATGGATGTGGAGGGTATAAAGACCATATCAGATTCAAGCAAGCTAATCTCCATGGAGTAGAAACTGTAGCAAAGACTGCAAAATCATGAAATGCTTGTAACTTCTTGACGATTTCTGTGAGGAGATCTTCATGCAAACCAGACCAGTCTTGTGTCTCAGTGTCATTGCTTAACTCTCTATTGGTAACTTTTTCTGAATCAATAATGGGGGTTTCATACCCACTTACCGGTTCCACTTCTGCAACTAATATTCTTCGTCTCTTCAAGTCACTTGTGAGGTGGGAACTGTCACGTTTGAGTTCATAGCTTCCCCAAACGGATCGTTCGTCGTCTGCTCCGTTGAACGTAGACCGAAGAAACTCAGAATAACTATTACAACTCTCTATAAATGGATCCGAAGAATTCAACCGTACTACGCAAGTCAGTAGACCCGTATATGCAACTCCCAGGACGAGAAATAAGTGGAGGTCATTTAAGCCCCAATTGAATTGATTTGAAAACCACAGGGTGATCAAGCAGAGACTGTAATTATAGAAGATCTGACGATGTTTTGGTCTGGCCAACCAACGCATGAAGATGATTTGGAGATAGAAATACCCGTTAAAAATAGTGAAGAACAGAAGCAAAAGCTCCTCAATAAAGGTTAATTTGAGACCATAGAGATTTAGACGACCCGAAATTGGTAGGTAGATGGCCGTTTCGGTAATAAGATGTTTGGGGAGACGAAGGTGATTCGCCAATGAGAGTAAACGCGGGTAGGTCGCCATATCCCTTGAAGAAGGCAGCGCAAAGAGTTACGGCGAACGAAGAAGCAATGAGCTGATGCGGATTTCTCAAAGTCAACTTTCAGAGAACGTCAAGGTCTAGGTTATGCAAATGTAAAACGCAGGTGCTGATAGCCACTAATATTATAAACATCGAAAATATATAACTTTTTAAAAAATGAGTAGATATTACTCCCTCCTGTATAAAATAAGTGTCGTTTTAAAGATATGCACATTTATTAATAAAGTTAATGAAATGTTTGATATACACTTATTAATTGCATGCTAAATTGCCTTGAAAATGTAATCTGTATAATTAGGATGTGAGAGAAATTAAATGGTAAGTTTGGAAATAAAATTATAAACATACATGAAAAATTGTGAATGACACTTATTTTGAATAATTAAAATTCCTCTAAAACGACACTTATTTTAGATAGGAGGGAGTAATAATTATTAATATCATACATATTTGATAATTTAGCCTTTTTCAAAGATATAATTTTTTACTTAATAGTGATATAATAATACAATAATTTTTCTTAAAATTTCAAAATCAAATGTTAGGTTATCATTTATTTTAAATTTATTAAATTATCAATTAATTTATTTTTATTTATTATCTCTAAAAATTATAAATAATAATAAATTTAGTCGAATCTAATTTTTAATTTAAATTTTGTTTTAACTTGATTTGGTATTATTTTAGTAAGTATAAACAAAAAGATATTATTCTAAGAAGTATAACTAAAATGATACTTCCTCCTATCTAAAATAAAAGTCGTTTTAGAAGGATTTTAATTATTCAAAATAAGTGTGTTCACGATTTTTCATACATATTTATAATTTTATTTTAATAAAATTACTCTTTAGTTTCTCTCACATCCTAATTGTACAAATCACATTTTCAAGGCAATTTAATATGCAATTAATAAGGGTATATTAAACATTTCACTAACTTTCTTAATAAGTGTGCATATCTCTAAAACGACTTTTATTTTGAATAGGAGGGAGTATTATTTTATTTCTACCGATTCGTTTCATTTAATATCCATTCCTATAACTAAAATGTTTAGATAGTTTTGTAGTTGATGTTGATGTCGATTCCTTAAATGATTAGTCACTTAGCATTAAGTTTGTAACATTATATGGGTTGTTTGACGTCATTAATATCATAATGAACTTATCATTAACTCAGATACATAATGCATTTTAATGCAACTTCCAAAATATTATACCTCAAAAATGTAAAATCTTAACAAAGATTGCATAAAATAATATGGAAACAAACAACAACATTTATTACTTGTTCTCGTTATTTTTCAATAGAATTGATACATGGCATAAATAAAGCTCACAAGAGGTTATAAAAATCGTAAAATACAATAATTAATTTTGAAAATATCATTACGATGAATTCAGTTGTGATATAATTTCAAACACGTTAAATGTAAATTAAAAAGTTATAATAAAATGATAAAAAATATGATAAATTTTTTTAAAATTTTGAACTAAATATATGAAATGATAAAATACGAATTCATTGTCACGAGTTGTTCATATTATGTTTTTTAATTTTGTTCAAATTAGTTCATAACCAAATTTCATAATTTTGAAAAAATATTTCTTTCACAATTTATGAGCTGATTTGAGTAGTGACAGGCATACGAGTCTGGATCCTCTGTCCACTTCTACTTTATTTAACTCTGTCAAAGCTAAAAAACATTGTCATTTTATTTACAAAAATTCACAATTCTATTAGTCTTCTAATTTTGATTGCTTATGAGCCAAGCTGTCCGTAAGATATCCAATTTTCACAACCGTTGATCTTATGTTTTATTTAAAGAATTATTTTCTTTTGCTTCCAACACAACTTAATACAATAATAATAATAAAATTAATTAAAATTTAAATTTAAATTAATATTTTTATAATGCATAAATTAATTAATCAAATTTAATAAAGTAATAAATTAATATATTTTTTATTTTAAATTTTTATTTTAAAATTAAAATTAAAATGATAAAAAATAAAATCAAAATATATGTCATGACCTGTGAAACAAATAAAATCAAATTTTTTTATCTTAAAAATTTTATTTTAAAAAACTAAAATTAATCTGCAAAGCCTAATATTGAGTCTAGCCGAAATTAATCTGCAAAGCCTAATAACGACTCAAATTAAACATGCATGTAATCTCATAATTGCTTTAATTGTAATTTGAGAAACAATTAAGATAATAGTTTGTTGGACAATTTTGTTCTTCCTCGTTATGTTCGACAATTATTAATTTTATTTTATGACTTTTCAATAACATGTCGATTAAGTTACGCAATTTGATTCAGATAAGGTAATAAAGTGACCCAATAAATTATCTAAATTAATGGATTGTAGTCTAGGAAAAAAATGAATCTCGATTAGTGTGGACCGAATCTATATCAGATTTGTGATGGAAAAACTCGATACAAAAGCTATATATAAAAATTAAGGACTCCTGCAGTTGCTCGTATTATTTGTAAGCATACGAATTTGCTAATCCGTTAAAAGCGTTTACGTATTGAAAAAACTTTAGAAATACGTCAATTATGCGTCGGTGAACATTTTTCATAAAGGTCTCAAGAAATTGGAGTTTATTTTGGCTACAAAAACCACTTCGAAAGTCAAGATAAAACTGAAATTAGGTATTCTACATTTCTTTTATTTTTAAACCTTTCACGGTATAGTAAACGATAAAGTTTATACAACAGTCACACGATGCTCTGCACGATCAATGTTTTACATTGTGAAACAGAACTCTGTGATACGTTTGACTACAAAATGAACCTCATGACTGCTTCCGAAACTGACACTTTGAAGATCTCCATTAGCTAAGCTCCATCATTGTAGGTTAACGAAAATGGACTCAAATCATTAGGAGGGTATTGATCCTTCTCAAACTGAAAGTCTTCAATCTTTCCTTTAGCTATGTCAAACAAACCAGTAAAATGACCATCCCTATTGTTCGAGAACCAGTAGTCATCTGCGAAGTAGACGGAGTTGGTTCTACGAAGTAGATGGAGTTGGTTCTGCAACTCTCCATTTCCGCTAGATCAATTGTCCATGAGTTCCCATTAAAGATAAACAATGCACGACCTTCCGAATAAATTGGTTCCCTTATATGAGATGATCCACATTCTTCACCAGATAGTATCTATCAGCTCTGGATGATCCTGCAAGTTCTTGGCTCACTAACGATTCACTGGGTTTAGATCTATCAAAAGCACAATTAACCACTTTCCCTTTACCGCATAGCGCGTAAAATCATCCACGAAACAACACTACATCTTTAAAAGGAGCCATGTCACTTTGAATATATATCTAGTCCGGAAATGAAGGTCTAGTGAAAGCTATGAATTCTCTAAGACCAAAAAGAGTCACAACAAAAAACTGAAGATAACCACCTTAACAAGCTTTGAAAAGAATGAACTTTTGTATGTAACTATACCAGTCAGTTATTGGCAAGTAATTAACAGGACTCAGCATCGGCATATTTCTTTGAGTTGTTGAGAAGAGATTGAAAATGGAAATGTGTTTGGATCCAATGCTCAAAATCCAACCATTTACACAACCATAGTAATATCTTCCACCAATCTCCCACCGTTCTAATACGTACCTTCCATCA
Source organism: Erythroxylum shatona (assembly GCA_027568895.1). Taxonomy (NCBI): domain Eukaryota; kingdom Viridiplantae; phylum Streptophyta; class Magnoliopsida; order Malpighiales; family Erythroxylaceae; genus Erythroxylum; species Erythroxylum shatona. The sequence continues at coordinate 1,102,701 of JAOSBK010000003.1, forward strand.
TCAAGATGATTCATGATTTCTTGGCATTGGAAATGGATTGACCATGAATGTGGAGGATAAAAAGACCATTTCAGATTCAACCAACGACTTCTCCACAGCTTACAAACGGTAGAGCAGAATGCAAAATCATGAAATGCAGGTAACTTCTTGAAGATTTCTGTGAGGAGATCTTTCGGCAAACCAAACAAGTCTTCTATCTGTGCAGTGTTATTGCTTAACTCTATTGGGAACAAAGGGTTTGTCTGATTCAATAATGGGGGTTTCATACCCACTTACCGGTTCATTGTCCACTTCGGCAACTAATATGCTTCGTCTCTCTTGAAGTCTCTGCAAGTCACTTGTGAGGTGGGAACAGTCACGTTTGAGCTTATAGCTTCGCGAAACGGATAGTTGATTGTCTTCGTTGTAGTTATACTGAGCAAGAATTTTACTCCCCACAGGTGAACCCCAAGAACCCCACCGTACTATGCACGTCGCCAGACCCACAACTACAACTTCTTGGTCGAGATGTGAGCAGAGGTCATTGAAGCTGTCATTGAATTGGTATGTCAACCGCACGTTGAACAAGCAGGGAGTGAAGTAAAAGTGGATCAGATAATGTTTTGATTTGGTTAACCAACAAGAGAAGAGAACAGGGAGAGAGTTGAGAAAACTATGTCTTAACAGAAGCCAAAACTTCACATTAATGGGTAATTTGAGAGAAAGGATACGAAGACGCATAATAACATCGAGTAATAGGAAGATGGCCCCATCGGGAATAAGACACGTGAGGAGACGAAGTTGTATCGGCATATCTCTTAATGAAGAAAGTGCAGAGAGGAGGCGAATGGATCAGAAGCAAGGTGGATTAGGATTTCAGAAAGTCTGACTTTCAAGGGACCCAACGACAGAAGAGAACTTCTAGGACAACCAAACAGTTTGGTGTGAGTGGTTCAGCACTCTCATCCCTTAACTAGAGGTCTCGGGTTCGAGTCCTGGGAATGAATAAATCTGTTTGGCCAGCACTTTACCCCTTACAGGCTGACCTGGTGCGAGCGGGGATTAGTCTGAGAGTGGATGGCTTAAAGGCACCTTCCCATAATTGGGATCCTCTTAGAACACCTCGTGAGCTAACAAAAAAAAACTTATAGGACCAAATGGTCGAGGCAGATAGGTTTTCAGCCGAAGTTTCAAAACAAAAAACAAAAAGTCTCCTTTCACATTTAGAAGCTAAATTAATACAGGGGTTGGATTCCTATATTCCTGAAACTTGGAATTTCTATGATTGTCCACAGTCACTGTGTCCCAGCCCCCAGCCCCCAGCCCCAAGTCCCAAGTCCCACGGTCTTTATCTAGGGAACAGAGTGCTTTATCTAGTACCTGTACGGAATCTACAGTTCTGTCGGAGGACAACATTAACCTAATGCCACCTTTTGTTTCCTCCTCTCTTTTATTTCTCGTTTTCATACTTTCTTACAAAATTTTACTACCTCCTATTTAAAATAAAAGTCGTTTTAAAAGAATGCACATTTATTAAAAAAGCAAATGAAATATTTAATATACCCTTATTAATGATGCTATTCATATAAAAAAATTATATTTTAAACTGCTTTGAAAATGTAATCTGTATAATCAAGATGTGAGAGAAATTAAAGAATAATTTTGGAAGTAAAATTATAAACATGCATGAAAAGTCACGAACGACTCTTATTTTAAATAATTAAAATCCCTCTAAAACAACATTCATTTTGGATAGAAGGGAGTATTCAACTGTTCATTTTTAATTATGCTTTTAATATTAACAATAAAATAATAAACAGATTATTCAAGTAGTTTATATCAATTAACTATAAAAATCAAAAGGTGGACTTACCTTTTCCATGACATCTTAGAAATCAAAAGGACTCGGAACCATAAAAGGACTTTAAGTTCATAACCTTAATAGCATGAGATCGTGGGATCCAACTAGTTTATAATAAGCTTTTAAAATTAAAGGTAAACTTAACTTTTTTATTTAGGAGTTTATTAATAAAATTGAATGAAATGTGATATTATTCTATCATTTAAGAGGAAAGTTTATAATGAAATATAATAAAATGAGATAGAAGAGAAAGGTTTTATATTACATCTCATTCTATCATATACAGTAAAAATGTGAAACCTCCGATTTGGAGTGTTTATGATGTTTTTACTATATTACATTATAAACACTTCTTTCAAATAATATTTCACAATATTACATTATGAACCATTCCATCCATCAATCCTAAATAATAATTTGTAATATTACATTCACTTACATTACATTCTATTATAAATCATTCTATTTCATTAAAAACTTTACGTTCAACCAAATATAGTCTAAAAGATCAAAACTATGAATCTATAAACTAAATTACATGAGATCTTACGACCCAAGTCATTGATAATAATCTTTTATTTTTTATGAGATATTAGGAAGTTAAAATGACTCCAACTCATAACTTTAGAAGATTATTTAGTTTCATTTCTATTTTTTGTTGCGTTTTCTCTAATTTTTCTATTTTTAGATTCTATTTTCAAATAAAACAAAATATATTTAGTTGTTAATATAAATGTAGTTATATTTTTATTACTAATAATAATCATATATTAGATGAAATTTAAAAATAAATTACTTTTTATTAGTAAAAAATAAATATTGATTAGAATAAATAATTTAGTAATGTTTATTTATAAAATAAATTTTATTTTTAATCCTTAAAGCAAAATTTAAAATTTTTTATATATTTCGAACTTTAAGTTATATTTATTCATGATCATTAAATTAATTTTTAATTTGATATTTAAATTTATTATAAATTAAATTATTCATAAATTTATTAATAATTAATATTAAATAATTGAATAATATATATTTAGTGATTACTAAATTGAAAAATTGAAAAAAATTCAAACAAAACTTTTTAACTGAATTTGAAAATAAAAAAAAGTTAAAAACATAACTTAATTATCTTGTAAGCATAAAAATACTTGAAATTAGTTTAGGCACGTAGAATCTCCCCTCCTATTCATTAGTCCATCTCGCATTTGGGTCCAAGCCCAGCTTGAGGTCAACAGGTCAGTGTTACGTTGACCGAATCTCATGATGACCTCGAATTTGGGCTACTCAGGTCCAACTAACTCGAGACTCGACAACTATAATAAAAACGACATCATTTTATCAAAAAGATGTTGTTTTTATATTTTTAATTAAAAATAAAATAGAATGAGAACAAGCTGAACCGAGTCAAGTGAAGGTAAGATGTTAGATTTAAATTATGTTAATTTTAATGTGACAATACACACTTATTTAACAACTTTTAAATAGATTCTCAAGTTTGATCCAATTTTAAACCATCCAAATTAATTGAGTTTGGGCTCAAGCTTGGACAATTTCGACCCGACCCAGCCTAATATCATTCTTACTTGGACTTAACCCGGCCTACAACCATTTTTATTAGCAAAAACCAATTTTCGCGGGAGCAGTGGCATTTCTGACATTTTAGATGTGTTGTTAGGACACTTCATTTCCGCTCCGACCATACTAAAAACACTGTGAGAAAAAGTTACAGTCTTTAAAACCAATAAAAAACATAACAGAGCGAAGACGACACGGGCATGAAGCGAGAAGGTGAAAGGTTCGGTCTTTTTAACGAAAATGATTCATTTTCACTTTGTCCTTTCATTTCTTCTCTCTGTTAATTTGGTCGGTTCTTTTTTAATTCCTTCCTCAGGTAGTGACAACCAGTTGGTTGTTTTAGCTATTTCAAAAGAGAGAGAGAAAGAAAGATGGTGACTTATATGGAGATGGGATCTCACTGTCCTACTACTGCTTCAAAATCCGTTTTTGATTGATACCCACTTTCAGTTTTTCACTAATTGTTCAGGTATTACCATTTCATTGCCTAGACGACCTTAGTTTTTTCTATTTTGTTTGGCTTGTGTTGCATCGCAGTTACTTGAGAGAATGTTGGTTTGTCAAAGTTTGATATTAGATTAGATCTTTTATTAGTGTTAAGTTGGTTGTCTTTTGTTTTCATTATATGGGCTGTGGCTTTGTTCGTGTGACTTTAGCAATCTTGGTTTGTGGAGGTAGTATGGCTTAGGGGTAAGTGTACGGGATTCTAATAATTACATGTTGGTTGCTGAGAAGGTGTGGATCAAGAAATTGAGGTTCTCAGTTTCGGGAACTGAGTTGAATGAAAAAGAAGATCTATTTACAAGTTGCAATTTGGGCTGTCTTTTCATCGTGCAAGAAAATATCCTCAGTTAAGGACTTGTAGTGTCGTATTTGGTGATTTGTGGAAAATTATAGTTTATTTCAGTTGATGTAAATGTAAGGAGTTTGTTGGTTAGCATTTGGCCATATGGGATTGACTTGAATTTCCTTTTCTCTAGAGAGGTGGAGTAATATTAGATTTGTCGAAGCATCTATACTTTCAAATCTTCTTGTAGTGTTAAAAACTCTTATTTTGTTACATGTGTTGAAAGGCTGTCAAGAAGCTCAGGTTGTGCTTAATTAATTTATCGGATCTGGATATCATATGTTTAACGAACTTTCAGGACTGATTCTGTGCATTGAATAAACAACACTTGTTAATTTTAGGGTTGGTATATTACATTTTGGGCATTTGTTGAAGTACAATAAATTAATATCCTCATTTTATTCGTTTGAGAAACTAATTAATTCATCTACTGTATTGGAATTAATGTGGAAGGATAAGCTGTTCATTGCATAAAACCCTGTAAAGCTTGTTTCCTGAACTTGAGTTTTCTTGGTTGAACTTTGCTAATGCATTATAGTTTTCAGAAAAAGACCCATTTTGAGAACTTCAATATATGGAAAAGTAGAAACTTTTTCTTCTGACAAGTAGACATATTTTCCAATGGTCGGTCTTGATAGCTGAAAAGAATTCAAGGAGAGGTAAGGAACAAAATTTCCATAAATGATGAGATCTAAGGTCTTATGTTGTTGCCTTTCCAAATTTTCATTTAGTCTTCTACCTTGCTTCTCTTTTTCTTTTCTGGGAAACAGATAGGCGGGGGATAGTGAAAGATTGTTGGTAAGGGGGGAAGATGATGAAAATATCACACTATGTATAAGGGGGATAGTGAAAGATTTTTGATAAGGGGGAAGATGATGAAAATATCACACTATGTATAACGTTGAGTCATAAGCGACAGGATCTTTGATAGAAACTCTTAAGTTTTGTCACATCTCCACAATCTTGTGTTGAGACCAAAAAATTTAGGGATTATGATCAGTTCTCTGTGTAGTTTTTTAAACTATCCATGTTATCTATTCTCACATGGTGAATGTTTTCATGCCATTGTGAGGAATGTTTTCCCTATCCTTTGTTACTTTTTCGGATAACTTGATAAAGTTTTTGTTTTCTTCTCAAAATATGTATGTACATATATGTAGGTTATGCAGATTAGTGTGACATATAGAGTCTTCTATTTTGTTGTAATTTCCTAGAAATGAAATTAAGCTGTATGATGTATCCCTTGTATTGTTTGTTTCTTCTCAAACAACAGCCTCCTTGAAATGTATCCTTCTGTTGCAACTGTTGTTTCTCAAGTCTGTGGTTTTTGTTCCTGGTCTTTGCGTTATGTTGATTCATAGTTACTGCAAAATAGAGATCAACTATCTGGTAATTTGCTTACTGCTTGGTAAATAAACTGCTTTTTGTTGCCGTATGGGGTTAAAGTTGATACTCGGTTATGGTGACCATTATCTGTGATTTTAGTTGCAGATATTATATATGATGTCTAATAATGTTTTGTGTCATTCAGCAGGATTCAGAGAATCACTTCAGCCGATTGTTGGTTCCTTAGTTCAATTGGTGGTTGTTTGCTTTTCTTTTAAGTGGCTGGATGGGTTCTAGATATCCATCTCATCAACTCAGCAATGGCCTTTTCGTATCAGGCCCACCTGAGCAACCAAAGGAGAAAACCCCAACCATGAGTTCGATTGCCACGCCTTATACTGGTGGTGATATTAAGAAGTCAGGAGAGCTAGGGAAGATGTTTGATATCCCTAAGGATGGCTCTAAGTCTAGAAAATCTGGACCCATAGCTGGTGCCCCTTCGAGGACTGGGTCTTTTACAGGGACTAGTACACAGTCAGGGGTAACGATGCCAAATGTTGCTCCTCGTTCTGGCTATACTAAATCAGGTCCTCTATCTTCTGGAGGCCCTGGTTCAACTTCATCGAAGAAGTCAAGTTCAGGACCACTTAATAAACATGGGGAACCTATTAAGAAGTCATCTGGCCCACAATCTGGTGGAGCAACAAGACAGAATTCTGGCTCTATTCCACCTGTTCTGCCTGCAACCGGTCTTATAACATCTGGGCCCATTTCCTCCGGCCCCCTAAATTCGTCTGGAGCTCCTAAGAAAGTATCTGGTCCTTTAGAATCCATGGGTTCGCTGAAAAGGGATGGCTCCTCTTTCTCTAGCAACCCAGTTGTGACCACTCTTGCTCAAGATGATTGCTATTCTATCACCAAGGGATTCCCAAAGATAGTATTATGGTTGGTGATTCTCCTATTTGTGGTGTTATTCGTCGTCGGTGGTTTTATTCTAGGGGCAGTGCACAATGCCATCTTCCTCATCGTGGTAGTGGCTCTTTTTGCTGCAGTCACAGCATTGGTCATCTGGAACATTATTTTAGGGAGAAGAGCCATTGTAGAATTTATAGCTCAATGTCCTGATACCGATCTCAGAACTGCCAAGAATGGACAAAGAGTGAAAGTTTCGGGGGTATGTTATAGACAGCTTCAAGATATGCGAATGTGTCTGCAGAAAACAAGATATCTACATCTTATCTTATGTCCGTTGCATATTTAGATCTCTACATTGATGTTGATTGCAGCCTTCTTTATTTTGCAAGTTAATATGGAAGTTACACCTAGAAATAGGTTATTATGGTTTGATTATAACAAAACTCATGCTATTGTTGTACTTCAATATGTGTGGATTTCATTTGAAGTTGGATTATCGGATTGTTTTGGTTACTAGATTAGTATCATTAACTGTGGGAAGTACAGTTTTATAAGACTGAAGGCCTAGTTGGTATTTCACTTTGGGGAAGTCACATACATTTTATATAGTTTACTTATTATATCTAATCACATGAGGTTGATCCCTGTCTTTTCAATTGCTGAAGGTGGTTACATGTGGTAATGTGCCATTGGAGTCATCATTCCAAAGAGCCCCAAGGTGTGTCTATACATCAACGAGATTGTATGAGTATCGAGGATGGGGTTCAAAACCAGCCAATCTGAACCATCGTCATTTTACATGGGGATTAAGATCATCAGAGGTGAGTACCTGGCACAGTATATTTGGTCAGGAGTTAATATTTGTATAATTCCTAAAAGATCTTAATTTATTATTCCTTTTGTGACTGATGAGAACTACAAAAGAATCTGCTGCACTTTGACTTATCTTAAATGCTTGCTTTTGGCCTTGGGGAAATTATTTAATGATCCCATTAACATAGTGGTAGTCGCAGCATGAAATAATATTAACACGTTACAAATGGTTCAGAACATTCCCTTTTCCTTAATATGAGATGATGTGTATGTCTTGACAAGTAGCCTTGTTATTAAATTATAGACTACAAAAGTTCTGACAAAATTGTTTGCTCTTTTCTTTTTTTCTTTGGTCAGTCTTACGTCGTGGACTTCTACATCTCTGATTTCCAGTCTGGGTTAAGAGCTTTGGTTAAAACAGGCAATGGTGCCAAGGTAACTCCCTTTGTTGATGACTCCTTTGTTCTTGATATCAATCCAGAGAAGAAAGATTTGTCTCCAGAGTTTGTCAGGTGGTTGGGATTGAGGAATCTTTCTTGTGATGATCGTATGATGAAATTAAAAGAAGGGTAAGCTATTTCTTCTAAAAATTTAAGATCATATTCATATCTCACACAAATTTATCAATACGATGTCGAAGCCATGACCATCATCATTGTTGAGTAGTATTGAGTCTAGAGCTCTTGCAGCTTTAACTAGTGTTATCGCCATCATCGCAGTTTATGACTGAATCATACTGCTGCTTCTGCAGGTACATTAAAGAAGGAAGCACTGTTAGTGTGATGGGGGTTGTTCAAAGGAATGAAAACGTACTTATGATCGTCCCACCAGCAGAATCATTGGAAACCAGATGGCTCTGGCCTAAATGCATGTTTCTTGCGAGCCTTGACGGCATTGTTTTGAGATGTGAAGATACAACCAATGTTGATGTCATACCAGTGTAGTTAGCAGGGCACTTACATACCTATCCATGAACCTCTAAATAAGAAACTCTCCATTTCTTAACATTGAGGTTAGTTACCGCAGCTAGTTTTGTAGTCGCATTAGAATTGATGATCCTAGATGAGTTGATCTTCTGCTCTCCTTCTCGGTTGCTTATGCGTTCACCTCAACATAGTGGGAAACTATGTTGTGAAGCCTTCTCGGTCGCTGTTACTTCTTCTCCAGTTCTTTTAGGTTGTGAAGCCTTAATGATGGAGGGTGGCTTGATTCAGTGGGAAACTAGGTGATGGAAATTTGTTGAGTTATGAAATATTCTGTTTCTTCTCTTTATCTCTGCAAAATGTCGATCCGAAACTTGAAACTAATCTATTCAATTTGTTTGTTTGTTTGTTTCATAAATCTGATAATTTTGCCTGATAATGTTGCTTGTTTAGGACATTATGACATTGATTATCCTCAGAAACTATGTAACCACTGGCTGTTGTGGTTTTGTTGCTCTTGAACCCTGCAAGAGTACAAGAATGTTTTTGTTTACTAACAAGGAATCCATGTTGTTTGCCAACAAACTCAATAACATTGTTAAATTCAATCAACCTTTTCTGATATTTAGGCTCAGGCCTGTTTTAGCATCTTTCATTAGCTGGCCTGAGGTGTTACTCCGCCGGCCAATTTCCTCACCTACTTAACAGTTGTGATTAGAGACACTTAAAAAGTACTTGTAGATAACAGGGAACTTTAGTTTGACTATTCCTTGTAATCAGCTTGAGTCATTTTCATGTTGACAGGAGTGACGAGGAGTCGGGTCCAATTGAACTTGAACCCGGTCAAACATAGTTTGGTTTGTTAAATTTGGCCTGGCTTGGACTAATATCCTAAAAAAATTTGTCAAGCTAGAACCCGAGTCGGGTTTGAATATTCAAACCCGATTCGGGCCCGGTTGAGACATCATGTGACTTTCTTTTGCCATCTCTACATATTGTAACATATTATTGTTACAACCTAAATTTTCTCATTTGATGATGTAAGAAAAGGGAACAAACTTGCTAAAAATATACAGGTCAATCCTTAAATGATGCATCACTGAAACAAAAATGGCGTCTTTCTTCAGCTTCATGTCACATGACATGATCTTTGTTGGTTCATTGTTCATTTCTTGAAATGAGTTCACCAGCTGCCACTACCACTACCTAACATCACTTCTTCAGCTATTTTGCATTTTGTATGAGATAGGATAGGCCCCATTCTCTGTAATTATCTTTGCTTTACCAAATCTTATCATCATTGGACCATCACCATCAAGTTTGAAAGAGTTCATGCTGCTCATTTTTGTTATTGGTGATTAAATTTTTCTATTTTTAAGGTGCTTGAAATGAATTAGCATAAACTCAACAGGTGTACTTGGAAAAGGAACAAATGGAGATATGATTGCATGGAAAAGATATGTGTAAACAACAACTGTATTGTTCTTCTGAGAGTGACAAAGCTCCCTTGATATGTCCTTGTCTTGTAAGGGACATGAAAAGGATAAATCCAATGAATTATAAAAAACTTTACTAAGAAAACATCAAATTAGGCATAAATTTGATTGAACTCAAGCTTAATATCAGATATTTAAATTTGGTCAAACTCGTGTTTTTGGTCAAATTTCTTGTGTTCGGATTCAAACTTTCGGGGACCTAACTTGGGCCGGGCTAGTTGTCAATTCTACATCAAAGATAGAAACTCATTTTGGTAAAATCCAACTACACAATAAGAGTAAGCACTTGCAAGGATAAAACAGATGTATTCACTTCACCTATTAGTCCAGCTAGTTGGCATTTGGATAGTGTGAAAGACTAACCAACCTTGTATGTGTTTCACATTCCAAAACCATGGATGGACTTTGTAGCTTGTCAATGCCTTCCCTTTTCTTCATTGCTTAAGAGAAGGGAAACATCAACATAATTGAAAGTTGCAACCTTTTTATCCAAGAAATGGTTCCCGCATCTTTTAATTATTTCTAGAGCACATGTTACTATAAATGGGAAATTCTGTTATAAGAAATTGAACATTTGGTGAAGACATGATTGAGACAAGTCAAAATAATTTAAGGAGACTGTGCAACCTCTTACCAAATCATCAATTCCAAGAAAACTACTTATCAAGGTGGTATCATTTTTAATTGAATTTGTTTTAGAAGACAATAATTATTGATGTGATTCTGATCATCAAATCAATCTCCTTCATTATTGATTTCATCCAATTTAAATACAAGCTTGTAAAGAGAGAATAACCATAAATTTTACATTTTTTTCTCAAAAAGTCATAACAAAATTAATATTTATAAATAGTAAAAACAAAACAAAAAATCAATTGTCATGCCTTGCAAGAAATGAAGAAAAAGGGCAAAAAAAATTTCAAACAATTTATTTATATTTTTTGGAAGTATTGAACATATAAAGCAAAGTCCACAATAGGATAAGCTTAAACAACTATGAATTTCGAACAATAGTCAAAACCTAAAACTCAAGAAAACAGGTATTGGTCATAATGTCGCTTTCTATCATTAATAAAGGTTGAAACTTTGTTACTAAACACCTTATTCATGAAAAAGAAAGTTATAAATTTTTAAACTTTAATATTAAATCCTATCTGTTATCCACTAAATCTGGAAAACCTAATCCAAAAAATATCTAATTAAAGGGAAAACTTGGACACAATTTGATTTCATCATAAGTCAAGCATGCAGAAGAAAGTAATTATTTTTCTTCTACCCCTTACTCTACCTCATTTTTCTTTCTTTATAAATATGAATTCCTGAATTTGAGGAGAGAACCAGAAGCTTAAGTACACATGAAGTATTAGCATTTGAAGTAGTCAATGACTGAGGAAAGTTATGGTTTTTACAGAGCTTAAGAGGCAACAAATCAGAAGAAGAAAGCAAATTGGTTGTACCCATCAACCTTTACTATCTAAAATGCTAAATAAATACTTGTTATTACTATTTTGGTTAAATCTCATTACTTCATGATGTGAGACTAGGCCTGTAAAGAAAAGGACATTTCTGTGAAGTTTGTTTTTGGGAGTTGTCAATTTTGATGAAATTAATTTCAGTTTTTTTAATATCTGAGAAGTATTAAAAAAATTTAATATCTTTTGCCTTTCTCTAATTAACATAAATTATCATGTAAAAATGACAAAACAGGGTTAAATATATTTTTAGAAAATAAATTGATATTTTTTAATCAATATTGCTTTACATGCTATCCCTTTTCTTGAATTAAAAAGAAAACTCTAAAATTTTCATCCCTTCTGGTTAATTAAATTTTTAATGAGCACTATCTCATATCTATCTGCAGACAACCACCATCTGATACACAATAGGCCCGTTGGATATTCAAGAAAAAGGAAACCCATAATCAAATACATGGTAGAACTTGTTTGTATGTCGTAGATTCATCTTGACACACATGCCTGTGATCAAAGATCCTACCTTTATCACTCCAATTGTCTTGGAAAATATCTTTTACTTCCAACACGAATTGATCTTGCAGAGGGGTGAAACAATAGGAACTTAGTACTGTCAAAGGGAAATATGATGTGAAACAAGGTTGTCTTGTCCCCACAACATTGGAGGCTAAACATGACATTTCAGCCATCAGTATCTGGTACCTATCTGTCATTTCAATGACTTACTCAACAAGGAGGAGAGAGATAGATAGAAATGGGAAAGTCGAATTTAGTACATTTATGCTAATAGGTATTATTATTGTCTTAAGCATAGAAAGTCCTTTATCAAACAATTTAATCTTCAGATTGACATTACGAGTCAAGTGTATCAAAAATGTGTTGCTTAATAAATCATTATTACTTGGGTTAGGAGGCTTTTGCTGGACGAGACAACTCACCAGTTGTTGCGGCTCGCTCAAGTGACACTCACGAAGAAAAAGAAACGATTTTTAGTGAGAGGAAGAGAGAAAGAGACTTGCTTTTTAGTGTGTGTGTGTGAGAGAGAGAGATATAAACATAGTAAGCCTCAGTCCTAGGGAGAGAGACAGAAAAGAGTGGTCTATTAGTCAGAGAAAGAGAGATTTGTTATTAGTACTGCTTACCATTGTTGTCTTTTGATTCACCCATGTTGTTGTTATTGATGTTATTGTTATTACTGTCTCCTGATCTCCACCAGATTTCAATAACTTCCTCAGCTGTGTCTTGTTATCCAGGTATGTGTTGTGTGTAGGCATTTTGTCCATCATCTTTTCTTCCTTCTTTTACTTTACTCCCACAACTCCTGAATACTCTGCTTCTCTCTTCAGATCTCTCTTCAGCTAAGCTGGTGCCTTTCGATATTTTGGTGTTTGTAAATCCCTGTGTTTAGGAAGATTTCCTTGCAAATTATGGAAGGTTATATATATTTTTTGTTCCTATGTTGTATTGAATCATAGATTTGTAATTGGTTTAGTGTACATATCTCAGGGTTTTTATCTCTAGTGAGCTCCTAGGCCTTGAAATCTCTGCTTGTTGCAATAGATCTTATTGGTTCTCATGGGATTCTTCAGGTTTAGGTTGTCCATCTGCATGTCTTTAATGTTAATTCCTAGTTGAGATGGAAGGTGGTGTATGATTGATTTCTAAGAATATCTAGGAACAACATACAATAGGAGGTTATTGGATGTAGTGCCCGTTTGGTCATTTGAAGATTCCTCGTCTCAGGATCTTAGATCTTATCCTTTACTTGTTATGTTCGGATTGCATCTATAGGTTCTTATTCACTGTTTGAGTGATGCAATGAAGTATGTGAAGCGGTACATGGATGAAACTTGTCTACTCGACTATTTTGTAGATGGAAATTGAAGCTGTTTTCTATTAATTTCTCTTCCGTTCAATTTTTTTTTCTTTATCTTGTTTTAGTGGTGGTCTGATAATTAGGGATCTTTATAACTGAGGGTTGGTGACTATGAAAATCTGGACTTTAAAGTGGTTTCTTAACGTTGGGATGCTGCTATTTGTTCATTTGCATTTTTAATCTTTCTATTGTGATTGTCTGAGATACCATATTTCTTTTACACTTAATGACCTGCTGATGCATTGATATAGTTGACCTGAAAACTTGCTTTGATACTGTTTACTGATAATATGTCTGATGCTTCTTTTGTCTTGGCAGTTATTTGACCACTGTGTTGTGGAACATCAATACTGTTCTTCTGTTGTCTCTCAAAGAAGCTAGATGGGTTCACGGTTCCCATCTCATCAGCTCAGCAATGGCCTCTATGTATCAGGACGGCCAGAGCAACCAAAGGAAAGGGCTCCAACAATGAGTTCAGTAGCCATGCCGTATACAGGTGGTGATATAAAGAAGTCAGGAGAATTGGGGAAAATGTTTGACATTCCTGTTGATGGCTCAAAGTCTAGAAAGTCTGGACCTATAACTGGTGCTCCTTCACGAACAGGATCTTTTGGAGGTACTACTTCTCATTCAGGACCAATCATGCATAATGCAGCAGCTCGGGCTGCCTACACCGCATCTGGTTCAGCGTCTTCTGCAGGTGTGACTGGTTCATCTTCGATGAAGAAATCAAATTCTGGTCCATTGAATAAACATGGGGAACCCTTAAAGAAGTCATCAGGCCCTCAATCTGGTGGAGTAACGCCCTCTGGTCGCCAAAACTCTGGTCCTCTTCCTCCCGTTCTTCCTACTACTGGCCTTATTACATCTGGTCCTATATCTTCAGGCCCGTTAAATTCATCTGGGGCACCTCGAAAAGTATCTGGTCCTTTGGAATCTACTGGGTCAATGAAGATATCAGGTTCTGCTGTTGTTCACAATCAAGCTGTGACTGTTCTTAGCCAAGATGGTGACTTTTCCTTCAGAAGGAACTTCCCAAAGCCAATACTGTGGTCACTAATTCTACTTTTTGTGATGGGTTTCATTGCTGGTGGTTTTATTCTTGGAGCAGTTCATAATGCAATTCTCCTCATAGTTGTTGTCGTTCTTTTTGGTGCTGTTGCCGCATTATTTACATGGAACACATTCTTTGGAAGAAGTGCTATCATGGGTTTCATTTCTCGTTATCCAGATGCTGAGTTACGTGATGCCAAAAATGGCCAATTTGTGAAGATTTCTGGGGTATTTAACATACTTTATGTTATATATTATGATGAACTTCTATATAAAAATCCATCACTCACTTCATTTAGACTCAATAACTGCATGAACTATGAATTGTTCTATATAGCTAATATGCCAATGATATTAAACTGTTTGCTTGAAGCATGCCTAGAACTGTTTGCATTAAAGAATGAGGGGTTTTATCACTGAATCAGAAGCCATAGGGAACTTAGTTGTATAGAGTTCAAAGTCCACTTTGTAACTCTGATCTCAAATCACAGTCTTATTCTTTCTTTCCTGGTAAGGAAAGAATACGACGGTGGAAAAACAAAATTAAGTTATTTGAAGGCTGCCATTTTGGAAATTAACTTGTCGCCATGGAGAAAATTTTCTGAAACAGAAGAATATGGGAAAAAGATCGTAGGCAGGTATATGGGTGGTAAACAGACCTGGAATATTTCTCAGCTAGTTTCCTCTTTGATAATTACTATTGAAGCTATGAAGAATGTAGAAATGTAGCATCCAAACATGGAGTGGTCAATAAATCTTGTGTACTAGGAGTATGCTTCAGTGTCGACGCTTGGTCTGTTTTGTGAATTTGCATTGTCAGATATCTTGTGAAGGGATTGATGCGTAAGCGTAGTGTGTGGATAAGGATTAATTTATAATAGATTGAGTTCAGTTGGTGATGCTCACATTGACAGAATGAATTTACAGTTTGGAGGCCTTTCTGGCCATTCTGTTTCTTGATTATTGTTGGAATTTACACCCATTCTTTTGCTGTGTTCTGAAGGTGGTCACCTGTGGTAATGTGCCTCTTGAATCGTCATTCCAAAAGGTTCCTAGATGTGTGTATACTTCCACAAGTTTGTATGAATATCGAGGATGCGATTCCAAAGCAGCCAATCCAACACACCGTCGTTTTACTTGGGGACTCAGATTGTTAGAAGTGAGCAATTGAAATGTTGACTAGATACGTTTTGATGAATATCATTCACTGTTCAAATATATTTTTCACGTCCCATTGAGATTTCCTGGAGAAATTTGGATACCTTCTCAATTCTTATTGGATCTTTGTTTCTTAATACAATTTGCCAGAGGCGTGCAGTTGATTTCTACATCTCTGATTTCCAATCTGGTCTGAGAGCATTGGTGAAAACTGGCTATGGAGCAAGGGTGACTCCTTATGTAGATGATTCCCTTGTGATTGATGTCAACCCTGGCACTGAAGACTTGTCTCCAGAGTTCACTAGATGGCTGGCGGATAGAAATCTTTCAAGTGATGATCGTGTAATGCGATTGAAAGAAGGGTATGGCTCTGAAACAGAAATATTTGTAATACCATGAGACTTTTTGTCTTCCCAATTCTTTTCTGCCTCTTTTTCTTTTTGTCAAGCCAGTTTTTAGTGAGAGCTCAAGCTAATTTTAATATATTTTTCTCCTGAAAACTCACTTTCTTGAAATGAGCTTATGTCTCTTCCCTTTTTCTGTTGTTGGTTTATGTTTACCAACTCAGGAAGGATCTGTGATATCCAGAATGTTTGGTTAGATAAAAACTAAAACAGTGATCAAATTAGTTGCACCGTATGCTTGCCATTTTACCGTCTGAATCAGCTGTTACTCATCAAATTACTTCATCTGAGTTTTCAATCTGAAAATATGGGAAATTCTTGCTTTTGTAGGTATATCAAGGAAGGAAGCACTGTTAGTGTAATGGGAGTCGTTCAAAGGAATGAAAATGTGCTTATGATAGTTCCTCCCCCCGAGCCAACGACAACAGGATGTCAATGGGCCAAATGTATATTTCCGGCTAGCCTTGATGGTATCGTCTTGCGATGTGAAGACACATCAAAGAACGACGTGATACCGGTGTAATATTGCACTGGTAGACTCTCTTTGCTGGTCTCTTTACTATTAATATTGATGGTCGTAGCAGCTGTAATGGTGGGTGTATTGTTGAATGGGTTGATTGATGATAAGGTAGAAGGTGGAGTTTTCTTTTTTACAGTTTCGTTTGGTGTATAGTCTGTGTTTTGTGCCATTTTATCATTTTTTTACATAGGGCATGAAGGCTTTTTTTGTGATGGGGGTGGCTTGATATCTTGTAGGAATTTTACATGTTTGATTAGATTGCAATTATGTTAAATAGAAAGGAAAATGTTTGTGAGCTATTGGATATTATGGTTCTTAACAAGCTAATTACTCTGTTCTTTACCTGACACAACCTGAAACTTGTAAGCTTTTGACCTTGTTCCTGATATTACAATAATCAGACAAAATGCCTAACAATGGTTTGAGCTCCTGAACATATCTGATTTATCAGTTCTCAGATAAAAACAGAGTTCTTAACATAGTTGCCTGAGTTAAGAACCTGTGTTCTTATCATATGTTTGTAAAAGTTTCTAGGACAAAGATCATATGTCTGTAAAAGTTTCTAGGACAAATATAATTCCTACTTTCTTCACTCTCGCCTGAGTTAAGAACTTGTGTTCTTATCATATGTTTGTAAAAGTTTCTAGGACTTGCGCAAATTCTGAAGCAGTATCATTGCAAGTAGCTGTCTGCAAGTTATAACCAAGAACATGATCAACAGACTTGAAGGAGTTCCTCCAACACGAGCAAATAGGCCTTTTTCTAGTAAAAAATGCGTGCTTTGTAAATTCCTCCAACCGATGAACAAAGGAAATGAAAATATTGTCTTGTGGATATTGAAATTGTAATTTATCAGCGTCACCTGGAATCATCTGCAGATTAAGAAAATTCATGGTTTTTATGGACTGATCATTTCTGATTCATCTTTCAATTGTTCTCGTATAGCTTCCTGGGAATTACAGATTGACTTATTGGTAATTGATCCTCCTGAAGTTACTTTGATTAAATCATTTCTTTGATTCATTTGAAGAAATAGAGCCGTGGTCTTGCTGTCTAACCATGTTCTGCTTCATTTTGAACACAGGTTAATTCATATGTACCTATTTTTATACCAGTAGAATCTGCAGTTACGCAATAGTCCGCAAATGACGTGTTTCAAACAAATTATTTACCGAGTCATTG